>VXAK01012600.1:295484-309550 GCA_013399435.1 Arenaria interpres
CAGTATTTCTTACTATCAGGGTCTATTTGGGATGAAATCTTAGCTTCAGTGTATTTATTTTCTCTCCAAATCATAGTGACACATTTTTAATTTTCTTTTTATTGATAACACTTCTTTTGAAATAATGAGGAAAATCTATTGTATGCTGAAATCTGGCATATATTGGAGAATGAAACAGTTTACAGTAAACGAAACATGAAATTTGCCATCAGACAGAAAGACAAGGCAATTAATTTAGATTTGAAGAAAAACAAGCGTAACCCTATTACACTGGAAAAGGGAGTTCTTGCCACATCTAGGAGTCACAAACCCTCAAACTTGACTGACAGCTCCTATGGATTTCTGGGTAGCCACGAGCCAGCTGTGCCAGGTTGTTATAGCCTCACCACTTGCCAAAACAGTGACCCAGTGCAGGACTCAGAGGCACCTACAGACCAACTGGGCTGCCTGTATTCAGAAAGAGCCTTAATAAGCAATAAGAATTAATCAAACAAAAAATACAAACAGATGAGACTGTGTTTGAGAGCGTGACAGCGTATATATGTCTGGTCAACAGAACCATTTATCAACCAAAATGCTTACAAGATAGAAAAAGTTAAAAAAGAAAACCTAGACTTTAAGACAGCACTGAGATTCTGATTGATACATGGAGAAATGTCCATGAAATTACTGACAGGCTGCACAAACTATGACACGAGAAGAGCACAAGGCTGACGTCCTGGAGGCAGCCACCTACTCTCAGGAATGGAAAAACAAGTCTCATCATTGTGGAAATAGATTATTTTCAGTTATGCATGGAACACCAGAACTCACACAACATGATATAGAGGCTTACTATAGGGGCCCCGAAGGGCTTGGTGGTGGATACACACCACATGCGACAACCTTCATCCTCTGCAGCTGAGCACATCTGACACCAGCGCTGTGTAGGACCAGGGAGGCTGGTCCACGAGATGCTGGCATCTTTGCATGCTGCATGCTTGGCTGCAGACACCCCACCAAAATGGAAGCTCAGACCCTCCATTCCATGAGCCCCAGCCTTAATGCACCACATTGCTGCTCCAGGATGCACCTTGAAAGCAGGCCTCTCCTGAACTGCATCATCCTGCACCTGCTCCTGGTTTCTCTCAGTTTCCTAGAAGCACAAGGCAAACAGCCTCCATCTACTCATCCTCTGGGCAATGGGCGCTATCACAGGCAGCCATCTGCTACCGCCCAAACACAAGGAAAAGGCTGTTAATGATTGACACTTCAGAAGAGATGTTACCTTAACTGAACACTCTTCCCTGGTCTTGCAAAACCAAAGAGAGGGATGGAGAACAATTTCAATGCCAGGAACTCTGCTCTGGTACATGTCCAAAATAACTGATAAAAACCCATAGTGGAGACTTTAGATATTTTTGTTTCATCTACAAGCTTGTTATGTTTTCAGCTGGGATGGAGTTAATCTTCTTGCTAGCAGCTGATGTAGTGCTATGTTTGGGATTTGGGATGAGACACAGTGATGATAGCGCACTAATATTTTTGGTTGTTACTAGGCAGTCAAGGCCTTCTCTGCTTCTCATACCACCCTGCCAGCGAGCAGGCTGGCTGGGCACAAGGAGTTCAGAGAGGACACAGTCAGGATAACTGACCCCAACTGGCCAAAGGGATGTTGCATACCATGTGATGTCATGCTCAGTATATAAAGCTGGGGTGAAGAAGAAGGAAAGCGGGGGACGTTTGTGGTGATGGTGTTTGTCTTCCCAAATAACCATTACACATGATGGAGCCCTGCTTTCCTGGGGATGGCTGAACACCTGCCTGCCGATGCAAAGCAATGAATTAATTCCTTATTTTGCTTTTCCTGCATGTGTGGCTTTTGCTTCGCTAATTTAACTGTCTTTATCTCAACCCATGAGTTTTTCCTCACTGTAACTCTTCCGATTTTCTCACCATCACTACTGGGGGCATTGAGCAAGCAGCTGCGTGGTTGTAGCTGCTGGCTGAGGTTAAACCAAACAAAGCTAAATTTTCCTCTTTGCTTAGTGAAAGCAGTTCCAACTAATTTTACAGGGATCCAGTGGCTTTTAATCAGGGACATTGTGACCCAAGCACTGCAAGTATCTTGTCATTCATACTGCTCAGAGAAAAGTGAGTGGTTTGCATTAAAACTACCTACAAGTGTTATTAAAATAATTTTTTCACATGGACTTTTTAATGACTCCCTCTCTGCACAGCTGGTCATGGCTTAGGATGACAAAGATCTTCAACCTCCTAAAAAGGATAACGGGATAGTGTTTGTACATATTCTGTCTTTGCCATGGGCCTGATCCAAAGCTCACCAGGAATCTCATTTTCTTCAGCTTTCATATGAAGCCACTGCTTAAAAAAAACCAATCAGTTATTAATACATATAGAGGCAAACTAACAATGACATGTTTGGAGGTTGCCTGTGTGCCATCAGAGAAGCAAGGCACACAGATATCTTCTCCTTCAATTGCTGAGCATTTTCAGCTTCTTGCTTGCAGGTGGTTTAGTCAGAGGTGATTCACTTTTGTCTGTGCCTGAATTCTGCAGAGTGACTCAGGCCCTCTTACCTTTAATGCAGTGCAAATGCCAAACATACAAGGATTAACTTCAGTTCCAGTAGACCAGCACGATGAACAATCTTTTTTGAAGGTTTGAGTGGGTTGCTGTCTCCTTGCTATCCTACAATACCTTTTTTCCTGTCTTGTAATGTTTTTTGTTACCATATACTCAATATTTCAAATCACACTGATTATTACATTCTAGAATTGGCTATCATCCTCTGCAAATAAACAAACACACAATAATAAAATCTACAGCCAGTGCACAGGGAATTTGATTTTATTTAACCTGTAAGCTAAATGCATTCACTCACAAAGTTGCACAGCCTTTGGAACGGCAGCTTAATGAAGCCAGTTTATTTGAACAGTGTCAATCATACCTCATTAGAATTACGTGTTAAAACATGGATTAATGCCCAAAACTTGGTCTTTGTAAACTGAATAAAAGACAGAGAGGAGAGCCCAAGAGTTAGCACTGAAGTTAATAACGTTTTTCTAGTTCTTTAGATGAGCCTGTAAATCAAATAAAATGCTACATCTAGTTTTTATATAGGGAGAAAAATATGTTATCACATGGGCAGGAGGCTCACAAACATTTCCCTATTAGTCCCCTTTCACTAGAAATAAAACCAAATTAAATGATTCCTCTGCTTAAAACAACCAACCTGATCTGCATTTTACAACATCAGGGTGTCAAGGTCGGTGTGAGATTATTCACCCAACTGTCCCTGAGGATAAACTGGAACATTATTCATTGTAAAAACAAATTACAGCATGTCCTATCCAATCAATTCTATTCAGGCAGAGAGATGAGGGAATGAGAAAAAGAACAAGAGAGACCGCAGTTTTGTCTGGCTGCTGTGTGTCAAGTATTATAGACCTCTCCTTTGTTAATATCTCTTCTCTATTTCCAGCAGGGAGTTGTTTTGGAAAAGGTAGAATTTTCTCAATAAAACAGGGACTCTGCAGTACGAGAGCATCACAACAGCCTTCAAAGCAGACTGGTTTGTTCACAAAATGAGCAACTTGCCCTTTGATGGGGACCACAATTTATCAGAATTTTGGAGGCTGCACCCCCATCAGCAGCTCTGTTCAGTTATCATTTAGTGTGACCAGGGCACTGCTCCTGGAAGGAGCCACTCTTGGGCTGTAAAAGCTGCTGCACAAGTGTCACTCAGTCCCAATCCTAGTGCGGCTTACAACGAAGACATCCTAAAGTCAGGAGTTGTGCACTTGCCCATGAGCGTGCAACTAGAAATAAGACGCCAGGGAGCAGCCCGATCACGAAGTCTCTGGGGAGCAGGAGGAGCTCCAGTCTGCACTACTGTCCAAGAATCACATTTATCAAAATATGCATTTGTGCTGGGCTCACTGCCATATCGTCCAAAATTATATTACCTCAACAGGCAGTTTAACTACTTTACTTAGTATCCCTTCCCAGGATTCCTCCTCCCTCACAGCACATTAGTCATCCAAACTCCTTTGCTTTAGCAATGATAAAAAAACCTGAAAAAGAGCTACACCTTACATTTTGCCTTGAAGGCTGAAAGGTTGTTGGTCACTTCAAATTCTGGCAGCAGGAAGAAACTAATTTTCAATTATATTCTATGATTCGGGTGAGAGGTGGGGAAACAGATGCAAACATCCCCATCACACTAGCTCCTAGCCTGAAAGATCCAAGAATGCCTCTAGCCCCTTCCAATAGAAAAAATAATGACTGCAAAGAAGAGGAGTGACAAGAGAAAAGAGTCATGCATCCATACTCCTACCAAGAGATGGATGGGAGCTTATGCAGACCTAACAGATACCTTTATATGGTGTGAGGGGAGATGCGTTTAAGCAAGTGCAGGCCATGCCACAGGCTGCACCAGCCCACCCTGCACGCCCCGGAAATCCCCAGTGCCCAAATCCTGCCCTTTGCTATCAAAATCACAAAGCCAGAGACTCTGCATATGGAGGTGATGCTGTCTCGTGTCACCCAAGGGATATTGCTTGCACAAAAATTCTTATTTAAAAGTATTCATTTTGGAATGAAGTTAACACAACAAAATTAAACGTTCAAGAATTAAGAAGCGTTAAACTAAAGCTGCTTATGTGGGTTTTAGTTGCACCTGATAACACTGCTTCTACACACACAGCCATACATTTTTTTCCAGCAGAGTCCACTGTTTTGTTCAGGATACAGAATAGAAGGAGATCATTTAATGGGAAATTATTCAGCCTTACTACTATGAGATGTCAAGTTATATTTAAGCATACTGAACTAAGTCTATACCAAATACATTACTTTCTTATTTGTAAGGTCCATTCAAAGACCACTGAGCTCCCCAATGAACACCGTTATCTCATATGTGAACACAGATGATACAAAAAAATACAGAGCATATTCTAGTCACGTAGTAAAGCCAGATTTATACAATAAAGAAAATTATGCAGCCACAAAATTTGTTCTGCATGGGCATTCAGTTCTCTTAGCTCAGAGATCATCCTTGCCAGCTCTAATATTTTGCCTCACTCAACACAAACTCCCACAGTTAATGAAGCAATGATCCTGCAAAGAAGAGCCCCCTTTCCTACGTATCTCACAAGCAGATCCATTCTGTATAATGAAGGAATAAGAAATCTATGGAAAAATGACAGAATATAGCTTCATAGTTAAAAGCTACTTGCATAATGGTGGCCAATAAAGATTGTGTGGGCAAAGTAGACCATGCCAAATCACAAAGCATTAATTAAGTTGTAACCTTATACATCATTGGGTAGGAGTTAATATCTCCTAAAAATAAAAATATCTTCTTGAAAAACAATACAGTTTTTTTAATGGAGTATTGCCCTAAAAGGAGCTATACTCTCCAAGCATTTCAGCCGTGTAACTTGTATTGAGAAAGAGCTGCATTAACTATGCTAGACCACACTGAAACCTAACATAACTTTTTGAAATAGCAACTTTAAAAAGCAACTCATAAAAATGCATGCATGTATGTGTGCATTAGGTTTAATAGAGAGCGTTTATGAACTATAAAAGATATGTGAATTAATGTAATAAAAGAAGGTTGTTTATGAAAAACAAGTATTTATGATAATGGTACAGCTTTGTGAAGGTTTGGTAAGATACCAAAAAGCACCATTAAAAGTTCTGTTCAGAATAAATAAAAGTGGGTTGTAATAAATTTATTGCAACAACAAACGTGATTGGAAGTTTAATGAATAATAAACTTGTAAAAATGGTGCTAAGAGGTTTTGTGTTTTAAAGTTATTGGATCAGTTAGTTAATGTAATTAATAGAAGACATCTCATTAGAGAATGTTAAAATGAAGCAAAAGAACGCAATAAAATTTTTCTTAAAAGGCTACAAAATACACAACTAAAGTCTTCTCAAGGCAGAGGATGGGTTCTATTTTACTCTACTTATGCTCCAAGGACTTACAAAAATAAGGAAACCCCCCCCCCCAAACAAACAAAAAATCCCATGCAGACAGTGAAAGAAAAACAAGCTAAAAGAAAAGGAAACAACCAGGCACATCATTAGCATAATGCTTGCTGAGCTAAAACAAGGAAAAACAACTTTGTGAAAAACCAAGAGATAACTAGTATGTTAAATACACATATCTAGGAGGGAGTGGGATGTACTCATGCAAATAAACACCAGTTGTTTGATGCATCTTCTGAGCAAAACAAGAAGCTTCAGAAGACGCAGGCTAAAAACAATGCCAGGTGCTGCAAACAAACTGCCAATCTTTGGCAATATGAAAATTAATGGTATTTCATTATTCTAAAAACCAATTGAATAAGACTAATTTACCATCTCTCAAAGGACAGTTATAAAGACAAACCAAAAAAATCCTAAGCAACTGGAAGCTTTCAGCACAGGCAACTACAAAGCACATCATAAAACGGAACCCAAACCATCAAACCTCATTTAGAGATTACTATAATTCCATGAATATTACCCACTATCTACAGAAAGTAAAGCAAGCGGATACTGCAAAGCAGAGTAAATACGATGAAGCATCTCATGCATTTCAAGAAGACATACATTTTTATTGAGGAATCTGTGCACTCTGGCATTGGTTAAAGGCTTATTACCTCTGTATGCATGAGGTATAGCATCTGAAGCTGTAAAGAAAAATTATATCAACTGGTAAAGGCTTGCCTACAGACGGCACTCTTCTTTGGATGCAGCCTAGGATGCAGTTGGGTTTTTGGGCTGCGAGCGCACATTGCTGGCTCATGTTGAGCTTCTCATCCATCAATACCCCCAAGTCATTCTCCTCAGGGCTGCTCTCGATCCACTCTCTGCCCAGCCTGCTTAGGATTGCCCTGACCCACAGGGACAAATCCACAACAAGATTTTGACAAAGTGTTCTTGAAAAAACATGAGCCTTAAAACAGACTTGTATCGTGCTGAATCTGTCAAGCAAAGTACTGCAAACCAATCAGCTACTAAATACAAGCTCTTATAAATAATAAAAAAAGCGCCAAGTGCTTTTATTATGGAAAATATAATCTTTCCTGTTAATAATTACTGGAAACCACTAAAGCTGCAGAGTTATGTCTGGATTTACCTTTCCATTACGAAGTCAATCTTTACACCAATCTCTGATTCTTTCTTACCCTCCATCCCAAAGTTGGGACCTATCCCTGATCTAAAAATTAGTTAGTCTTACACCATTCTGTTGGTAATCTTCCCCAAGTTTTCTATTCCATTTTCGTTTCCACTCAATTTTCATTGCTTGAAAGGTATTTGGATGGACACACAATCCTTTTGACTTAAGCTTTTCCTCTCCTGCCAAGGTGCAATCCTTCTTTGAATATCCACTGCCAACCCTATCTCACATTTAAAAAAAGTTAGAGAGGCCCACTGTCATTCATCAGCTGCAAAAATGCAATGTTTTCCACATTTTTACCCAGGCTTTCATTCTGTTTAAAGGAAATTGTTGATGCCTTGCTTCATTAAGCTCCAGGACAATTATCAGGCAGGTTTTGCGTGTGGCAGCCAGTTTTTTACTTTCAGAGAAAGTATGCTGATGAGCACTTGATCCTTTTCTTGCTTAATTCATTTCTGCTCATTCCAATTGTCAAAAAGTAAATTAGTTCCAGAAAGGTCAGATGAGTCTGGCCAGGTGCCAACCACCACTATCGTTATTATTGTCACTGAACTAGTCATGTACCCAGGTTCTCTCATAAACATGTTGCCCAGAAAAACTTTGTTCTTATTCAAAGAAAATTTAAAACGATGTATGGGAATCCTAATAGTTAACATTTGGAGCATGCTTGAGAGGGTTAGACATACTTTCAGGGGGACCCGGGTCTCTTTAAGGGAAAATCTAGTCTATTACAGAAAACTCTCAAGGGGAAAGTTACCATCAGAACAGGTGAGTGGAAAAGGGTAATATTGCAAAATAAATAAAACCGTGTGCATGATTAACAAGTGCAAGCATTGTATAAGTCAGCACATTTTCAAGTTAAACCTACATTTTTGAAATGGGCATGAAAGGGAGGATGTTCCATAATTTAACTACTTACAATCTTTTAAGTCAGTCCACACTTTTTGGCATGACAACTCTGTCAAATGAAAATATTATAAAAAATTCAAACAGAGCAAACACAGAGCTAATAATTTCAAGAGACACAGAGTGTGATTCACCTTTACAGAAGGTATTTACTGTTATAGATATATAAGATTGATTTGTCTCTTCACTGAAATTCAACTGAAGATCTTGGGAGAAAGAAGGAACCTTTGAGCTCACTATTGCACCAGAAGCACATTTTTTATGTAAGAAAACGCACATAGGTTGGATGCGAGAGGAGCATTTCCCATCACACAAAGGTGAACCACCAGGGATTCCTGAAAGAGGGAGGAGGAATTGTGCTGTAGATTATACGGCTCTTCGAGCAAGTTGCTCTCCACCTATGCTGTTCTAAAATGGGTATTCATGATTTATCCCATCTTTGGGACTTGGAAAAAAATAATCAATACTTTACTAATTAGTAACGTTTAAGTAAGCCAGCAAGATAATGAGCTGTTTTCAGCAAGGCATTTAATTATGTAGCACACACAAGTTCTATGTTTATTCAGGCTCTTAATTAGTTCGATTTACTCTTTGTCCACTGTAATTAAAAACTGCAAGTTCTTCAGTGCAAGTAACATGAAGAAAGGCTTGAGGTCCCTCAGTTTAACAGAGTATGCTGGTACTCCAAATAAATAAAAGTGTCTAAATAATATTTACTTCAGTTATGCAAGATCTGTAATGAGAACATAGATGAAATTTCAGGTCATCTGTGAGCTCAAACACGTCTGTTGGAAGCTAAGCTACATGGCAGACTAGCATGGGCACAGCACAGAGATAGTCCAGTATCTTAAATATCTTATTCACAGTCAGATCAGCTGAGGACAACTTCTCAAGCTGTCGCAGAACCAGGCTCAGCTCTGTCTCTGCAGAGGTGTGCCTTGATATCCTTGACACTGCATCTCAAGGAATTTCTTTAACAAAACAAACACACTATACAGTTATAGCTGAAAAATTGCTGGAAAACACACAGTCCTGCCAACTCCTCTAACTCCCACAGACGCAGTCACAGCAAGCTGATATCTTACAGCAAGGCCGTCCAGCTTTTATACTATGTTCAACAGTGCAGTAAAGTAGATTCTTCCTGGAGGGCCCCAGGTGACCAGATCTGCACCTGACATATGAGCAACATGCAACTGCTCCCATCACCCACATATCCACTTCAATGTCTGGCCACGTGCAAAGCATCCTTCTGCTCTTACCAGAATGAGGAATGTCCATTTTCTGGCTGCAGCAGAAGAGGAATCAGAGCATATAGATTTCGCTGTTCCTAAAGGAAATCACATAGCTCACCCCAGCTGAAAGTTCATAAGCAACTGCCCTATTGCATGTAGCTGAATCTGAAGTTAACCAGCAATTTATTTTAAAATATATTTTATTTGTTTAAATGAATAGAACTGATAAAATGGAGAATGGCATTGCCACATGGCCCACGATAGATCCATGTTAATAATATCTGTTAATAATTTTTTTAAATTACTTCTTCCAACAATCCCTATATCTACCCTTGAGATGAACAGCATATGTTCTAGAGTTCTCTGGTGTACTACCAGATGGAGACTAACAAACAGAGGCAGAGGTGAACTTGAAAGACTCAGGGTTATTATTATCTTTTAAGCAAACTGAGATTGCCAATTAGTTTGCAACAGCTTTTAGTGCAAGGAAGTATAAATTTTGAATTGCTTATGGGTTAGCAAATGCAAAGCAACATCTTTTTCACTGAAAAAAGGTCACACCCCTTTCGACCATTATGGAGAGCTTTCTGGAAACTTGGTTTTTATTAGAGCAAAGAGGGGAAGTCATAAATGTCTAACCATCTTCACTGTATCCAATATTTGAAGTGAAATTTATTTTCTTGCATGTCAAAAGACAAACAGGTAATTTAGCCATACGGTCACATAGCCATCTGCTAACTATCTTGATTTTAAAAAGATCTCAAACTATGGAACTGGATGATTACACAAAAAGTGGGAGAGATTAAACCAGACAAGGTTTAATCTTGTCCCCTGAACCAAATGCTCCAGCCATGCATACATTTCAAAACTGTCTGAAGGAAAACTCACACAAACATCTGCTCCCTCAGCTGTAGGGCTTTCTGTAGACCCCTCTAGAAAGCAACATATGTTCTTTCCTTTGGTCTGCCATGCACAGGTGACAGTAACATTTCACTGCCCCAGCATCATTACCAATAGAAGGTCTCACAAACAAAAGCAAGCACTGTCTGTCTGTTTCTGCTTTTTGCTTATGGCACCCTGTCCCCAAACTCCCTCCCGCTCTGAGTCTGAACAAGTGCCCAAACACAGGCAACTCCAGGGAAAGGAAAGAGGACCAGGACATGGATTTAATCCTGCAGCACAGCAGATGCCCAAGGAGTGCAGCTGCTTGGACACCAGCCCTCCATGACCACGTTTGATGGCAGGGTGGAGGGCGGAAGGCACTGAATCACTTTTAGGAAAATGCTGGCTGCAGAAGCTTTTCCAACCACCCACAGACAGTGGGCCCAGGAGACTGGTGGGGATCACAGTGCTCATGGGACAACATTTGAGCAAATCTTACAGATAAAGCTAGATGAAGTCAGTTATACTGCTCCTCCAGCCCCAAACCAGTGCTTACCACCAGCCTGTTCCCCACCATGCTGCTGCCTGCCCAGTCCAGGAGCACTCTGCTACAGGGAGGGCATTATGCTAGAAGCCACCCCCACCACCAGTCAAGGACCCAAAATCCCTGCCCAGGCAGCAGTCTAATTGTAATCCTCTCTCCCCTGGGTCACAATATGGCACGTCACAGACCCAGAGAACTTGTGGCAACACCTTGGCAAACATGATGAGGTTCTCTTTCCTTTTTCAGCCCATCTCCTTGCTGAGCACAACCACCACAGGTGAATCTCTCAGATCCCAAACAAAATCTCTCTCAACACTTATGTTTGTGCTGCTTGTGTAGCAGGGAATGGTACCTGCAGCATTGCCATGCATGATGCCATTACAACTGTGTAAGTCTATAGTCACGGCTTTTGGGGAGGGGAAGACACCACACTGCGGGGAAGAATTAGGGCTTGCTGCTTTCATGATTTTAACAGCAGCGAGGACTAGGCTAGACACTAATGCAGGGTGGGGACTGTGTAGTTTCCATCATTTCTGTTCCACCATCAGAAGGTCTGCCTATCCCTCGTAACTCTAGGGAAAAGCGCTTTTAAAAAGCATAAAATTCTCATGGTCAGACTAACAACCTCCAGCACCTGGCAGTTTTCAGGTAATGCCCTGCTTCCACCCAAAGCCTCATGCAGAGCCCACACCTACCTAAAGATACATCAGGAAAACCAGTTCCGTCACCACAGAGGGAATGAAGAGTACTGGACAAAGGGTCTCAAGCATAGGTTACAGCAGGGGGAAATGGGAAAGAGCTGACCTAGATGTGTCCTTGCACCTAAAGGCACCCTGGAGCAGACACCCTCCAGCTTCTACATTACCACACTCCACATGAAACTCAGTTCATGCAGTCTCCGCGGCTGGCAAAACTATTGTGTGAAATACAGCTGTGGTTCCAGATCTTCACATCGCCCTTCAACTTACTAGATTTAATCATACTCTGACTGCATCTCTAGTAGCTAGAGGCAGCCACAAGGTTACTATCAAAGATCATCTGATATTACTGGGTTATTCCGTCACCAGAGGGACTTTCATGTCTTTCACGTCACAGGATGAAAAGCTATGCTGTTTCCAGGGGTCCCCAGGCTGTACTTTGCCTGGTCTTCTCGGATAACAAAGGAGCAGGTGTCGCTATTGCAACATATAATGTAGTCAAGAGAGGATAATCTAGAAAATAAAGTGAATTACAGGAGACAAGTGATTCAAGCAAAGGTGAACGACAATGGAAGTTATTAAACGAAGAAAAGGATTTTAAACCAGGAGAAAGGTGTATCTAGAGAGCATGGGGAATTAAAAAGCATTGAGGGCTAATGGTCAACAGCAGTTAAAGGCATGCAAACCTTCTAGCCTTTACCTGGCACGAGAAACATTCCAGATTTAATGAGAGCTTGGTAGTTCAGGAGTCCTCCAATGGCCCATGTATGGTCATATTGGAAGAATTCATAGTAATACAGATAAACCATCAGGTCTTATGTCTCCATCCAATGCACACCTGGAGCACAGCTTCTGGTTTAGTTTACTCCAAAGAAACAGACCCCCAAACTAACTACTCAAGTTAGTCAACTACTCAGACCTACTCAAACTAACTCAGTCGCAGCAAATAGGACAATCAGGGTGTCGCTTCAAAATTCACTACAGTGCCATAGCAAGATTCCAACACACACCAGTAGTCAAGCCAAGTGTCAGACTCCTCAAAACCAGAGACAGGTCCTAAGCTGAACAAAAGCATTCAAAGAGTTCAGAAGATGTTGAGTGGAGACCTGAATAACAGCCACATTTGTGTTAATGCAAGTTTGCAGCCAGCCTTTGTGCAGCCCAGTGTATATAGGAGCAACCGATGCGGCTACTGTTTGCGTAACTCAGCTGAAACTAGTACCTCTGGAAGGTTTTTAATTAAAAAGGATTTAGTGCTATTAAACAATAAAATATCAGAACCCCGGAGGGGGCATAATTGCAAGACGAACTGTGCAGCTCCATGGTTTCCAAATCCACATGGTGTTGTTGGCAGCTAGCCTTCAATTACAAGAAGGTAACAAGAAAAAGCACACAGCCAGTGACAGTGAGGCAAGGTGCCCACCATCCCTTAAAAGGAACACCGCTCCCCTTGGAGGTTTCTGCATTGATTGGACTTTGAGACAGCCACTGTCCAAATATAACTCATGGTAAATTCACTGACTACCATGTGGTTAGCAAAACATGCAAAGTTTATCTGCTGCTAACTTCAGTGCTACCAGAAACTGAGTAGACTTTCTGAGTTTCCACTAGGGGCGAGGTTTGTCCCAAGATACAAGAAACATATGGGAAAAAGCTTCAGCTCCGGCAGCCAGAAATACATTAAATTTGCCTTCAACAAGCTTTGGCCATGGTCCAAAATCCATGCTGGAAACGTCACAGAACAAATCCTTCTAGCAATAACCTCCCTCCTGCTACTTCAGCATCTCCCCATAACCACCTGCCCAATGGTGGGAGTCACATAAGAACAAACAGAAGCACAACAAAGACCTGGAGTGAAATATCCCATACAGGTTTGAAATTGCTGTAGTTTGCTGTTTCGAGGACATATGAGCAGGCTACTATAAATACAAATAAAATATTTTGGGTTTTTTTGAGGAGGGGAAGTAGGGAAGCAAGCCATGGCAGAAATTAAACATGCATTTGTTTTGATAATTGAGACATTTTCATATTCTCAAAGCATTTCAAAACATCACTTTGAAACACAAGATGTCTTCTCTAAGAGAAAGTTTATTAATTTCACCTACCTAATCATTAATAGAATGCTCTGTTTGACCAAAATTTGATTTCTGTCTACACTTTGCCCCATTGCCACTGCTTCTCATTGTCCTAAAGGGCTTCTCCACTATGTGCACAAAGCTATTTTATACAGCACTAGAGGTTCACCTGCCACCTACTTACAGCCCAGCATTGGGCTCCTCGTTTTCTATGATACCAAACACCTGCACTGTGCTGTAAGACACATTAGCCACCTATTTCTCATTCCAGTGACAATGGTTTAACCTGCATTGAAGCAGAGGCTACTCTAAACCTCACTTTTTTGGCTTCAACGGGATACTGAATACCCAAATATGTGTAATAACCTTACTTCGTGATTTCTTGTTGAGTTAGGACAATACTGTAACAACCAATATACCTGAAGTAGATAAATGCTAAGACATCTGCTATCACACCAATCAGCAAACTGATTTGCATAGGCAGGGGGGAATACTCAAAGGAATGAGGACACCCACCTCCTCCCTCCCCCCCCCCCCCTCTCTCTTGGGGAA
>VXAK01012600.1:309581-347050 GCA_013399435.1 Arenaria interpres
CCCCCCCCATTTCATTTGGGTGAAGTTCCCAATCTATTTTGCTGCACAGCTACTAAAACGTTGAGTTTATTTAGCAATTAGATGGAAAAAAGGCAGCAGTGAAGCGTCACTGAAGAAACATGTAATAAACCAACCTTTGGGCCACATCCCAAAAGGGCACTGACCACTCAATGCCCAGTACTTCAGCATGAGCTATAAAATAAAATTCCTCTAAAAATTCAGTTTTAATTTACTCGCCTGTCACAAAGCAAGTCTGTAGCAGTACAGGGATACATAGTTTTGAGCATAGGATCTTGGCCTAATGTTGCAATATTTCTTCTCACCAATCATCACAGACACATTCCTACCCTTCAGAGACTCCATCCTTGCAGACAGCACGCCCATACTGAGCTGGGCAGGAATGCTTACACACATGCTAAGTAACACATGAAGTAGTTGTCCCAGGCTCAGCGTTTCTAAAGAGATCTGACACACAAGCAGGACAATATTGATTGTTACTGCTGTACTTTATAGGCAGTTTTAGCAAGCAGTATTTTCAAAAAGGGCAGAAGACAAATGTTGCCACTGCAAGGTGAGTGATGCTGTGAGGCAAAACCTTGCAACTGCATGCACTGCTTAGCACAAAAAGACCTGCAGACCCATCCTCCACGGATTTGTCTTGTGAAAGACTGGTCCTGAGTCTCCGTATGCACACAAGCCTGAATAGACATACAGTGCTAAGAAAACCAGTTCTATGCTCAAGTTTTTCAATGAGCAGATTCCCGTCTCCCTACAGTTGCTCTTGTACCTTGAGATAAATGAGCAACCTGAAGACTCAGAGAAAGCATTACTGCTGAGCCCACATCCACAATGCAGGCAGTGATTCCAAAGCTGCCACATGAAGGAAGCAAGAAGAAAGTTACCTCAGTGAGCACCTCTGTGGCAGCCAGTAGAAACAAGAACCTGCTAATATCACATGGGGTCGGACTAGCAACACAGCACATACCTGCTGAGCAGGTGAAAAGTTCTCCATATAATTTTCGGCTTGCCACTCTGCTAGGCAACCTGCTGAGCTACATCTGCTGTTGAGATTTGCAGAAGGGCAGGCTTAAGACTGGCAGCCACTAGGATAAGAAGAGTGGGACACAAACAAGAATTAAAGTTGTTCAAGTATAAGGTTTGCAAAACCTGCAATTGATCAAGGAATGCCTCAGCATGACAAGCTCTTCCCATGCAAATTCTTTTCCCCATCTCCTAATTCTGGCTGACACCCATGGAAGTTTGTAGCACCTGACAGTAACTAGTTACTGAGACTTACAACATTAAAAAATTAGCAGGAACAGAGAATCACAAAACGGCAAAGACTGGAAAGGGACTCTGGAGATTTCCTAGTGCAACACCCTGCTCAGAGCAGGGTGAACTAGGGCAAGTTGCTCAGGTCCATGTCCAGTCAAGCTTTGACCATCTTTTTCAAGGATAGACTCCAAAACCTCTCTGTGTCACCTGTTCCAGGTGTTTGACCAACCTTATGTCTAAAGGAAATTTCCTGTATTTCAATTTATGACAATACACATTGATAAGATCCCCTGAGTCTTTTCTTCTCCAGGCTAACGGATACCCACTCTCTCAGCCTTATCACATATGAGGGACACTCCCAACCCTTAATAATCTTCATAGTCATTTGCTGGACCTGCTACAGTATGTCCATATGTGGTGTCTCATACTGGGGAGCCCAGAACTGGACAGAGCACTCCAGTTGTGTCTCAGTCCCCAGAGCAGAGGGAAAGGATCATCCCCTCAAGCTGCCGGTGATGCTCTTCCTAATACAGCCCAGAAGGCTGTTGGTGTTTTTTTTCCCCTCAAGGGCACATTACTGCTCCTGCTGAGCTTGGTATCCACCAGGACCTCCAGGGCCTTTTCTGCCAAGCTGCCTTCTAGCCAATACTGGTGCATGCAACTATTCCTTCCCAGGGGCAGGACTCTGCATTTCCTTTTGCAGAAATTCACAGGATTCCTGTCAGCCCATTTCTTCACCCTGTCAAGGTCCTTCTGAACGGCAACACAATCGTGTGGCGTGTCAGCCACTCCTCCCAGGTTTGTAGGGTCTGCAAACTTTCTGAAGGTGTACTCAGTCCCATCATCCAGGTAATTAATAAAGTTGTTAAACAGTATTAGCCCGACTAGCAGTCCCTGTGTACACCTCTAGGGACTGATTTCCAGCTGGACTTTGTGCTACAGACAACAACCCCATACGCCCAGCAGCTCAGCCACTTTTCAGTTTATCTCATTGTTCATTTGTCTAATCCACACTTCATCAGTTTGACAATGAGAGTGTTATAAGAGACAATGTCAAAAGCCTTACTACAGTCAAGATAAACAACAATCCACTGCTCTCCCCCTATCTACTGAACTAGTCATCTCATCATAGAAGGCCATCAGGTTCGTCAAGCATGATTTCACCTTCACAAATCCATGCTGTCTATTCCTAATCACCTTCTTGTCCTTTATGCGTTTGGAAACAGATTATTTACTTCATCGCCTTCCCGGGAACTTATGCAAGGTCAATCACCTGTAGTTCCCCAGATTCTCCTCCTTGTGCTTCTTGAAGATAGTGGTGACAATTGCTTTCTTCCAGTCCTCAGCAATCTCCCTCCATTGCCATGACCTTTCAAAGATAAGAGTGGCCTCACAATAGCATCAACCAGTTCATTCAGCACTTGTTCGTACATCCACCAAGTCCCATGGACTTGTGTATGTCCCACTTAAGTGTTCCATAATCTCATCCATCTCCACCAAGGGTAAGTCTTCCTTGCTCTAGGCTTTGCTGATCTCAGGGGCCTGGGATTGCTGAAGGTAAGTTTTACCAGTAAAGGTCATGGTCAAGAAAGCAGTAAGTACCTCAGCCATTTCCCCGGTCACAAGATCCTTCTGCCCCATTCACTAATGGATCCAAATTTTCTCTCATATCTCTTTAGAAGCCCTTTTTGTTGCCCTTCACATCAGATTCTGGGTGGGCTTTGGCTCTCCTAATCCTATCCTTGAATGATATGCCTTCTGGCTCACGGGTGCCTGTGCTTCCAACTCTTCTACACTTTCTAGGGAAATAGCCAGCTCATAAAGAGACTTCCACTCAATGCTTGTTCTGTTTCAGTACCCTGTTGTAAGCAGTATTCAGTTTCAAGTGTTTCGATTTATTCCCCAGGGGAGTTCTGGGGGTATGGGGTGAAGTTGCCCAGCAAACTTTTTATGCACTTGAAAACCTGACCCCTAATAAAGGAACAGCAGTCTTAAATGAGTAAGTTTGGCTGAAGCATTTCATACTTAATGATGACCTTCACTAAACATGTTTTGAAGGTACTTCTCAAACAAGGTCTCATCTTTTCATTTTCTCCATTTTCACCAAGGGAAGAGATGGAAGCCCTGCAGTGCTGGAATCTATTTCAAGTTTCAAGTAGGGGGCTAAACAAGAACAAGCAATAAGTATGCTTTAGTAATGACTGTAAATCACAGGGTGTCCAATTCCCTATTGCTCTAGATCTTCCATTAAAAAGATGTTACCTCTTCATCGTGGCAGGCCATTAGCATTCACTTCGAACATGACTCCTCAAGACATCACGAAATAGTATCAGGTAATGCAGGCTCCTAAATTGCATACCTGGCACCAATACAAACTTCTTGTTTTATATTACACAATGAAAGGCTTCCTTGTTTCATTCTTATTCCTCGTTGATAAAACAGATTGAGGTATAGGCACAGTATGCACAACAAGGGAACACGTCCAGAGGTCTAATGCCTTTTGCAATCCTCCCTAGCAAGGGGTTATACAAAACACCGTTATTCTTTTCACTGAAACAAACACTGTTTTCAGGATAATTAATTTTTTAAAAAAAACTTATTTCCAAAAGTATGAAAGATATTGCGCATTCCAATAATTTATTAATCTGCAGTACTGTGTTAAACCTTGGCTCTCTTCAGCAGAGATGTTTCAAGAACAGTTGGAAGTCAAATAACTGTTTCCAGGGTCTTAAAGATTGCAAGTAAACAGGTTTAGAGGAAAGAAGTTTAATCCTGTGAAGAGTTCTAGATACCCAGAAAGCATTACCAGAAAAATTTCTGCAGCATCTGATAATTTTATGTCAATTAATTATGAGGCAAATATTCAATTTCATACATGTAAAAAAGCTTGTTTATCCATTCTAACATCTTTATTAATAATCTGAAGAAGATTAGCAAACAGCATTTTAATTTCAACCTAATGACAGTTTAATAAGGAAAGCAAAAGTTGCATGTGTAAAGCAAAGCAAAACAAGGAATTCATTCACTGCTTCCCATCAGCAGGCAGATGTCTAGGTCCTTCTTGGAAAGCAGGACCTCAGCACGCACAACCATTACGCCCGCCTCCTGCAGATCCCCAGCTTACTGGCCTTGGGCAGGGCATGGGTTGGAGAGAGGTTTGATGCTGTGCAAGCACTGTTCAGCAACAGCCAAACCACTCCTGCATTATCAACACTTCTAGCCAGAAATACAAATAACAGCGTTGTCCTGGCTCCTATGAAGATAGTTACCTCCTGCCCAGCCAGACCCAGTACAATCTCCACCCCTTATTCCACACTGTTTGCATCACGCCCAGGTCCCGTATTACCTGATACGTTTAAGTATCCTCTGACCATCCCATCCCTTTTCTTTCTCATTCCTGAAATCCCTTCATACCAACACTTAGAACATGTACTCCACACTTAAACTATATTTACATCCAGCAGTCAGATCTATACATCCTCATTAACCAGTATCCTTGGCCAAAGTCAATTTGCTACACCAAGGTAGATAGTTAAACAGTTTCATTTAGACTTCAAAACATAGAAAGGTCTTCTCAAAGAGCAAGCTGCACAAGCCACTGGTTTCAGACAGAATACTAGACGAAGCGAACTAATACACGTTGCCTTCAAGTTGCATCAAGTGTACATGTACTTAAGGGTGTAAAATCTAAAGGTGACATTCAGTCTTTCAGAGAAAAAAAGTGTTTGCAACCATTGACAATGTCTTCATCTTGCACCATTCTCAGAAATAGGTTTATCTCAGGAAGCAGCACAAAACACTTTCACTTTAGACCCTTTGTCTTTATCTACTACAGGACAACCTTACCCCCAGCTTTGCTACTTTTATCTCAGTTTTCAAACTACACCATTATTATTGTTAAGATAGTCTTCAACAAGCACCACAGTATTAAGTCACCACCATTCAAGCAGCAAAGAAAGGTTAGAGCAAAAAAATCCAAACTAAATAAAACCCTTAATAACAGCCTCCTCTTATTTTCATTTTCTCTTGCTAAAAAGAGGTAAAGACTGTATCGTACTGAGCCCCATTCCTACTTTTATGTTGCAGAGAACTGACTTCACTCATAGCCATTTAAGCCAATTTTATCCTTGCTAAGACTGTGCAAGGAAAACAAGGTTGGTTTAAAGCTGTGCCTATAAGAAAAAGCTCCTACCTGCATTAGCCCAGGGGAGGTACCAGGGGCAGCTGACATTCACGTAAGTGCCAGGCAGTCCATCTGGCCAGCAGGCGTAGTTGTCAAACGTTCTGTTGCAGAACTTGCCTTCTGCAGAGAGATGGAAGGAAGAGTCTGCCTTGTATTAATACTGCAAGGAGGAAAAGACTGAAGAGCAGAAGATAAAAGGAAACACAGACACTTGCATTTAAGCCATAACAGCATTATGCAGCTAAGCCTGGATGTGAAGTTAAACCAAATTTATTTCTCCAAGAGTGTTTATCCCCACACAAGAAACTGTTTCAGGGGGGAACTGAAGTACAGTTTAGGGTCTATCGACTAAATCAAGGGACAAGAAAGGTAAATTGATACTGACCCATTCCATCAACAAAAAGATCCATCAACAAAATACCTACACACAACCATAACTTTGCATTACATCTTAATCAACATGAGAATACTTCAACTTCAGATTTATTAAACTGTCATTCTTAGAGGGCAGCACTCAAGTGCTCAACAGGATAATGGAGCAGAGGGAGATGAATGTTTCCCTGCCATTTTTGTCATCAGCTACTGCTCTCACTCTGCCATAATAATGTAGTTAAGAGAAGGCAAATTAACAGTTTTGAAATAATTCTTCACCGATACAAATTTAGACTCATCTTACCTTTCTCAGAGTGTCACAAAAGCACTGACACATAGGAGAGGCCGCACTGTGTCCAGTTGCGATTGTCGCTGACAAGTCACCAGTGTCCTCTAAACACCCTCATGCTGGCACATTGCAGTTGCTCTCAGCACATTACAGCAGCCCAACTGCTAAGACAAGCTGCATTCTCATTTTCACTAAGGCACTTTTTTATTTTTTTAAAGCCATTTCAGCATTTTACAATGCTCAGAATAATTTATACCAACTTTAAGGCTCACAGACTGCTAGGTCAATGTGAACTGCACTGTCTCAATCCCTAACACCTGTGTGCTCCCTCAACCCTGACCCCTAAAAAAGTTTCAGGAGTACTACATTACTGTGCTGCTGTAATGTGCTGCAGCTACCACTTGCTACTGTAAAACACTCTGGACCTAAAGATTAACATCTTTACACTGAGATTTTCTATAAAATGCTTCCTTGGTACAGAGA
The DNA here is from genome assembly GCA_013399435.1 of Arenaria interpres. Lineage (NCBI taxonomy): Eukaryota > Metazoa > Chordata > Aves > Charadriiformes > Scolopacidae > Arenaria > Arenaria interpres. Next base: position 316,184 of record VXAK01012600.1, read on the forward strand.
AAAGTCCCACAGAGACCAAGCAGAAGCAAACGGGATAAAGAAGCAACAGACTGGAAAGCAAGCTAAAGAAATATTTTCAAGTTCATAATCAGTCTTTTGCTGTTAAAATGTATTTTAAAAATTAATACATCCTATCCCTACCAAGCAGGCTTACCTGCTGCAATGGGGGGTGCCTCATACAAGTATTTCAGACACTGGAGCTGATACTCCTTCCATCTCTGCATAACCCCAGAAAGGGACCCATCTGAACTCTGAAAGAGAAATCACGAACCTCAGAAATTGCAGGGATTTAAACTGTTTGTTTTTCATTCAGACTGAGTAGGTGGGTGTGAAAATGACTACCACAAGCCAAACCAGTATTGCTATCATAAAGGGTAGAAGATGCTGGTAGGCATTTGCCTGATTGCAGCCAAAGAAATCCATTTCTATTTGTACCACGAGGAACTAAAAAAAATAAACCCACAAATGACTATACCATGTAGTCGCTGAAACCCAAATTGAGCTAGCCTTGCTCTTCAACATGTCCCAGTCGTATGATTTATTACCTCATGAAAAGACAGGGACAGGAGCAAGTTCTTTTAGGAGAGGCTTTCTTTCCAACAGCAATATTTCTGCAATCCCAGAACTGAGACCAAGTTAATTCACTGTATTCAGTGGATATTCCCCATGCATTCTTCCAGAACATGGATGAAAGCTTTTCCAGCTCTGCTTTTCTTCCATGAACAATAGCTTTTCCCTGTACCTAGTATACTTTTCCCTGAAACTGCAGAGAGAGAAGGGACCTGCTTTTAGCAGTTTGTCAGGCTGCAGGTTCCATCCATCATTTACCCCAAGCACTGAGGGGCCAGGAGAAAAGTATGTACAAACTCTGTCTGAGCACAAAGAAAATTAGCTGTTATTAAACTGCAAAATTCAACACCAGCTGCTAGCTCAACCCTAGTAGATGCCCCACCTGGCTCAGAGAGGCCCGGTTAACTCATTGCATCAGTCCTTCTCTCCCCTCCCTCCACTTGTATAAACTGAATTACAGGCATCAAGACTGGCAGGCTGTAAACAATAATGCAGTTAACTCAGCATTCCTTTTCCAGAAAAAGACCAAGCATGGATGTCTCAGACATACAATTGACAGCATGAACCTAATGGCACAAGACTAACACTGAGTGGAAGAAAATTCACTTAATCCTAGTTGTCAATCAGTTTATTAAGTGAAACATAAGGGTTAATAATCCCTGTAATTTTACCCTTGCAGCTTCATCTGTTAATTTTTATTTACCATTTGTGCTTACAAACTTTTGTCATATTGTTAGAAGAAAAACATTGTTTTAAAACAAAGAAGTAATTTTAAACCTGTGCTGCATTTCAGTAAAGCGAACCTGAATACTTTCCACTACAACCAATGTGACTAAAATTCAGACATCAGGCCAATCACCTTGCTATAGAAGAATAGAAGTAGAACCAGTATTTTTGGACTAGAGACCTCTCAAGTCCTCTTCTCTCATATCCTTCTGATTTAAAAAAAAATGTTTGAAAAAAGCACCATGTGAATCATGCTTCTGCCCGGATTAAGCCACTACGTTTAATTACAAAGATACTTTTGTAAATGTGAGGAGAGGTATAACGTTTAGTAGACACCTGTGTTGTGTTTCAAGAATAACTGCCTATATTTACCTGCAACTTAACTGCAGCTAGGGCCTCATGGCCATAATTTTAGAACCTATCCGCCATCCCCCAAAGTCAAAACAGGAACAAGCCTATGGATCTTCGAAACTCTGACCCTTGTCTGTCTGATTTAAATCATCTTATCTATGCCAATAAATGCTGCCAAAGCCTGTCTGTGCTGAAGCCCCTAGTTTAAAATGAATGCATCCTACTGAATTTTAACTCCATGTGCCTATGGAAACACACAAACCTGTAGTGTAGTGATCTATGCTCAACACACCTGACGAAGAAAGAAAACATCATCACCAAAATTAGGCCTACAGGTGTGTGTAGAGAAACACCTAACAAGTAACTCTAAAACTAAAATACCGTCTACAGATCGGTGTAGGCTGAATAAGGACAGAAGACTGGAGTACAGGGAGAGGGAACAGCTTTGAAACCTATGTTTCTTTCAGGCAGTCTTTAAAAAGTAACTTTCTGGTTATACATTGTTTAAAAGGTCTTCATTTTACAAGGGTGGCAATTGAAGTTCTACAGGACTGTTTCACCACCCACTCATCACCAGGTTAACATTTTAATAAATTAAAGGAAACATTTTCATGATGAACTCTTAAATTAAATTATGATTCAGAAAAATTTCAGAAGCTACTGTCACACATCTTCCCAAAAAAGTAACTATTGATCATGCATGCACATGATCACATCAAGTTAACACAAATTCAGCTTTAAAATCATTACAAGATAAAGATGCATACAGAGTTTCATTTAGAAACAAGACTCTCCTCTCCCTTTAAAAATATCCTGAAAATATCTTAAAACTGTTTGCACTAAGAGAATTAGTTCTTTTGGAGTCAGCAAGTCTTAAAGTATTTTCTTCTAAATCAATTTTTCATCTATTACCTTCATGAATGCAGAAATAACCAGCTTTAATTACAGCTTAGGAAAAAAGCAAGCCTCTATCCCTCCATTTAATGAAAAAGTAGAAATATTTTACTTATATTGGTTTCTCATAATGTGAGAAGACAACTCTAACAAGGAGATTAGCAAACCATAAGAGTAAAATAATTAAACATGTCTTCTTGTGGAGATGACCAGTTTAGTAGACAGTTTTCTATTATCTGTAGTCTGTTACAATAAGACAATCAAATATAAATCCCAAAACTACATAATTTGTTCTCTCTATGTATCAGTTTATTCTGGTTCAGCTAAAGACCATGTTTTGTATCAGACAAATTGACTTAAATTTTATTTCAATATATGCTAATCCTCATTTCCCAGAAATTTTGGCCCACATGAACAAGAATCACAAGCTATACAGTGCCATGGATTTACAATATGAGTAGTTATTCAAATAAGAGATACCGTACTTTCTTGAAGTAATTCAATTCCTTCTGCAACATCAAAGAACTAAACACATATGTATGAGGAGAAGGCTCCTGGGTCAGTACCCAAAATGTGGGGCAAATTGCAAAAGTTCGAATAGCTTCATTAAACACAGGACTATATTTTTGTTGTTAAAAGCACTGGTCCTTGCATTTTACTTGTGGGTTTGGTTGTTCTGTCGTGTGTGTCATCCGTTCCTTCCTGCCCCCCACTTCCAGTTACATTCAACCATGGGAGGAAAAACAGTAGTAGTTTTGCTGTGGTGAAAACATATCACAGAAAAATAGTAGAGGAGAAGAGGATGGAAACATGGCTGACTGGTTAAGGTAGAGGAGTCAAAGGGCAAGAATAGATGGAGGACATTAAGGAGGTGGGTAATGGTACATAAGCGTAAAAAGGATGCAGAAAAATGAAGACAGGCAAGAGCACAGAAAGTAGGAACTTTTCAGTGTATGTATATAATTCAGTGTAATTAATCTCTACTGATAAATTTAGCTCGTTCAACAGTCTGAAGACAGAATTCTTTAACAAATCCTTAACACCTTTATAGGAAAGCCTCTTTCTATAACCACTATTTGTCTTCATAGACACTACTCTAAAAGGAAGCATTTTAATCCCTTTTTCACATCTATGAAACTATTGTTTCATTGACTATTTTGTCACTATTGTGACAAAACCTTCCAAGCCCAACTGTTCTATGATTCTATGAAAAACAGCATCCACGCAGATCTAAGGTGATCAATGCTACAAAAGCACTGTTTTAATACAGTGAAACCTGAGCACACACAAAGTGCAGGGGGCTCAGACCAGACAAAATGCAGCATGAAACAGCGTCATTCTGGGTGGAAGAGAGAATTCTTAGAGCTTCAGAAGCAGCTGGTAACTCCTGGGGTCATCTGCTTCCCTCTTCTTCCATCACCATATAAAAGGTCTTATACGCAACTGAATGAGAAATTCCTCCTTATGCTTGTATTTAAGGCTCTGGTTGTCTGTGTTTAAATGAGAACACTTATGTTACAGCTTTCTCATGCTTTTAACATTTCAGGATAATAGGCAAGACTTCAGCTTACTGCTAAAGGTTCACATGTAATGTTACAACACTGGGACTTCAAAATGCTAATCTTCATCTTCAAAAGCAAATGCTAGAGTAACCTGGCATTGAACCACACTTTGGTACAGCCTTGGTATACTCCCCTTGGATAGTAACGATGACATATCTACCTCATGAGAGGAGGATTCAGATTACATTTACCACCTTTTATCTCGGAAGCACCAGTGAGTGACTTTTAAACTTTACTGCCCTTTTCAAAAAGTCCAATGCGACACATTATCTCAAGGTTCTTCTGCTCAGGATCAGCACAGCAACTAAGTCCAAAATAGGTGAAGATTACACATACTGTCTTTATGCTCATTCTAACTTGACATTTTTTCCTGTATAATATAGATCTTATTAAATCACCTGTCATGTCAGCACAAGCTATAGTCCTGCATCAATAAAAACCAACAAGGAGTGGAACTAAGCTGGCTACCTTACAGGTTTATTCAATTCACAGCATGGATATAAGCTTGAATTTATGAGACAGGTTTGTCCTCAGCTTACAGCCTGAATGGGGCAGAGTGTAACACTGCTACCCCAGAAAGCTTTGCTGTGACCCAGTATCACCTTGCATTTATTGGGATGAGAGTCTTTATCAAAAAAAGATTGATTTCCAGATTTTAAACTTAAATGAATTAATTTGTGTGCAGCTTAAATACCCACCTAAGAAGACACTTCAGCTTGCCACAGCAACATCTCTGGGAGCAGTTTAAAAACTGAGGCTGTAGCACAGCACAACTCTCCAACAGGGCTAGCTGTTCACAGAAGAAACTTATCTCCCCCTGCAATTTGTCACCACTTTTCTCCACTTCTAATTTGAAGTAAATATGTACGCATATGAATGGCAGGATGCTATTACTGCCTCCCTAAGCCCATCAGTCAAGATTCAATTTCTCAGCAGTTACCATAAATTTGTCAAAAAAAGTCCTGCAACTGCTGATGCTCCAACCACCAGTTTGTAAGAACAGCTGTTTCTTTAACTGCTGCAGGAAAAAACCCAACACAACACTAAACCAAAAAACCCAACACTGAACTTCAGATTAGTAGAGTCCTTTGATCCACTGTTCACCCCATGACAAAGCAATTCTGTTGGGGATCAGTCCTTCAAGTACAATGCCTCTTGGAAACCAAACGACATTCTCGAAATGCGTTAATATGGGAGCAAACATCATGTTCAAACTCCCACCTTCACTCCTCCAAAGAGACTGGATTTAATCTAATTTTATAACTACTTAGTTCAACTTCTGCGTAATGAGCTAATCTGAATCCATTATAGGCAACATCTCCAACAGTCCAGTTACTGTCCTTCGAATACTGAAGGTGTGTTGAAGGAGGAGGTACATCAAAAATGACAGTGCTGTCTCTACTATAGATAGTACAAAAGAAATATCATTAAAGACACCTGAGCAATACCTTCCCCAGAGATCATAAAATAAGATAACGCTTTAGGACATCTGACCTCACCCAGATTTCTGTATTTATTGCATTCTCTTCCCATATTATGTTGCCCAGTATAGAGTTTAATGTAGTTGTCTTACATTATGCAAGACTAAGCAACCCTTTGAGGTAAAGTCATCATTCTTGGTCCCTTCTGTAGGACTGCTTGACTGATCAGATGATATAACATTAATGATGCTTCTCAAGTCATATTTTACAAGATACTCCGTCAGCAGTTGGATCACTATGGACAAATCCCTCACCCTCTAGAGAAAACAAGCAGGGGATCAAAACAACTTTTCTTTCAGAGAACAGCCTACTGCCAGCTTCTAGGAGCTTTTCCTGTAAACACTTCTGTTTCTTAGTTACTAATGAACCAATGACTTCAGTAGCTCAAGAGCGCCAGAAAAAGAAACCTTTCAGCATCCTCCCTGCTAGTGAAAAGCAGCAAGTGAGCTCCCACAAAAGGGGCTACTGGATCCAGCAAGAAACTCCCTGGCGACACCTGCCAGCTGAGTTTTCTCTTCAGCTGCAGCAGCTTAGCACCTTCAGTGAGACCTTCAAGAAAAACAAAAAGTCCAAAGACTGCTAATAGCAAATATTGAAAACAGTGTTTCACCAGCTGTCTAAACATGGGGACCCCTCTATTCTGCCACTGTTTTAAGACTTCAAGTGTCACAAACTCTTGAACTCAGAGCTGTAAGAGCAAGCTCTTACCAGGCACTTATATCTGATCAATGCACAGAAGAGACACTCCTCCTCTGTCTTTTCAGAGCTCCTCAGCCCAGACTGAGAGCACACCTCCGGTCCTGAACAGTAACCCTGAACAGTAACACCGGGCTTTCCATAACTTCCCAAAACACACAAGATCCCCCAAATTCCATTTCATCCTCTGCCTAAGCAGCTTCAGAGCAGTATTTGGCGCATCCAAAAAGCATCCTGAAAAAGTGAACACCACTCCTGTCAGAGACAAGAATATGTATAAAAATACCTGTGCCGTGTTTTTTAGTTTGGGTTTTTTATTTCGGTGGTGTTTATTGTTCTTTTCTTTGAAATCAGAAGCTGAACCTCAGGATTTCTCTCTCTCAGCTGAAAAATAAGTACTGCACCACATAGTCCCACATCCTGACCTGCCTGCCCTCCTACCTTTTTCTTCCTCTTTTGCACACCTGCACAGCTTCAGAAGGAAGGGTTGGCTGTGCTCAATCCCATAGCAGCCTATAATAGCACAGGGCACTAATCACCACCCCCGTCCCCTCATTCTCAAGGCCTGTTCTTGCTGGATTAAAGAAAAAAGGATAAGTGTACACATCTCCTAAAGAAGGTTTAGGAATGCAGAATGCTTCTGCCTGGAGTCTCAAATAAGGCATTTCACAGAACAAAAACAAAACTTACTTGAGGCATATACCTGCCCTCAGTACTTCTGTTGACTAGGTTCAGGCAGCTCCCACTTCAGCTGACTTATTTCATAAGTTCTTCCAAATACATAAACTGTCTCAACAGGCAGGAGAATTCAGCTCTGACCACAAGGGTTTCCACTCTGGTACCAAACATCCTAGGTCTGTCCTGGGATGTTTCGTTCCTGCTTTGAAACTGACCAGTTTTCTCTTCTCATCCCTGAAATTTTTGTTTTGACAAGGTACACTTCAACAGGAATAATAACTCTTGGCCCCTAGCATTTTCTGGATCAATGCAAAGTATTTGGCATTTAGAGGCACAGATGTCAAAGCAAACTTTTTTAACACCTAAATCAACTTGCGTAACATTCAGTCTCAAAATCAGGGGAAAAAAGTACAGCCTAATAGTTCAGCATGCTACAAAATTAAGCATAGTCTTGTAGAGATGTAAATGAATAAAATCAAACTCCTGTAGGGCAGGTAGGATAGACTGAAAATGTGTTACAAACCTGTGTTCCAGGAGTTACTCTAATGTTTCCGTCTTCAATGATGGACAGTTACCTGCAGAGTTTTTCTGCCCCATGAAGAACTTTCCCAGCCTGGAAAGAGGTTTCCTCTTTGGTCGCTGTAGGACCCTCGAATCTGTACGCTTACAGTTGAAGCAGACGCATATTTAGATAGACAGCTGTTGTTACCAGAATATGTTATTTTCATTACAATGTTTTTCATCTGTTGTGGTGTTACTGTCAAGGGTGTACTACAGGAGCCAGTCATAAACACGACAGAAGAAACTACTGAGCAGCTATGCATAGACACAGAAGAAAAAAGCAAAATTCAAAAGCAACTATAACTCCCAAACTCTTGGGGAGCGGAAAGCAATCCCACAATTTGTGGGAGACATATTGTGCCAGCACTCATGAGAATTAAATGATCATAGGGCTTCTGTACATGGAGACTTAACTTTGCCTTGCAAATCTAGACACATGCTTTGTGAAGAGCTCTTTAGAGTAGGACTTTTATTGATGCAGTTTTACAACAGAGCAAGGAAAGCAGCAGAATAAAGAGTTTAAATTGCATTTTTAGACAGATACAAAAGGTGTAGCACTACAGACACTATGGAAGGAACAAAGGCAAAGTTGAGGACTGTTGTGGGAGTAGGGCAAGCTACAAAGCTGAAGATGAGACGAGTGCTTTAGATCTACCCTCACAGATTTAGAAACAAAATCTAGCCTATGCTACTGGAAGAGGAACTTAACATTTCATTAAAAATGCTGTAATAACAGAACTATAGAACGCCTTGCATTGGAAGGGGCCTTAAAGTTCTAATTCCCCTGTCTTGGGCAGGGACAGCTTTCATTAGATGAGATTGCTCAAAGCCCCATCCAACACATCCTTGAACACTTCCAGGGAAGGGGTATCCACAACCTCTCTGGGCAACCTGTTCCAGTAACTCATCACCCTCATACTAAATAATTTCTTCCTTATATCTAATATAAATCTACCCTCTTTCATTTTAAACCATTGCCCCTTGTCCTGTCACACTTCTTATAAGCCCCCTTTAAGTATTGAAAGGCCACAATAAGGTATCCCCAAAACTTTCTCTCCTCCAGGTTGAGCTACTCAAGTGTTCTCAGCCATTCTTCAAAGGAGAGGTTACACCCAGATCATTTTCATGGCCCTCCTCTGGACCCACTCTAACAGGTCCACATCCTTCTTGACCTGGGGGCCCTACAGCTGGATGCAGTATTCCAGGTGGGGTCTCATGAGAGCAGAGTAGAGGAGGAGAATCATCTCCCTTGGACTGCTAGCCACCCTTTCTTTTGATGCAGCCCACCATATGGTTGGCTTTCTGGGCTGCACGTGCATATTGCTAGCTCATGTCAAAGTTTTTCATTCACCTTGCTTTGTCTGATGTCACAGATGCAGAGAGAAGACACAGGGGAAACCTGCACCTTACATGATATCTATTAGTCCCATACTGGGTCTTGAATACTGTAGCAGCACTAGATGCCTGCATTTGGGCAACTGATTAGAGCACCTCCCTTATGAGAAAAGGGTCAAAAAGCTGGGGCTCTTTAGCTTGGAGAAGACTGAGGAGAGACCTCATCTATGTTTACAAGTTCCTAAAGGATGGGTTGAAGGATGATGGAGCCAGACTCTTTTCAGTGGTTTCCAGCGATAGGACAAGGGGCAACAGGCACAAGCTGGAACATAGGAAGTTCCACTCAAATATGAGGAAAAACTTCTTTATGGTGAGGGTGACAGAGCGCTGGAACAGGCTGCCCAGGGAGGTCGTGGAGTCCCCTTCTCCGGAGATTTTCAAGATCCGCCTTGATGCGGTCCTGAGTGATGTGCTCTGGGCAGCCCTGCTTTATCATAGGAGTTGGACTAGATGATCTCCAGAGGTCCCTTCCAACTCTGTCAAATCCGTGAATCCATAAACTGACTCATCCTGAAGGTCTCTGAGCTCCTGAAGCAAAGAACATCTGCCAAAGCTGGATTTCTGGCTCCTCTTGCTGTGGTTTAAAATGCAATTAGTTAAGTTGGTTCTTTATGACATACTGAACAAATGCATTTAAATGAATCTGTTTCTTAAGCTTGTAACTGACTGGTTTCTCTGTAACAGCTAGAAATGGTCCAGTCCCAGAGCTGGCTAAGCAAAGAGACAGACAGTGTCTGCAGTCCCACAGAGCCAAAGAATTGCAACATTTGAGTTTTTGAGCACAAAAAAAAATAAGGAGGATTTCACACACACACAAAAAAAAAAAACCAACCCCAAAAGCGATATTCATCACAACCCCAGGGACTGAGAGAACATCACTTTGTTGTAAATAACCTGTATCTTCACCAGGCAAGAAAAACTCTAAATCTTTTCACCTTTCACACCAAAGCATCCCTAGGGAGTTAAGCTCCCTCAACTTTTAAGATGACTATTTAACAGTCACTCTTCTTAAAGAGCCATGGTGCTGCATCAGAAGGCAAGGCATAGACAGTTTTTCCCAGGATCACGAATCCTTTAGCAGCGCTAGTCACCAGTTTGTCATCCCATCACTGCAATCCCTTCAATAAGGTCAAGACAAAACCCCAACTAAATCAGACCTATTAACCTTCACAGACCTTTCTCTCACTGAATGCATTTCCATTTACACTAGTTTTAAACAAACTTAGTTCTCCAGTTAAAAAAAAAAGAATTGATAGAAAAAACAAACACCACAAAGCTATTTAAAAAACACCACCACACACAAACCCCAAAATTCCAGTATATGATTTCATGGATACTGCATCCACCATTGTATAGAGAATGCTAGAGAAGAATTCCATCAAATCTGTATTGCTTTTGCAGTTCTAGTTGAGAACAGTAGTTTATTTTGGTTTTAACTAAAGCAAATTAACTCCCTCAGCAGCTCATTGTCACGATGGCTCAAGGTCCACTGTCACATTATCTGCCATATTGCTCTTTCCTGCCTACCCATCCCCTTGCCAAGAGAGTTATGTGTAGCACCTTTGCAAATTGCCAGTGTTTTCATCAACAGTTATGACACATTTGAGAACAGAGCATACAGTAGAAGTTCTGCCAGTGAAGCTCGCTCTCCAGACGTCATCTGTTTTCCTTCCAATTATTAAATTAAAGACAAGGCAGAGGTACACCTTTGCATAACACATAACAGAACCTCTACAACAGTATCTTTGCAGTATTGCATCATATATAGTAGAGTTCACATTTACTTGGTTGGATGCTGAGTGGTGTTTTACAGCCTGCATATAACCTTATACCTTTCAGCATTCAACCCACACGCCTGCCAAGTGTTATATTCCAAGGGCTTGATTTGTCAAAAGCAAGACAGGAGCAATGTTGCATAAAGGCTAGAGTCTTAACGCAGCCCTATATGGAGAAACATGATAAATGAACAAAAAAAAGAAGAGTAATCAGACAAATGAAAAAGGTGTACTGATATGCTACCCAGGGACTGCCCTCTGATCATGTGAAACACAGAAGTAACACAGGTTGATAAACAAGGTTTTTGAAGGGATGCCATCCAGAGGCACCTGGACAGGCTTGAGAGGTTGGCCCATTCAGACCTCACGAAGTTCGACCAGGCCAAGTGCAAAGTCCTGCACCTAGGTCATGGCAATCCCAGGCACAAAAACAAGTTGGGCAGAGAATAGATTGAGAGCAGCCCTGTGGAGACGGACTTGGGGGTGCTGGTGGATGAGAAGCTCAACATGAGCCAGCAATGTGCACTTGCAGCCCAGAAAGCCAATGGCATCCTGGGCTGTGTCAAAAGAAGTGTGGCCAGCAGGTTGAGGGAGGTGATTCTGCAGCTCTACTCTGCTCTCATGAGACCCCACCTGGAGTACTGCGTCCAGCCCTGGAGCCTTCAGCACAGGAAGGACATGCACCTGTTGGAACAGGTCCAGAGGAAGGCCACAAAGATAATCAGAGGGCTGAAGCACCTCTCCTATGAAGACAGGCTGAGAGAGTTGGGGTTGTTCAGCCTGGAGAAGAGAAGGCTCCAGGGAGACTTTATAGCAGCTTTCCAATACCTAAAGGGGGTCTACAGGAGGGATGGGGAGGGACTCTTTATGAGGGAGTGTAGCAATAAGACGGTGGGGTAACAGTTTTAAACTGAAAGAGGGTATATTTAGATGAGATATCAGGAATAAATTCTTTTCTGTGTGGGTGGTGAAGCACTGGAACAGGTTGCCGGGGAAGTTGTGGATGCCTCTTCCCTGAAGGTGTTCAAGACCAGGCTGGATGGGGCTTTGATGGCACTGGTCTAGTGGGAGGTGTCCCTGCCCATGGAAGCGGGGTCGGAACTCAATGATCTTTAAGGTCCCTTCCAACCGAAACCATTCTATGATTCTATGACCAAACCAACATGTGTAAATTTAAGCTCACATTATACAAAATTTGAGGAGAAGATCTTGCAGTCCCTGGACATCAAAATCAAGAGGCAGCAGAAGCTAGAAGAATAAAAATCTGGTACCATGCTCTACTGCAGCAGCATCCTCAGAGCTGTGTTCCCAGGCAGAGGCAGCCAGATGACATCACCACTTCAAGAGACCAGCCAAACATGGAACTTGCATTCCTGCCTTCATCCGACCTCCCATGTCCTCTTCCTTCTACTTTCTTTTAAAACAGAACTTAGAACAGTTTAGCTTCCCTATAGAGGGCTGCTTTTTTTTTTTGGCTATGCTTCTGGAAGCCCCTAAGCAGAGAGGCAATTTAAAGCATCATCTTAACTTGATAACAGCCTGCTGTATTTGTGAGGTCTTGATAGCTAAGGCTGTATGGTCAACTTTCTCCAGAAGTGACGGCACAAGCAAGAGTCAATGGCAGACACAAATGTATAAAGTGCAAAATTTTTGCTTTCACTTCTGTAGAGTTTTACATTTGCTTTTATTTGCAGAGACCAGTTCAGCTTCCTTGAAGGCAAAAATGAAACAGCAGAAAATTTGGGTTTCTGGTTGGAGCTTTCTCATGCTCTGAGGACAACGATCACCATCTTCTACAATATTTAAAGTTACAATCGGACAGAATTCATCTAATTGCAGGGCACAGGAATGAAATCCATTAAAACCAGAAGCCTTCATTAACACAATAACTGAAAATAGCTTTTTCCTCCCACCCGCATTTTTTTTTTTTTTTTTTTTTACAGGGCTGATGCTTTTAGAGCTTTCCTTAGGGCTAAGCAGGCTGAAGACTTTGAAATCAAGGCATTCCAAACAATTCTCAGCTGGTTCAGTATTTGATCATAACATTGTTATGTTACCACCTTTGACTCAAACAATCTGGAAGGTCAGTAACACTCCCCCCTCTTTCCCCTTTACACAGCCAAAAGCACCTGTCAAATTTATCCAGAATAGATTTATTTCCCAGTTTTTCTACAGTCTGCCTCAGCCAAAAAAGCAGACTACAGAAATACAGGCAAGTCAAGTTGAATGACAGACTTTCCTGACTCTAGGACTGCAAAGCAACTTATGAACCGTGCTATTGCAATAGAAATTAGATCAACTTTTTCCTCAAATCTGAATTAGTCTACTGGAATACCTCTTCAAAAAGACAACTGTAGTTTCTTGATTTTGGAAGCAGAACAGAATGAAATTATTATGAGAGATGCCACATGGTACAGCAAACAACTGTGTGACCAAGACACAAGGAGATGCTAGCTTTTTCTTCTCCTAGTTCCCCAAGGAGATGACAATAATATCAGTTCTCAGAAGTTAGTACCATGACAGCTGCATGTGTAGATGGCACAGATTTAAATATAATTAAAAATCCCTCTGTATACTTAATCATAGAATGGTTTGGGTTGGAAGGGACCTCAAAGATCACCTAGTTCCAACCCCCCTGCCATGGGCAGGGTCACCTCCCACTAGAGCAGGTTGCTCAAAGCCCTACCCAGCCTTGAGAGCTGAGCCTAATCCTGAGATCTTGCTTCAGTACACACTTTCCTTGAACTCAGAGGATTTCATAGGTTAAGAATTTTAATAAAAAAGCAATCCTCATGCATTTATTTCAGTAATCAATATTGGGAAAGTTTATCAGAAATCCTACGCCATCAGTCTCTCAAACAAACAGAACAGCATTTTTCCCCAATTCCCTCTCCGAGTATTTTGATTATGTAAGAAAATAAGCAAGCAGCTTGCAATCCATTTCAGTATCATGCTTACATCAGCTCCTTGTTCTCCTTATCCCTCTACATTCTTACCTCTGCTGCATTAACCCTGCATACATAATATTCAGATACTAGTAGTCCCTCTTCTGCCCAGAGATCCTGGCACTGACCACACAAATTCAATCTGTAGCAGAGGGCCTACGCATTAGCTCTGCAAGGCAATCCCACATGCTACCATGCCTCTGCCTCCTGACCGTAAGAGGCGTGATAGCCTTTACAGCGTGACCATAAAGAGGAACGCTGATGCAAGATGTAACCTCCAGTTTTTCAGACATTTATCTTTACCCCACCTTCAGGCCACTTCCAGCAAGCTTTGATCTTTGTCACTTGGAGTCTCACAACATCGTTTTCCCAGTACATGGGAAAATCAGAGGAACTTCCTCAGAGTCCCTCAGGGCCAGATCTTATTTCTTTACTTCTGGCAGATATCACAACCTTCAGCCCTGCAAATCTGCTGTGGCACCATCCAGTTTCACAGACAGTCAAAACTCTCCATGGAAATCAGCCTGCCTCACTCTTGGCCCTTCTTTCCATATTGTGGAGGTATATGGAGCTAAAGAGGTTTGTGGCTTAAGCTATGGAAGTGAACTGCGACTGTGTTGATGTTAAAGCTGAGTGGACTTAGATTTCTTGCCACACTTCTTTGGGGAGATCTTCAAAACAAAGGGGAAAAGTGAGCAATGAAGGAAGACTGCTGTTCAGGCAGCAAGCACACTGGTTTTCAGAAAGCAAGAGATAGGATAGAGCCCAAGAGCAGGGTGAAACAACCTCATAAACCAAGCAAAGAAACACATGCAGAGAGCTTCTCAAGAAAGCTGTCCAGCCCAGACAAATGGAAACACAGAAGAAAGGGCTGACCCTCCAGTCAAGTCTCTAACCTTTGTCAACATGAATATTTTAAGTTGTACACAAAGCTTCCCTTCCCCCAGCTCCAATTTTCAAAGCACCAAGGGAAGCAGTGACCATGCAGTAATAAAGCTGAAAATGGATAGGTCACTTAAAGGAATTAAAATCATTCCATTAGTTCCATGTTGGTAGTTTCACAGCCACATATTTCCCATCTGACATTAACCTTAAATCAAGCAGCACTTGTAGGAACAGAATAGCTTCATGGAGAAGAAGCTAGAGAAAAAACTTGGGAACTTAAACAGCAGTGGCTTTATTTGACACGTCTTTTCTGAGGAAAAGTTTGTTCCCTGAACGAACTTGCTCAGCAAAGGATTTTTATTTGTTACATCTTAGTTCATCCTTCAGACATACTCCTGGAGCACAGAGTCATCTTACAGCATAACTGTCAGCATTTACAGCAGCATAAACCAGCAGTGTTGTTGAAAGAAGTGGTTTCTCTGTTCCCAGAGAAAGGCTGTGATTTCCTCCCCCACACCTCACTCCCCTCTTCTCTTCATGCCACTATAAACACTCGTGCCATCACACTGTGCGCTGGACAGGCAAATCTCCAGGGCAAAATTAAGCAGACAAAATGTTTAAGAGGATAAGATTTGCTGTGAAGCAGAGAGAAAAAAAAGCTGCACAGCTCACAGTGAGGCATAAGAATAACCTTAATTACCCACCATCTTAGAACAAAGAGAAGCCTAAAATAAAGCCCACTACTTGTATAAAAACGTTAAGCTAGGAGTCAAATGTTTGGTACTCCCGAAGAAGCAAAGACTTGAGGACTTCAGCTATTGGAGAAACAGTCCTTAAGGTCTCTTCATCTACACTCCCTACTAGACAACTCATGATTTTTCACCTTTCGCCACTCAGAATGGTACATGGCAACCATGGTGACCTTGAGGCCGTAATAATCATCTCATCAATTTCCTACATAGCACCTTCTAGAGCCTGACACTAACTTCTCCATCCATCTCACACCTGCTAGCTTAACCAGAAAATACCACTCAGACGCATGTCTAATCTTGACTTGAAGTCTCCAAGTGAGAAAGACTGCACCCTTCAGCAAGCTGCTACTGTGGTTAATTAGCCTCAGTATTTAATTCTGCACTTCTGGTCTGAGTTGAATTAACCATGCAAATAAGTCTCCTTAAAAGAAATTACCTTGCAAAACATGAAGCATGTCACGACAGTTTTAATTCATGAAATGAGACTGATATGATGAAAATATACCCGAACCAGTTTTTCCTAGATTAACAGGTTGGTTAGTAATTGTGACACGAGATCATTTTTCAGCCTTTTTACAAGACTGTTGGGTGAGTATCAAATTAAACAGCCAATAGTGACTAGTGAAAGAAAACACAAATTGAATTTTTCATAGCATTGCTAGATGGTGGCAATAATATCTGGTAGCCAAGACTCGGTTCTGGAGCCCTGCGGAGGGGAGGCCAGACTCCTCCACCAGTCCACTGCTACTAAGACTGAGTTGGTTTCTGACAAAGGAGCCTCAGCTGTCATAGACTTCTCAGATACTATAACCTTCATTAGCGTTTTTTAAACTGTTGGTTTGTGGCTGTTGCCATCAGCTCCCCTACCTTTTTGTTACACATTATTGCTGGAGTTATTTTAGCCATCACTTCCATTTCTTACAACAATGGTTTAAGTTGGTTCAGATGATGAACACACAGCTGGAGCTATTCGGTACACTATCACCATTTCAAACACCTTGAAGTTAAAAGTATTTCTGCTTTTATATGATGATTTTTTCCTTTGAAATAATTTTTACTCTTTGAGCTTTGCAGCTGCAGATCACAGCTTACATTTCTTTCTGCTTTTCCAGTTAGAAGAAGAAATGGTTTGGGAAACAAGTCAAAATCTGTAGATGGAAGTGCTGCAGCATCATGGCTGTATATCAGATCTGCTTCTAGAGATTGGTAAAAGCTTTCATACCTGACTATCTTGCCCAAAAAATAAGTCTGTTCCTTGCAGCTGGCAAAGTAGCATGCAGATATACTACAGACAATGGCTCCTCTTCCACCTTGGGTACTCTTTTGCATTAGCAGCACAGATTTTGAGGACAGAAACTTCACTGAACTGTTTTAAGTTTGAACTAGGCAAACTAGCCACCATACCTAAAAGTTCTGCTCAAACATCACACCAGCCACATGCATGTGCGTGTGCCTACACACGCACATTCCTCTTCCACCCTTCCAAAGCATCCAGAGAACACAGCATTAGAGCTCTCTTGACATTTTCCTTTCTTGCCATCTTTTTCCTCTCCCTCTTACTGAGTGTACGTGGAGTCTAGGAAGACATGACTCAAAGCCCAGGACTGCAAGTGGATTCACAGTTTGGAAGCATTAATAGCCCTATTCACTTTCTAGCTTTAAATATTGGATTCTGTCCAAATTTGTCAGGCTTATTACCTTCCTCTCTTATACATACACCCACACATAACACTGAAACATAATTGTATGTTATGAAAATGCAGCAGATCTCGAGATATTTCCAATGCTGTCTGAGATTGCTCTTGCAGTTTATTAGAAGATCATCTTTTGAAAGAAACTCGCTACCACAGATTCTCTCTCTGTGTTACTCTGTCACACCTGGCTCTCAAAAGGCTGAAAGCAATCATCAGTATTCCTTTAAAACAGACCAACAACAAAACACACAAAACAAACCAAGTTATTCTTTATCACTAAGTAATAAAATCACAAATTTTCAACCCTATGAAAGCCAAAGTAGGTCAGATAGACCGTTAAGATTGACATATAGACATGTCAGTGTATAGACATTGTAGAACATGCTGCAATTAAGATTCTACCTAGTGAGTTAAACACTCTTGATACTGATGTAGAATTATAAGCGCTAAGTGGAAAGTAAAGGAAAGAAAGGTCAGTTTTGATTATATCCTTAAAGGCCATAGCCAAAATCAGGTTAGAAAGGACAGGTATAGGAAAAACCTTGTGCTCAACAACTTGCAGGAACAGCTTCTGCTCAGGTCATTGTAAGGTGCATCCTCCTCCTTCGCAATAGCCAAGGTTTATTCAGATCCTGTGAATAAGTCTATGTGCATGCAAACCTCTCTCAATATCTTTTGCACAACAGTTTCCAGTTACTAGAATGAGCAAGTCATGAACGCATTAAAGTTTCATCCTTTGCACTTCCTATCTCCAAGATGAAAACTCACGCAGCTATACGGACTGTTTTAAAAAGAAAGAATAAAGGACATTTTTATTAGCTTTTCAAAAACAAAAGGAATACCAACACTCATCACTACAACCCAGCAAGGCCTCAGATGAGTACAGGATCTCACTATGCTGATCGCTACATAAACAAGTGTTTCAGGCAAAAAAAAAAATAACCCTAAAAACCTCAGTCTTAACTGAAGTTGTTCAGAAGTGTCCAGTTTATGGAATTCAAGGAAAGAAACAACACAACCGAAAAAGGCAGTAACTCACTATACGGAGGACAGGAAGACAACTCTGGCCAGAGCTGGGACGCGCTCCCTGGAGGACCCTACTGGATGAGTGGCCTGGGCAACCGGACAAACACAGAGCAGACCGGCCAGCTTGTCTGCTTTGTTTCTACCAAAACTTTTAATGGAAAGGACACTAACCCACAGAACATTTCTCTTGTCAGATTACTTGGACCAGAAATGGTCAAAAACTTCAGAAGGCGCCGGGGTGGAGGAAAAGACAGATGAGAGGGGAAAAGAAGGCTAAAGAGAAAGTAATTTAGTCAAGACCAAAGTAGGCTGACGCTTTCTGTTCCCAATTGTTCAAATAGTTTATTTTCCAGTTTGGATCATAAAACTAAATAAAGGATGAGCATTGCAAAATAATCACAAAACAGTTAGCTCGCAAGGGCATTGGAAGTTGAGTATTTCCATGTCATCCGCCTGTCATCCCATACTTGACAGCATTCCAAGCTTGCTACAAATTCACTATGAAATTATCTTCTCATTTCCCAGTGATATGGTCTGCTGCTCATGCTGCCTTTCAAGAAACACTTTTCTTCTGTGCTGATCCCAGCTGTCCATTGAGCAGGATACAGACACTTTGAACAGTGTAATAAATCTGTTTATTTCCAGAGCTTGATTCTGCTCCAAATATTTCCAGCATGACAAAAATAGGGGAAAGAGGGAAGAATAAGAACAGCTATAAATTAAAAACAAACCAAAAAGCTCCAGAGGCCATAAAGAAGCACCACCATAAAGATCATCATCTCAGATGTAATTTGGGGATGAGAGAAAGTATTTGGAATTCAGGATTTTTAGGCAAGCTCTTTCTAGCACACTAACTGGAATTTAGCTTCTCTTGATGAGCCAGTACACAGGCTCTCCCTCCTCCTTCTCTGAAGTACAGGAAAATTCATGAATTACCTGAATGTATGAATTTTCTCTAAAGCTTTATTCAAGCATTATGCCAAGCAGCTTAGATAGAGCAGCAAAGCCAAGATTAAATAGGACTGTATGTGCTTCTGTTGAAGAAAAACTATAGAGTATTTTCAAAGGGAACAGCACTCAAGTGAAGATTAAAGCCAGGCTGCGAACCAAGTTGCTGAACCCAAGAAGAACTCTGCCAACAAGAGGCAATATGAGGGACAGACATGAAGGAAACTAATTATCAAAAGCCTGAACAAGTAGAAAGTTAACCTCATGAACTATAAAGGATGTTTATTTTAGCTTTGTTCTCTCAATATTACAGCCTTTAAGCTCCCTAAGTAGTATGTGTAACACTGACTGACAGCTTAGTTTGTTACTAAGTGCCTGGCTCTAAAGAATATACTGTTTAACAGTACAAATAGTCTCACTGATGAAGATGTCTACTGTGCAGCTGTAACCCTTCCTTCCTCCCCTCCCCCAGTCAATTATACAGGAGCTGAGAACATTTTCAGAAAAACATAGCCCTTCAACTCTGATTCAATATAAAAAGGGATTCGTACTCTACTGCTCTCTGTAGCTATTATAGGTATTTCTAAGGCACCCTCATATTGGTATCCAAGCACACATACTTGGTAAATTAAGTGCACAGAGAAGAAAGCTCATCACTACCACTCATTCCCCAAATCAGGCATTTGGAAGGGGTCACCTCACCACAGATTATAGCAACATGCACATTTGGTCACCCTATTTTGTTATTAATAGTGACAACTGCTCCTACTTTCTATGCAAAATGCAAGACAACGCTGTAACCCATTTCCCTATTCAGCAATTAAAACATATGGCCACAGGAACGTTAATCACCTAACTCAAACTCCCTAAAATGAAGAAAGATACTAAGTTTGCAACTTAAAATCTTGCTGTGCAAGACAGTCAAGGAAAAGCCAAACACACGCCCCAACACTAAACTTGGGCATTTTTTGTCATCTATCAGCCACAAGATGGTCTGCCAGAATTGCATAGGGACCACAGAGACACATTTAGCACGTCTTGAGCGACCTCTGTTTTTTCTCTTACCTGACTATTCCACCTCCCTAATCCTAGAAAAAAAAGCAAATGCAGATTAATAAAAAAAAAACCTCTAACAAAGAACAGCCTATGAGTGAGCCACTAGCTTCAGTTTGGCCAGATTCCTTGCCATGGAGAACCACTGTCTTGGATGACACATCTCCTTTGATTCCCAGACAAACCAGGAATTCTACAGCCACAACACAGATAGTTTGTTACCCATCTTCTCCTCTTTCCTGTGTACACGAGTCAGAGCCTTGACCCCAAGGAGGACCCCAACTACTTGCTGTAGCTGAGAGCAGGTCCTTCCCACCCATCTCCATACAGAAATTTCAGTTTTCTATTGAAAACAAGGAATATTTTATCCCGAACAGGTCTTAGAAGAGTTTGCCCACAATACTCTCCCCCATACACCACTCCCACCCTCCCCCAAGTCTCTAATATCTTCCCCCTGAGAAAAGAAAGAGCATCCTTGGAGATCATTATAAAGGTCCAAAACAAGACACTGCTGTTCACATTTGGAAAGCCTGTGACACCCTTCTGCCAAAACCAAGCAGAAGTAGTCAAAGCTGCACTAGCTCAAGGCTTCTTTTACAGAAAACGAAATCTACAACTGTAACAGTTTCCTCTAGAAGTAATATGTAGGGGAAGAGATTAATTCACATAATCATGTGCCCGATTCCCTACTCATATAATGTTTCATTGATGGTGCAATCCCATAAAGGCTTACCAGAGTCCAACCAGGTGATTGTAAGTCTGTTATATGGAGATTTATTAGAGCTTTGCATCTTGAAAAAAGTTTTGGATGGTGGAATACCACATGTAAACTCAGTTCCTAGTTAATTCACAAGGTCAAAGGGCGGCAGGATGGGGAAGAAGGTAGGAACGAGGAGAAAGATGAAAGCTTTCCTGAAGTGTTAAGAGGATGTCCCAACACTCATTTACTGTAAGCAGCAAGGAAGTAGGAAGGAAGCAGCAAGGAAATACAGAGCTCTCTGGCTGCTCCGCATGGATGATATCTCACCATACTAGTAAATAAATAAAAATTTTCTATCACAGGGCCATCTCTAGGTGACCCTACTTGAGCAGGAAAGTTGTCCAGATGACCTCCAGAGGTCCCTTCCAAGCTCAGCCATTCTGTGATTCCAGCTCTGAGACACCAACATAGCTTAGACACCAAAACAAGTGAAGAAAATAATACTCAAGAAATGCAGTTTCAAACCCCAGCTTTGTTTCCTGCAATTTACAACCATCTCTACTATTGGAAGGCTATTAAGTTAAGAGTTCAAACTATAAAGCTAACATTCTTTTATCCTTACATCTCATTAGTAATAGAATCAGTTTTATTCTAGAAAGCTTTAATAGCCTCATTCATTGCCACCAGGTGCCTTAATCCCCAAAGAGCAATGAACAAATTCAGAGCATACCAAATTATTCTACAGATACCTTCTAATGCAAGTTTATCCTTCAATGAACAATGGCTGCCCCTTATCTGTCCATAGGGAGCTATACTGAATGAGACTGGATGCAGGTTTTCTTTTCTTGTTTGGGTTTTTTCGGAAGATTTTGTTTGGGGTTTGGGTTTGTTTTTAACTTTCCCATGTCAACTTCAGTTAGATTCAACTAAAACACCATAGGAGTGCTGAGGTATAGGCTTAAAGTACATATAACACCAAATGTGCTGGCACCTAGTTTCTGCAATACTGCCTCAATAGGATGTTTCCGACCATCTTTCTATGTGAATTTAGAGAAGTCATGCATATTAGGGATTTGGAGTCCTTGAAAGAAGTCCACTACAAATAAAAAAAAATATTTTTTGTTCAATTTATAACTATGCAGTGTCACTGTAGACAGCATATAATAGCAACCTGTCTTTTTTTCCTCTTTTTCCAAGTGTACTCTGCTTGCAGCGTCATCGAGTTTAAAAGGAATGGATCCTTTTATTATTCTTAGTGTGATGCATTTCAAATGGTACTTGATGAATTTTTCTTCATTAAGAAACAGTAAATTAGAAGGGCAATAGATTAGAGGACACCGCATCATCTGACAAAAGCAAAAACCAATAGCTACTTCAAATCATTCGGATCAAATACTATACCCTGAATTTTCCCATCTCAAAGGATAAAAAAGTAAAAGCCTCCCTCATTCTGTATAACTAACTTTGTATAGGAGAATATTTTTTTTCGGGAGGAATGGGACTCCAGGAGGAAGATGGGGATTGTATCATTGATCCAGTGATACAGGGCTGTATCTGCTATTTGTAAACCATGTGCAGCTCTACCAATATCCACAACAATTTTAAAGGTGACTTGTGTGGAAGAATAGGGGTTTTTTTCCAGGGTCTGACTCTTTCCACAACAGCAGTAGCACCTCTAGTAATATTAGGACATACAAGGTAAGCTGCTAAGTTCCTAGATGTTGGTGTTACCTTCAAACTTTGTGCTTTCTACTCATTTTCACTTACCTGAAAAATTCGAGCACTGATACCCAGTTTTTCACCCTGTCTAAAAAGGGTAGAATTTGGATTTTTGGATAAAAAACTCAGCACAATGATCAGTCTGCACAGGAGTCACAGCCAGCCATAAAGGCAACAGACTTCTGGACTTCCCAAACCAGACAGGTACCTTTCCCTGCCAACCTATTCCCACGGGGTTCACTGTAACTGAGTCCAAACAACACAAAGATCAAATCAGGATGAGTAAATTAATTCATTTCATAAAGAGGTTAATTAAATAGAATATTCCATAACTTATAAACCAAGTCGTTTGAAAGCTTCCTGGTTTTCCCCCTCCAATTCCACATCAAGACACCTGACACTTCCCAATGCAACCTGTTCCATATGTCCAACACGCACACCCAACCTGTTCCATTTGTCCAACATGTCTTGCAGTGACAGCTTCTGTACAGCACTCTAGATGCACCAGAGGAGCAAATGAAGGTATCAATTTCCATCTTGAAGAAAACCTAAGAAGAGGCTACTGCATCACCAGGAGTTTATGCACGTCAGGAAATCATTTTTATGATACAAGCCCTCAAATATCAGGCATGTCAGTCTCTCCCAGCAGGTTTGGAATATTGAAATAATGACTAGTTTTTCACGTGACAGCTGAGTAGTTATATTAACCTCATACTTCAGAACTTCTACTGAGCACCTGCCCAAGCAGAAAACTAGACTAGAAACACCCTCCAAAGGGAACAGGACTCCTGCCATTACTTTACCTGCAATAGTTCCGAGTCTTCTTTACAGGAAAGAGAAAAAAAAAAAATCCGCTGTGTTGCTGACAGCGCACATGGCATGTTGTGCCTAGGATTTATCTTCCACTCAACAAAAAGCTAAAAAAGATCCAAATATCACAGAAGGATGCAAGACAAAAGTCAAGAGAAGACTAGTCTAATGTTTCCAACCCCTCCTCAAAGATGGGGCTTTAGAGACGAACTGCAGCGCAGGGTACAATCTTTAGCCACATCTGCCAAGGCTCCTGCTGACATGCACATCAAATACCTTCACGTATGCTTTGTGCACATGTGGCCTCAAAACTAACAAACAACGCAAAAACAGACCCTTTGTTCTCTCTTCTCTCCATTGAAAGCTGACTATGTCACCTTGAAAAAAGTAAGATTTGGTTTGAGATTTCTGCAATTGCAGGGAAACACCATACCTCTCACCTACTATCCTCCTAACAACCTATACAGTGACAGCAAACTTCAAATTAAAAAACCTGATGTTCTACAGTGCTATAGAAGTTGAGTTTTGTTCTAGGGTGGTTTTTTTTTTTGGTTTGGCACTTTTTTGGGGGTGGGGGTGAGGGTGGTGGATTTTGACACCTATCAAGGTAATAAGGTAATCCTCCAATTTATTCGCTCTAAGAGATTTTTAGAGGACTGTGTCACACTTGCTGCAGTTCAGAAGTCATCTACTTGCCATCCCTCCTTTATTCCCCCCAGTCACACCCCTACATTGTCATGCAGTCCAATTACATTTCTTTTATTAGGGCTTTTTTTAGATGTCAAGAAAGACTGAACCAATCGAAGATTAGTAAATGCAAAATGTGACTCAATCTGATCGCATGAAAAACAAACTCTTTGAAATTTAGTTGCAAAGACTTGAGCTGCAACTGGAATATGCTTTGAGAAAAAAACAAACATTTTTCATAATTAAACAATACATAAGGATGAATATAGCATCCAGGAGATCTTGGTCAATACCATGAGCAGTGTTGATATGTATACAGCAGAAAGGGAGTAGAAATATTAGCAAATGCAAGAATAAGGCAGTTGTTTCCTATGGGAAATAAACACATAAAAGTTTGTTCCTAGCACAATTGAGAGGAAAAGGAAGATTGATGCTACATATCCTGAAATATCCCAAGTCTGATTTTAAGAGATGCAATACACACACTCTTTTGGAAGGAGTTTTGTACGTCTCCTTTGATTATCAGAGCTCAGTAGACTGCATGGTAAAGTTTGGTTATGGTCTCAGCTGCCATCCCCCAACTTGCTTCAGAAGATAAGATATGCTCACAAGTAGTTAGATCATCTTTCAAAGCACCAGAGAAATACCTGCTATGAGCACAGCCAGAGCACTTGTGAGGCAGCTCTTCCGATAGCTGAGCTTTTTGCCTGCATTTGGTTTGTCCACGCGTAAGAGCAAGTCACAGGCTTAACTACTCATACTGCCACAAAGACACACTCAGGTGCAGAGGACTCTTCCACAAGCTTCTGCCAAGCATCAGAGATGCACTCAATGCAGAAGTCTCAGTGGCCACCATTCTTCCCATTTAGAAAAGGATATATACGAGGGCCCTGTTTTTCCCTCCAGCTTTTGTCTTAAGCTGGTAAGAGAAGTGTTTTGGTTTCTGTGGCACTAGGCCTTCCACTGTGGCTCACCTTTCAGTCTGATGGGCTGAGCAGCACCAGAACTGAAGATGTCAGAGGCGTTATCAAGATGTCTGAGTCAGAAATGCAAGTCTTAAAGAAAGCAAGACTTCAGCAATTGTCCTATGCAGATACATCCATACCCACCCCCCTCCTATTTGCCCTGAAGACACTAAGTCTAATAAACTGGCAAGAAACTGCTTCAGGGAGGGGGGTGGCAGCAAGAAACATCTTCTCAACTGTGCTAAAGGAGTTCATAGTCCAACATTTGCAGAAGGCTCTTCCACACAGACCTTGACTCTTTAGCTACTTCCAAAGCACAATCAGAAAGCAGGTTCTCTTTCCTGAAAACCTCCCATAGCGCAGCAGAGAAAGTGCACAGGAGC
The DNA here is from genome assembly GCA_013399435.1 of Arenaria interpres. Classification (NCBI taxonomy): domain Eukaryota; kingdom Metazoa; phylum Chordata; class Aves; order Charadriiformes; family Scolopacidae; genus Arenaria; species Arenaria interpres. The sequence goes on from VXAK01012600.1 coordinate 341,440, forward strand.
AGCAACAGAGCCAGGAAAAGGGCAGCTGCAAATAGCAGCTAAAACTACACATCAAGACAAGAGTTCAAGTTTCAAAAATTGTCCCGAAGGCACCAAAGGTGGCACTGGGAGAGTGGCAGGGCACGTGCATAAACGAGACAAGGCGAGAACAGAATAGGAGAATGCAGATGAGCTCAATGAACAGAAGAGACAGAAAAATAGAGTAATTGGGAAACCCAGCATAAAACAATTTCAGAAAAAGATGGCGAGAGGGTGAACTAACAATGAAATGCAATCAATTGCAAGAAAAATAGGAGTCAATACCAGACTGCACTAAGACGGCAATCCATTAACAATCAATTATAATGAAACATCAATAAGATGTAGTCAGTAAAATGACCAGCTGAAGGAGCTATTCTTTTCCACATATGTAAGCTACAGTTTCCTCTACCCAGTTACCACTTCTAATTTTCATTCAATTAAATTAAGCCTGTGTCTATTCTATACATAGCTGCAGTCTAACATTCTATACTTAGCTTTGCAAGCTGCATCAATTCATTCAAGTATATTGGAGGGCAAGGCCGGTTGCTTGTTTCTTCAAGAAGATGAAACCATAAGGATTAAGGGCAAGATAACTGGTAGAAATCCACTCATGTTCTCCTCCACAAAGATCTGCCACACTGTATCCCAAGCACACTGTAAAGCTTACTGACGTCCTGATAAAATTGGAGGGAGTTTCCCTTCGCATGGCAGTTAGGAGAAGAGTCATCTACTTTCCTTCAGCAGTGGAAGAGGTGGACTTTCCATGCTTATGCTTACAAACCACAGATGCTGTTGCTGCAACTTTGCCTGGAGATTCTCTTCCTACTTGTGAAGATCGACACCCATTTCATAAGCTCCTCCACGTTCACACCAAAGGTTCACTGAAACGCAGCAGATCATAGGCCAGTGTGCTTGCAATTTATAAATACCAGTTTCCAATACTGAACAAAAAGAGGTGTCAAAAAACAGTATTCGGCCACAGGCAGCAAACCTACAGTCACCTACCATAAGTTGAAGTTTGCTGAATTTTATATAAAACTATGGCATTTGAAGAGGATGTCTTCCATTTGGCAAGCTAGGGATCCCTAGATACTGTTTACCTTATCCCTCTTCCAGTGAGAAGCACAGGATGAAAGCATTAAATTTGGTCTTTTCTTGGGTAGCCAGGTTAGGAAGATTTGAGTCAATTAAAGGAGTTCCTCCACAATGTTTTAATTTAGCCTCACAAGAAAACAACATTGTAGGGCTTAAACCGAAGGTCTCTTCTCTGCTGAGCAGATGACTTTTTTCCATAGCAAAGACGTATCTGCTGTTGTGTAAACTTACTTTTGTTAAGACACAAACTAATAGAACTGATGCACCGCGCCAAGGAAACTTGAGCAGACAGCCTTGGCAGCAGTGCATTCTCTGTGGTAAACCAGTGTAAGAAATACAAAAGCTTTTAATGAAATAAGTTGTACACAAAGTTAATAGCTTTCATTTTGCTACAGCATTGCAGAAGGAAACAATCAGTTTGCCTAAGGACTGCTCCAAGTTATAAACTAGCGAAGGCCCCGCGGACTTCAGAGATAACAGTTTCTCCTGATTTTGTCCTCTCAAGTAACTGGCAATCAATCAGCGCAGCAAATTAAACCTCGATTTAGTTTGACAGGCTAACAGGATATGATACAATACCTTTAAAAATCTCTTTGACAGCCAGAAGACAACTGTTTATGCTTTGTGTATCAGTCCCAGTTTCACTGAACTTTATTGCAGCTACAGAGCTACAAACATTGAAGGGCAGTAGCTTCAGTTACGCAAAGCTCCATTGCTTTGAGACTATGAGTTTTTCTTCTCACAGAAGAGAGCAATATGCCTCACCGCTGATACAACCATGAAGCATGCCCTTCCATGCCCAGCTGTATCTGCTTACACTTTACCCCAAATACTTTTGTCCAAACTCTTTCAGACAGCTGCATAGTTTGGGAGTGTGTGTGTGTTTGCATGCAGCAATGGCACTAGAAATATGGGGAAAGGTAGAAAGATTTGACAACTATTTCACTAACTTAAACTTGCCTGGACAAGACATCAGAGCTTTAAAATAATGTGAAGGGCCAAGTCATTGTCCTGTTGTGGGAAATACAGTCCTCTCCTCTGGCCCTTGGAGATCTGATAGCCTAGGCTCCTTATGCCTTAAACGTTTCCCTCTCACCGTTTATGTTTGAGATATTATAACAAGTAATTAAGTAACTTCTTTTTAGCATGTATAATCAGATTTGCCAGGTTAGGGTTTTATAGTACACACACTGTTACTAGCTTTATAGAGTTTCTAGAAAATTAGAGTTGTGTCTAAAAAAAAAAGCTAACAACAAAATAGACATTATTTTCTGAATACATGAAGCTGTTAGTCATTTGGGATGCTGATTCAATCTGTATTAATTTAGATTATTGTATTGTTAAGCAATTTAAAGTTTTACACCGTATTAATATAGTCATGAATGTAAATGGCCTGCAAATATTAAGTTCTGGAGAATCTGGATACATTCCTGGGAAAGGAGCCCACTACCCAGAAGCCAGCCAAGTATCCTTTGATAATAACTACAGCAAGGTGGCACGGTGACAGACCTTGTCTCTCCATCTTTTTCTCCATTGCTTTCTATATCACCACCAGTTTGTGCTGCTAACACTCGTCTAGCACATTTTGATTTTCAGACTGCTGGCAACATGAAAACAAGCTCCATGCAAGCTTTTGGGAGCAGAAAATGGAGAAAGAAAAAGAATAATGCCGAACATCCAGCCAACCTAAGCATGGAGGGGGTTTTGTGCAGGTGAAGACCCAAGTAATTAAGATGCAGCCCAAGCCCCCATCGTTGCTTCTGCATGGAGTCACTAGTTTCCAGGTCACTTTTCTAGTTGTTTTTCAGCCGAGTTCTATAGCCATTTTCCCATCCTAATGACTTCTACAGAACGCAAATTTACAGAACAGCAGGAGTCAGGAGCCTTAGTTCAGTTCTCTCTGCACTAGGGCACGCAACAGAAGACATGAAGTCAAAAGACACATGGTCCTGGAAGCTTGTGGCAGGAGTACAGCAGACTGAAGAGGCATTCAAAACCACCCCCTCACATTGCATCTTTTCATTATGGCTTATCAGGATTCAAAGCTAGTACTCTCCGAGACAAATACCTGATCCTAAATACAGGTGCTGCAGAACTAGAAGCAGCCACAGAAGGCTGAGCAAGTAGCAATAACTATATACACCCCTAACACCTCCAACCGGAAGAAGTCATGCTGACTTTTGCATTGGAAAATAGACTAAATAGCACAACAGTAATTAGGAGAGCACCAATAACACACATACTTAAGCACTCATACGCTCTAATTAACGGAAGCATTGATACTGATGTAAGTACTTTCCTAGCCCCATACAAGAGCACTTCAGAAATAAGAGCTGAGGAGAGCAAAATATTTGCAACCTTTCCACTGAATTTAACTGTTTGTACTTCCACCCAGGAGCCTGTATTATTCACATTTCAGCCTGAGGAACAAAAGCACCGGCGTAATTTGAAGAGCAGAACCCCCAGTTAAGAACAGTGGCACAGTTTCTGTCTGCTCTTCACTGAGATTTAAACTGCTTTCTCCAAGATTATCTTATCAAACCTTTGAGCATCAGTACTACATAGATAACTGGGATCTGAAATCCAAGAGAGAACCGGATGGTGGGGATCCTGCTGTGTGTCAGCTCTGTCAGCAGCAGGACATTGCTGCTCAAGGCCAGGCAGGGAAAGGACACAGGCTTGTCATCAGTAATAAGAGTCTGCAGTGCAGCCATGTGCTACCAGCTCTTGGTCATTTTACTACTCTCAATGCAGTAAGGAAGATCTAGAAACTTAATCAATTTCCAGTCACCCTGCATTTAAGATGATGGCAAGTATGAAGCACCACCTCAGGTGAAAACTCTGGACTTCTTTTTTTCCTTCTATGCATATTCTCCACTTCCTCTCCTCTTTCTCACCTGTTTGAGGGGCTGGGGAGAGAGAGGGAAGGTGAAAGTATAACAGTAGCCACAGCACTAAGAAAAAAATTCCTCCCCCCACTCTGTATCAAATCATTCTACCTTCCTCTCGCACCTGTTTTGCCCAATTAAACCAGAAGACCTTGCAGCTGACTGCTACCACCTGGATTTTACGATCCACAACTAAGCAGGGCTATTTTTAGTTTGCTTTAAATATTAACTTTACCATTATTCTAACAGAACCTGAGAAAAGGCCCCTGACAGCAACAGTGTCATGCTTTTATGTACTTAGGATTAAGCAGAGTTATTTTGTACATTTTCTCAGCATGAAACAAGCACAATCACTGCTCTAGACAAGCTGTCGGATAAGACCCTCTAGTGTCAGAAGAGGCTATAAAAGTACTCATTTTATTGCAAGAGTGAAGTCAAAGGGCGATCACAGGGTTGAGCCTAGACAAGCCTCTTTTTTCTCACCTCCCCCCAGTTCTACATCCAGCTCAAGATGACCCCTTCGCTAGGAAAGGTACCTCACTTTAATTCTCTGACTCTGCAGCCCCATCATTAGTTTGCTCAACAGCACAAGCTCAAGCAGCTCAGTGCCTTATCCTTCCAAATAACAAACACGTCCACGCGTGGAGGCTCCCCAGTCTCTCTTGGGTCCCGTTTCAGTATTTGAGCCTCTTCATGATGAAGAGATTTTCCTGACTGGAATTCTCCCTGAAGCAACTTGTGCCTGGTGCTCCTTTAAGGGCCTGATGTCCACAAAAAGGAAACACAAATCTGCCAAAAGAACCCAGAAGCCAAGAACCTAAGACAATCCTACAGACATAGACCTAGTTGCAAACGAAGATCATTGTGGTGATGTTCTTTCTGTATAAACCAGTAACCTCAAAAACTTCGCAACTGAAAAGAAGCTGCACAGACAGTAAATTTGGTTCATCAGCAGCTTCGCTTTCCCCCCATTCACCTCCGCAGCCCACAACCGCAGCTTCTTCAGCCTGCCCCTGCTTTCCCTCCAGTAGCAGCCCTCCTCCCGTCACCTCCACCCTCTCCCGTCTCTCTCCCTCCCAAACCCCACCAAACTGCAGTTACTCTTCTCTGCCCATCATCCCCTTCCCTCTTTCCCATCCCCTCTCGTTGCTCTTCACAACTAATTAGACTTGGTCTTCCCACCCTGTGTGTGCCCTGCTCGGCCCCGCTCCTGCCCGAGCGGCCTCCTCCCGGGCCCTTCCACGACACTGCCGGGCCGGGCCGGCGGCCCCACCGCGCCCGCGGTAGAAGAGGGAACCCCGGCCAGCTCCTTCGTTCCACCCGGCCGCTGCCGGGGGAAGGGCTGGGGTGATTCCCCCGGCGTTGCGGGAAGGCAGCGCCGCGGAGCCGCCCGAGGCGTACCACGGAGTTGCCTGGGTGGGAAAGGACCTTTAAGATCCGCTCGGTTCCAGAAAAGGGGTTCCCCACCTGGTCCGTCACCCCATACTTCTACCGGCTCCCCGCCCGGCTCGTCCCCCCGCCTCGCCGCCGGCTCCACAGCCCACCGCCACGACCCCGCTCCCGTTTTCCCACGGCACCGAGCGCGTTTGACGCTGCCGACCAGCCCG
>VXAK01012600.1:347520-359848 GCA_013399435.1 Arenaria interpres
GGCGGGGGTCGGGCCGGTGGCCGGTGTCGTCAGCGCGAAGGGCTGCTCGGGGAGGGGAAGAAAAAGAGAAAAAAACCCCAAACAACCGGGAAAGCGGATTTGCGAGCCTGTCCCCCACCTCTTCAACTTCTTCTTTTTTTTTTTTTTTAATTATCTGACTTTGTCCAGATGCTTAGGCATCTTGGTTGCCTTCATGCTGTTCATGACGTCCAGATTTTGTTCGTTTTTAATAAGAGTAAATGCAATTACCCATTTATAACACGAATTTGCAGAGCTGCACGTCAGATCGGAGCTTGGTTTCCAAGTTGAAGTCGGGGCACAGGTCAGTCCTAGCAGTATGAGGTATAAATTTGGCAGATGTAGAATAGTTGCTTCCCTAGCAAAAGAAGTCTCTGAATCTGCTTTGTACTAGATTCATACTATTGTCCTTATTTATTCACCGTGTACCGACTAGTAGATCTAAACCTTCACTAAATCACGTATATTTGGTGAGATTATGCACCAGAATCTGGAACAAGAAAGCATAGAGAACCCAACGGGTTTAGAAGTGAAAGTTCAGAATTAAGCTGGAAACTGGGGAAAAGATTTCACATTGGTTTGTTAGATGCTACTGGAATATAAAGAAGGTAATAGCTTAAATATTAATGATGTATATTAATTTCAAATATACCACAGTTCAGGCTGATGTTTTGGGAATGTAACTAGTCAGAGCATTGATGATGTGAGATCGTAAAGTCATTAAGTTCTGCAGCGTGTGAATCGCCACAACAGCAGTTACGTCTCAGCAGCTAACTCCAGGCAGAAAAATTTTGCTATGGTGGGTTGGTTGACCAAAGGCTAACAAATATTTTCTTCCACTTTTCTAAAGTAAGAGAAAACAAAGATTGAAGGACAAAGAAATTACTCCCAGGAGAAGAAAAGGAATATACATTTTTGGGTTGTTAAAAGAGATGATCTCCAAACACCCCAAGTTAGTTGAACCCCCTAATATCTGTCTCAGATGATATTTTTTATGTTGCGCATCAATTTTTTTACTATCCCAGTAAAATAAAGACTTTGTTCCTATAGAATAAGTATGTCTGCTATGGACATTGCTGAAGACTTAGGGAACAGTGAGAAGGAATGAAGAATAAAGACGTAATTGAAAAAAACATGTTCACCCACAGGAATGTCACCTATGGGTGGAACAATGAAAAGACTCTGTGATTTTTAAAGAAATCAGTGATCCCTTGGATTTAAAAGATTTAAACCCATACCTAATATTTGCCTCAAAGGGATGAAGACAATGAGACAGGGAAAAGCCTGCTTATTTGGCCTGAATCTGTATTCTTTTGTGCATGTGGGCTAAGACAAATTACACTTAGATATAAGAAACTTCTGTAAAAAGCTACATTCCTGTTACCTGCAGTTATCACGTCCTTGGAGGAAGCAACCAGAGAGCATCGGCAATGCCAGACTGCTGAGTAATGTGACTAGGAAAACTAACAATTGGCTGTTAATGATTTTATGTGGTTTGACTCCCCTGAAAAGCTACGAGAGGACTGGGCCCAAGCCTGGTTACACCTCACAGGAATGTTTTACTTGAAGCCCAACACCCGATCCCATTTGGAAGTGCCTATGGGCTGGCCTTACTTCGTAGCACCTGAAGACCACGTATGTAACATCTGCTTTCAATAAACCAACAAAAACAATAGGCAACTGAGCGAAATATCCTCCAGCTTCCTGCAGGCCAGGCAAAGGAAACCTTTAAATAAGGAAAAGAAAGCTCTTCCACCTGTATAGCACCACCAGCCTTAGCAGGGTGCACCTACTTCATATGCAAATCTCTTCTCCTTTCTATTGTTTCTGCACTAGGCATTTTAATTACGTTTTCCAGATAGGACTTCTGCTCCCAGCACCTGCGTGCAGCAGAGGGCCAGCTGCTTTCGCAAGAGCTTTGTAGGCTCGTGTTCCCATTGAAGAACCTTATAAGGGCTTTGAGGGTGACATATATCACTTTGGAAGCAGAGGTATTGCTTTGGAATAATTCTGCTTTCCAGAAACAATCAAAGGTAACTTTTTCAGTATGATGATGTCATACACTAGTGTTATCTGCATGAATGTTTTTGGAGGGAAAAAAATAATGGATCAGAGTAAACTCCAAACATGCACATTTTCATTGTGTGCATCAAGAAGCTAGTATCAAATTTCAGAATACTGAACAAATCCTCTTGACTTAAATCACTGTAATAAAAGAGAGGTAATTTTCCTAGAGATATAAAGATATTTGTCCAATAAATTAAAATCTTTTCAGAGGGAACTACCAATGAACGTTGTCTCTACAACTTGGTCTTTTATCAGTGTTAATGTAAGAAAAAAACAGTTTGAAAATAGACAAGTCAAGCATTAAAATGACACTATCCAAATTTGACAGGAATTGGGGTCTTTTCACTTTGAAGAATGCAGTGCAATGAGTTGAGGAAGCTTTGCTCAACTTAAGAATTTTGTTTGTTGAGGCAAACACCTCTGTTTCTGCAGCTGAAGGATTGTGAATGCTATTTAAAATGTAATGTCTCTCTTGTTCCTTTATGTCTAGGCTGGACCAAACCTCTCAGATATATTAAGGAGAAGCTACTTTGCAGTTACACTGCAACGCGGGGATCATTGTACTCCTATGACCATTGAGCATTATTAATGCATTTTACGATATTTTGAGGGCAAAAGTACAGTTTGAAAAAGCTCAGTGTCTCTTTTAGTAACCTCCCCTGATAATCCTTTTCTGCGGAAACAGCGTAACCAACCAGTGGCTTGCCACGGGAGGTTCCCGTGGGTGCGAGAAAAAGCCTTTGCAAGGGTTTGGGCTCCCTGCTGCCTGGAAACGCTATCACCACTAGCCTCTTATATGCAGAAAGTAACATCCCTGTCCCACATGAGACTGAATGCTTTGTCTCTGAAGCTTTCTAAAGAGAAAAATCAGTTTTATGGAGAAACTACATGTTTCTGCTCTGACATCTGCTGAGGAACAGAGATTTTCCTATGCTGCCTTATGAAGAATGTTATCCGTTTGCAGTGCAAGTTACACACTTTGTGCTTCTCCATGACCAGTAATTATTCATTTTTATAAACATGGTCTTTTATAATATAAGTTTGTTTATTGGGTAACAACTCTTGGAAACAACTGTAGTGCAAATAGATCTAAACTCTCAGAAGGAGTTGCTGCCGTGTACAGGGGCTGTGTTAAGCGGTGCCCGTGTGCCTGAAAGGCTGTTCGCTCTTCTGTTTTGTAACTGTAGTGTGCCGCAGCAGTGAATACACTTTGGCTTATTTTTTTTTTTCTCCTTTACAAGGCCAGGAGGAACTGTCAGTAAAGATCTTTCCAAGCTCAATAAAAGTTAAAGTGTCTGACCTGAGTACCAGCACCTATGAAGTTATTCAAATATATCACTTAGAAATTTGAAATACGTGTTTAGGAAATGAAGCAGAAGAATTTTAGTGTTGAATCATTGAATGTGGATGGTGTTTGTGGAATTTTAATTCACATAGATACCTACTTAACTGAAATAAAAATTCAGCTAAGATAAATCCTTCTGTAGACCTCCTGGAAAAAAAAAAACCCACAATGTAGTTCTGAGCAGTATTACACAAATGACTGTTACAAACACATAAGCTACAACTGCGATTACAAGCATATTGGTGTTTAGAAGGAGGGTCATCTTGTCTTGAAGCTATACATACTTCAATATCTTTGGAGAAATGAAATCATCTGAATTGTACCTTGAAACCTGGACTTTGGTAAGTGGGTTATTTAAGCATTATAGTAACATTCAAAATTATCTTACAGTATTCTGTATCAGAACAAGGCTACAGCAAATGTTGTCTGTGGCAGATATGACAGATCAATGTACAAAACTTTTAAAAATGTAGTGCAGTAGGAAGCAGGAGAGTTTCTTTTGGTTACAAAGTTGTTGAAGGATTCATATGGCCCTGTGCTGAGTAATTTGTGAATCTGACCCAGACATTCCTATATTTAAAAATCTTAGAACTATAGAAATGTAAAGGTTATTTGCGGTACTGTAATATAATAGGAAACACCTTTATTACAGTTTGAATTTCTTACCACAATGTCCGACTCCTGATTCAAATTTCTTGATTAAAAATCTCCTGTTTAAGAATGCTTTGTTCAGAATTGTATTTTGGACTATAGAAAGCTGCTAGACTGAACAAAATGAAAAGATGCCTGCACAAAGAAAACGATGGTAAGAAATGCTCTGTAAAGCATTCAATTTCTCTCCTCATTTTTCACAAGAATAAAGTAGGAAGCTATCAATCACAGAACAAAGAAAGAGTAAAGTCAAATTATTATTTATTACGTAAAATTGACAGAAATATTACTGTCCTCTATCCCTCTTCTGTAGTGGTAGCTTTTTTGTGTGAGGAAATTATTTGGAAATCACTCTATTCGATATCTTCTCACCAAGAGAAACCGTGATACAGAAAACTTCCCTGTACAGCTTGATATATAGCTTGTGCAATGATGATAATGCTGGTCTTTTCCAAAGAGACAGAGATGATTTCTGTCTACCGTGCTGCTAGATGCCGAGTAGGTAGGACCTGGATTCCCTCAGTAAAAGGCTTCCCAAATGCTGAGACAAGCATTTAGTAGCTTGTCTCAGCATCTGATAGGTTTTTGAGAAATATACCCTTTGAATATCCTTTGTCCCTCACAAGATGTGTCTCTTTGAGAAAGAGGTGATATAGTCCAGCATTTTGGATCAAAAACTATTCCCCAGATAAATGAGTGAGATGGGCAACCTGTTTCTCATCTGCTATCACGGCTACAGGGAGAGAAAGAGGTAGTTTGGATTAAATCCTCCAGATCATAAATATGTAGAATAAATCCTTTCTGTTTACATTTACATGGCCATTTACATCACAGTAATTTTACGTTTTGTGCTGATGTGCACAATTAGAAGGAGATCACAAACTTCTAGTCACAGTGTCTTTTGAGGCCATAGTTTTTCATATCATAAACATCCCCCCCCAAAGAGGCTGACCCTAACTATCATTCATTTCCACTGCTATACAGCAGCCTGCTCATAAGTCATCTGCAGCTGCAAGGAAGAAGGACAATTATCTGTTTAATGCAGTTCTCTGAATTACCATGTCTGTAAGGCAAATATTCATTCTGCCTTTGAGTATCTGTTCACAGAAATCCCACTTCAGTGATTAGCCAGCAGACTTTGAGAAATTAATATTAGGAGTTTTAATTAGCTAACCTCTTGAACAACCACTTGCCTAATCTGAATATCAAACATAAACATTGGTAGGAGGAATTACTGATTAGTGAATATACGCAGGAAGCTGCAGACAGTTTATCTGTTAAGACATGCTGCCAAGATTGCTTTGGAAAAATGAAATGTAAGGTGAATTGGAGTAGTCAACCTGTTGATATTGTAAGACATAAGAAGTTGTAGATCCACAAGGAAAGGCCAGTAGCTCGGGCAGGGGGAAAGGCAAAGGGTCAGAGAAGACCCGCTTTAACTTCAGATTTGTAATTTTGTCCTAGAAATATAAAAAGGTAATTTTTCCTAATATCCAGAGAGTGGAATCACATTTCTCTGGAGCTGAATAAGGCTTAGGGGGAAAAATACTGATTACTATATGTTAATTAAGGTAATGTTGGAAGAGACATCAAGGTTTAATTTTGGATGAGATCTCAGTATTTATGAAAACGATAAAATAATTTTGCTGAAGATTGAACCTCACCTGAACTCTGCGAAGAATATCTTGGTTAATAATAAAGAATACAAAAATAGAAGGCAAATGATACGTCTATTAGCAAGACATGAATTATGTTAAAGTCCAAAAAAACTAGCAGAACACAATCACTAATCCTTTTAGACATTTGGGAATGTGAACATAGAAGAAGTTGGATAAGTTGGGTCTTGCATTCCTGGATATCCGTAAATCCATAGTCATCTAACTAACGAATACCTTAGTTGAGTCATTCCTTTATTAAATAGTCTGTGCAGTAAGTCAGAGACTGTTCAGATATCCCCAAGGACCTTATTAGCATATATTTATATCTAATAAATTAGAATTTGTAATGGAAGTAAAGGAGCATAAAAACAAGTCATATGTGTTAGCAGTTGTTTATTTCCTGATCCTAATCTCTGCTAGATAAGAATCATGTGGTATTTCTATTTCCAAAAGCTGTTTCTGGATTTGACCTTTATAGCAGACTGTTGCTAAGTTTAAAAAAAAAAAGTTTTCCTGAATTTCTAAGAGTTAATCTATGCAGGTTTCTTTTGTGCTCTGAAGGCAGCATTAAACACTGGAAAAGGCATCTCTTTTGGCTGTTATACAACCAGACTTGCCTCAGGAATAGCCTGCTTGTGTGGTGCAGATGATAGTACCACATCTTACAATGTCCGGTTTAGTATGCGTGATGTCTGCCCGAGGAGTATAAATAACAGTAGAGGCTTCTGAAGAAATCTGATCAAGACACTTGTCATAGCTGTGCAATTACACTCCAATATTAAAAAAACAGCAGAAACATAACGATACTTAAAACTGTCGCTTGCACATTCTATACACTTGATTTTCAGTACTTGTGTCAACAGAATTATACTTACATACTGCTGCCAAATGTTCTTCCAGACTACCAAAAAAATAATGAATTAGTTTAAATATTAAGGCTATATATAGTCAGTGAATAAGATTACTGAACAAGAAAACATTAGGTCTTTCCATAAAATATTTCACCCTGAAAATGGATATTCGGAATCTCTGCCAAAAAATTTTAGTTGCAACCAATCAGAATCTAGAGGCAGAAACAGAGAGTGTGGATAAAGAAAATTATTCTACGGAATTAACAAATCTTTTAAGTTAAAGTTTAGCTGAAAGCTTACCTTCTTGGCACAAGTTCATTCCAGTCAGTGGTTTTGTGAGTTTTAGCAACCTGACCAGAAAACAAATCCCTTCGTCCCAACATTTGCAAGCTTTTTTTGATAGTTTTTATTAACTCTACCCATTTGTATATAAAAGCTCATCATACATCCATGCTCCAGCCTTTGCATGAATCATCACCTAAGAACAAACACTTCTATGGAAAGCAAGTATCTTGACATACTGGCAGATCGATGACTCCCAATTAATGTGTCCACTCTAAAGCAGCAGGAAAGAGTTTGCCTCTGAAAATCAGAGGAAATGGGGTAGGAAAATTCTTCTGGGTTACAGTTCCACCAAGCAAGGAAGGAATAATACAGACTATGCATGCACCTGCTGAGCTAATTCTGGATATGTTCTTTACATTCTCAAACACAGATCTTCATGAGTTAGGCCCTTGCTTTCACAGAGACTTGTTCAATGTCATATTTCAAGTATTTGTCTTTTTCTGATCATCTGTCAAATATTTGATTCTGTGGTTCATGTTTTTGTTGCAGAGCATTCAAAGTTCTGCACTTCGGAGGGAATCTCAGAGAGGAAACTGAAGGGCTAATTTTGCAGACTGCAAATATTCTCATTGTCTTAAACAAAACTATCCATGGGTTGTTCCAAAACCCAATGAATTCAAGGAAAATGGTTGATTTTACTGACCAAATCACCTCTCCGAGTGTCAGGGAGCTGCAGGGTCTGCCTGCTCGTGAGCTGAGGGTGACCTCAGCACAGGCAGTGTCCTCACCATGCAGGGTCCAGTCCCACAGCACCCAAGTGGAGCAAGGTAATTGTACCTCATTAAATGTTTGAAAAGCTGGCTGTCACCAAATTAAGTGTAAGAATTTATTATCCCACATGTGACTAGGACTGAGAAATACTTTGTGTATATTCTTAAAGTATGCAAAGACAAAAGTGGAGCCTTCTGAAAGATAGTAGATTGTTACTGTCACTAAACATAGATTATTTCCATAAACTAACTGGAAAGCTATATGGAAATTAAAATTCATTGTAACCTGGAAGTAATGAGCTAGTGCCTGGTATTGAGGAAACAGAACAGAAAAAAACCAACAGATAGGTTCAGATGAGATGGGAAATGGCAACTGGACTCTGACAAAGAGAGGAAAGAGGTGGTCTCAAAAATCTGATGCAACATATGAAGTAGCTGAGATCAACAATATAGTATTCATCTCTATTCTTGACATTATACAGGATGGAGAATAAAATTCTCTTCCGTGTAAGTTATATAACTCACCACATTATTAATTTTCATCTTCCCTGATATTTTCCCATATAGACTTTCATTTGTAAATGTGGCAATGCACATCTTCCACCTATGGAGGCATTCACAAGGTTAAACATTGTTTCCCCAATGTAATTAAGCTGAAAGGCCAGACCAGGTTAAAAACACTTTAGGAATGAATTCACTATAGCTGTGCTGTTTGTTGGATATGAACTTTTTCCCCCTCTGCCCCCACAGCAGGTAGCCTGAGAGTGCACAGGATGTGGGAGGGGAAAAAGTCCAGTCAGCTGGCCCAAACTGTCCAAAGCGATATTCCATACCATATGATGTCATGTTAAACACCAAAGGCTTGGAGAAAGAATGAGGATATTTGTGCTTATTGCATCTGTCTTCCCAAGTGATCATTATGTGTGCTGAGGCCCTTCTTCCCAGCAAGCAGGAAGACATCTGCCTGCCAGTGGAAAGCAGTAAATAATTTCCTTAATTTGCTTGTGTGCAGCTTTGCTTCATTAATTAAACTGTTCTCATCTTGACACACATGTTTTCAGCTTCTGGTTTTCCAGTTCTTTTCCCCTTCCTGCTGGGGCAGGGAACAGTGAGCAAGCAACTGCGCAGGTAGTTAGCTGCTGGTCAGGGTCAACCCACCTCAAGTACCATCATCCATTTTTTGATTACTTGGAGCAAAATCTCTTGCAGTTGCAGAGTCAGATTCTTTCCCCTCTGCATATATAGTTCTGTGGTACAACTTTTAACTTCCACAATTTTTGTGTATTTTTACCTACCATCTTATCTGGTTTGTTGTATTTGAATCTAACTAAGTCTACAGAGGAGAGAGAAGAAACTTTTTAGTTAATTGCATTTGGACATCTTCCTTTCTGTTACTCTGATGGTCATTTTCTATCTACATATTGTTATTTCCTATATGCTACAGCTTTTCTGCAAGAGGATATCCTGGGATGGTGACCTCCTACAGAAAGCCGTAGGATTCTAACTCAAGAAGAGCCTTTTACAATCCCATCAGATCCCCCAGGACTTCATCAAGTTGTAGCTGCACTTTGTCACAGGAGATGCATTTGATCACTCTTAAACTGCAAAAGGAAGAACATGGTGCAGTCATGGGGAGTAAATAAAAAACTGTGTTGCTAAAAGAAGATATCCGAAAGAACAAATTTTATGCAGATTATTAAAGAGATAGGGTAGACTGCATATCTTGTCTAGTATTACATGCATAGAATTAGTTTAATATTAATTATGTCTGGAAAATTCATGGATGTTCATCAAATTAATCACAGAATAATGCTGTGGCAGCCAATCCGAGGATTCCAGCCTATATTTTAGAGCCCTGATGAGATGCAGGAAAATAATTGTACTTGTAGGTAATCTGGTTCTCTCTCTTGGTTACAAAAACATCCATTTTAAGTAGTTGGCACTGTTCTACTTCTGTAGCTATGTTCCCACACAGCTAAACTGGACAGAGAACATACTGGTCTCTGTCATATATTCCAGACAAACATTCCTGGTGTAGTTTTGCTTAGTCTATGTATTTTAACAAGAACGACTGAACCCTGAGAAACCCCAAGCAAAAAATATGGATGAAATATACTTTTCTGTCTTAAATATAAAGTTTCCTGCAGAGCCAGAATCCAAGAGTATTTTAAAACTTCTATCTAGGAAAACTTAAATTTTGTTATCCTCTATGTTGTCTTCTGGTTTTATCATATGTCACTGAAATGCAAGCTAGAAGCTATATATAAGAAAGAATGTGAAAAAGCTAAGTTTTTCTCTTTTAAGAGAAAAACATTTTATTTTATATTAATTGTACTGCTAAAGCAAACACTCCTTTTTAAAGAAATATAATGCAAGCATCAAAGACTACAATCAATGAACTTATTTTGAAAACTTTTCTTTAGAACTATCACCAAATAGCCAAGACAAACTGAATTTATTTGAAGCAGAGAAAAAATTCATTAAGTCAAGACTGAAATGAAAGTTCTAGTATAATGACCACTGGCCACCAAATAAAAAGCAGTAGAAGAATTACACATGTAATTGGTCACATGTGCCATATATTCTGTTTCTGTTATGGTATGAAAAACAGTTTATTTGATGTCACACAGGAGAGCCACTCCTCTCAATATCCAGTGGTCTGGAGACACTGATGTCCTTAAATAGATCACTGTAATATAGTTCAGATCTGTCCTCCTGGGTTTCCTGTAAAGAGGACAAACATAGAGCCTGGGATCCTTAGGACTGGTTGTATTTACAGCATATATATGCAACACAGGCAGTTGCACAAAAAGAATCTTTGGTGTAGATTCAGTGAGTTTGCTGTTTCGTCTGTCCCAGCCTGCACCTTCCAAGTACAGCCCATAGATATATACTCCTTCCTGTGGGGAGAGTAAGCAGATACATCACACAAAATAAAGCATCTGTTTTGTAAAATGAGTAATTGGCTTAAACCATTAAAAGGAATATATGTTATACAATAAAAAATATCTGACATTGAATCTTTTCAAACTATTTAAACTATAATATCATGCTTTTTCAGAAGATAATGCTACTGAAATCAATGGCAATAAAAGTGTTTAATAAAGCCCATATACTACACAATTTCATCTAAAGTTTACTATAAATTCCAAAAATCAAGAGTTGGTACAATGAAATGGTTCTTTTAATAAAATATTTTTGCAACTGCAAAATAATAATAAAAAATAAAATCTTCATGCTTATTGCTATTTATCTTCCTGAGCAAAACCAGAGGTGAAGACAATAGTAGCTTTTTCCTCTAGCAATCCAAAATGACTGAATGACACATAATATAAATTAAATACCAAAATTAATACTGAAACATCTTTGCATGTCATACATACAGAAGGAGGCGTTGTAATTTCTTCTTTGTTTTGCTTTAGCACTTCGTTATGTATTGCAACTGTATCTAAAGCCCAGCCTTTATGTGCTCTAGTTGCTTCTTGTCTCATTGCTGTCAGAAATCCTTAAGAAATTAAGCCAGAGATTTAGTATGTATCTCCCATGACGAAAACCTCACAAACCTTGCTCTGTTATCATCGTGGTTCTGTACTGAATGTTATAGACAGAGTTCTATTGAAAATGAGCACCTTGACAAATGATAGCAAACTTTGCTACATAGGCTAAAATAGAATCAAATGAAAAAAGTGGTATTGAATGCAATACACAGAGAAAAATATTTTTAAATGACCCATTAAATAATATATATTTTTTTAGTATACTGAAATATTCAGTTAGCAAATGTTTACTCAGGATACTTATTTAGAAATTGTCATAAGACAATCAACTATAGGATCCGTGGTAGATTTGTATTTCGAAAAGGAATTTGAAGGCAGACAAGATATCAATTATGTGAGCTGATATGTATGTAAAGGCAACTTAGAAAAAAAGGCAATTTTCATTTTAAGTGAAAGAAGTAGAAAAATAAAATGTCACCAATGGAAAGCATGTGTCTGGATGTGATAATAAAAATAATTATATGAATGTGGGGAATCTAGACAAGGCAGTGCCTGTGAAGGATGAAAAATGCATGTTTTGTTAGTGAAGAAAAGGGAGTCTTAGACAGAAATGAAGGTAGAGGATGACACAATCAAGCAGTGAGTTAGGTGATTTTCTGAGTATTATTTTGGACAGACTTTGCAGAGGTTTGCAATGAAAAAGGTTTGAGAGGTAAAGGACTAAATAGTATAAGCACAAGATGACAAATAACTGGGCAGCGAAGAGGTTTGGATACATTATAAGGAAAAAGCTACAAAAATGAAACACTTGTAGCAAATACCCGGTTGTTTCTGTTTAAAGGTCTCAGAAGATGACAATGCAGTCACCAAAAAAACCCAATAGCTGCTATTTTATGCCACCAGATGAAGAACTACTTAGAGTTTTCAGAATGAGATTGAGGGGAAAAGAGAAAAGTTAACAATAGAGAACTGCATACTTAAGAGTGATTACTATAAAGACTGAGAGATGAAATGGCATCAGTTCCTTCGTGAGAGGACATAAAGGAAAAGATGACTAGCGTTTTGTGTGCTGTCAAGTATCTTCAAGGAGGTGAAGTCACTGACTGAAATACTGACAAGCCAGGGGGAAAATCATGAAAGTACATGGGCATGCAGTAGCAGACAGAATTTCAAAATGTAAGAAGTG
>VXAK01012601.1:0-25060 GCA_013399435.1 Arenaria interpres
AAGGGAAGGGAAGGGAAGGGTTGAGTTTAGCTACAAGAATGACATCTGTGCAGGCCCTCTTGCCCGCAAGGCCAGAAGGCAGGTCTTGGCAACCTGTAATTTTAATATAGGTCTAACTAGCAATTCTTCAAGCATCAGGTCAAGCTGGCAAAAAAACGTGACCTCGCAGGATCCGTCAGTGATTTCTTTATTTTTTTTTTGTGCGCAGAGTGTATTCTTTGTTATGTAGAGTGCATACTTTGTTATGTGGAGTGCATACTTTGTTATGTGGAGTGCATACTTTGTTACAAGGGACACTTGTTCCCTTTAAGTCTTTGCTTCTCATCCCTGCTTTACCATGCCCAGTGTGTCCCATGAAGCTATGCAATTCTATTTCTTGGTTTCCCTTGTTGTGAAAAAAAGAAGTGGTTATACACATATGAATCCTATTTCATCTCAAGCTCTTTTTTCTTGTCTGCTTTTTATCTGCTGTGTGAATCCCTTTCTTCACCGTTACTATATAAAATATAGTGTATAATGGGAAAGTTCACTTGCGATATCACATTTTTGTGCCATGAGGTTCAGTGCTTTGAAGAGGTGAAGAGCTTGGAAGGAGAAAGTAGTGAAACAAGGGGAAAGTGGTGTTGAGAAATAGAGTGGTTCATGTTTGTTGATTTCATATAAGAGACCAAATAATTCAAATGGACCTTGAGGTAACCTATGCAAATTAAAAACTTGACAGGAAAGTTGCATTGTTCAGCTTTCACATTCCCTTTTATCAATCTAAGAGGTGCGTTAGCAGGCTATGATTTTGTCAGCACAAGACCATATTTGTTGAAAAATGTGTGCATTTGTTGGTTGTTTCCTCTTGAGTTTAGCATTTCAGAGCTCACAGTCTAAAGGAAGAAGAGGTCTGTACTAAACATTGGATTATGACAAGACTCTTTGCAGATGTAATTATGTGATTTTCTTGTTCAGGGACAGCAACTGAGATGCTTGGAATATCAAAGGAAGCATAAAAATGTGTTCAAAATCATTGCATTACCATTCCTAGCACATTAACACTGTTACTGACAAATCAGTTGGGAGCAGCAGCCAAATATTTAGATTATCAAAATGAGTTTTTCCTTATGGGCAGTAGTGCAGATTGTTTGCAGGTACTGTATTACTGAGAAAAATATTTGGCATTATGAGTTTATCAAGCTTGCTCTATTCATAGCATTTCGTTTTCACTGTTATTCGATAACATAATGTCTGTGGCTTGTCCTTTAAAAGCTTTCTGTCCTCTTCCTGATGTTTACCAGCACTGGATCAATGTTCTAAAGGGCAACTCTGACAGCATTCTTTCTGTGAACGTAAAGCTTGTGTTTATTATAGAATGAAACTACGCCCTTTATAACCAACAGTCTAACTTTTGAAATATGTATTCTCTGACCCATTTAATAAGTGGTTCCCTACAGACAGAATGTAGTGACTCTTCTCCATTACCAGTTACACAAAGAAGAGGCTGTTCCCAGTAAGACAAGCTGTCTCAGCAACAGCTTGACCTTTCCAACTTTGTTTGGAGCGACAGTTTAAGTTCTTTCTACCTGGCAGAGATTTCTACTTCCAGAGTCATAACAGCCTATCCGTCTGCTCTTTCTGTTAGCTGTCTGCTGCTAGCCATGAATATTGCATGAGAATACATATATACACAAGTAGTCCAACTGGAATTTTCCTTGCTGGGGCCACATTGCCAGATGACAGCACACAAATAGCTTGTTGAAAAACTACATCCATTGCGTATTTTCTGTGACAGGGAAGGAGAAGTTGAAACAACTAGGCCAGTTCTGCATTCTGAGGATGTTGTAGGCAAAGAGGCTTGGAAAACATTATATCGGTAGATTTAAGTTGGACATTGTGGGAAAATAATGGAAGATTGGTGAGGAGGATTGTAAACACAGTCAAGTGACTTGCAACTGGGGTGTCAAAATGCATATGACATACTATTATTTTTTTTTTAGACTTGTGTCCTTGAAAAGTAGAACAGCTGTGTTTAGATTAGATAGGCTTGTGAGAGACTCAGAGGCACCCTATCGAACATGTTTGAGATTCCTGCCCTGTTGTCAGAAAGATCAAAACACAGTGGTGAACTATTTCTACTTGAATCCCTGACATACAGGTGAGAACAGCAGGTTTGTTAACACAAGAACCATACCCACACAGAGGAAGTCGGAGTAAAACACCAGAGAAACGGCTAACTTTGTCTACACTAGCTTCAATTCTCTCATTATAAGGAATAAGTTGCAATAATTAGATTAGAAGTCTCTCTAACTAGACTAATAACAAGTCTGATTTGTCCGTACTTGTATGAATGCAAGAATTAATTGTTACTCTGTAAGATATTTCTGTAGCCTGCAACTTGGATGATTGGATGGTTTAGTATGGTGCCCTTGAGGCTCAGTTATAATTTAGATGCATGATTTGCTATGTCTGTACTGTTTTGCTTGCTTTGCATACGCCTCTGAGTGTGGGCTTGCCTCATGGTGCCAGTTTTGTGTGAACTCTGGGACATAGCTAGCTTGATGTAGAAATAAGCACTACCTGCCCCTTCATTTAAGCACTCTTTACTGTGTGCTTTCAGTGCCTTCTGACAGGGTACTATGGGAGTACTGAAGCACAAAGGAATTGGTTGTTTTGTAATGTGTCTGCCTATGTTATTCTAGAGCAGGCACAAGTAAGAAACCTTTCTCAAGATTGCTGGGCTGATATAGGCATAGACTTTCAAGCCAAAGAGAGAACCTTTTCAGAACGTGGGATGGGATTTTTCTACTACAGTTTTGTGCTGAAACTCATATATCATTTGTAAGTCCTGTTTTCAGAGTCATGTGGCTCTGGGGCAGATGCAAAGGGTGGTCCTAAATTGCTGACTGCTTCTAAAGAAAGAAGCAAATTAAAGGGAAAAAAAAAAAAAAGGTTGAGTAATACAGACAGGCTTCAAAATTCTGTTGGATTTTTTCTTTCTTTTGCCATGCTTACAGTAGGAGGTTACATACTGATAGATACCAAAGCAGGTGGTTGTGAGTAACCTATGCTGAATTCCAAATTGTTTTCTTTTTTGGCAGTGGCCCAATCAGATAAACGTTGCCAGGGATTGTGTAAAGCACCATAATAAATCTGCCAGCATACAGAATACCTAGAAATGAAAATGTTTTCAGTTTTTGCCTTGGGAGAAACCTTCGTATTGATATTCTACCTTCTTTTAGCCGTGGGAACAAAAGCCCTAGTATTATGGCCATTAAAATGTTTCCCACGAACATTTAGTCCTGAGAAATTCTTCTCAGGATCAGAAGTTTCACTGAATTTCTATTTCCTCCTGCTTAGTTTAGATGCAAACATTGCAGTGAAAGGTAAACGGAGCCAGTAGGGCATTCAAGTGATCCTGTGTGGTCATACGGCTGCTGGAGCAAGAGGGAAAAACAAGCCTGGGATCAGAGGGGAGAATGTGACTCTATGTCCTGGCTGACTGGAGCTCAGGAAGCCTCTAGGGACCATTGCCATGTGTTTTACGGTTGACTTGCTGTTGTTTTGTGGATAATAAACAAGCCCCTAGGAGAGTACTCTAAAAGGATTACAGCTTGGAGCCTTGCGCTGCTTCCCTTGCGGCTGTGAGTGCCCACCGTCATGCAACAGCGTCACCAGAACTGACTTTATGGCCCTGCTCGGCACACGGAGAGATTCTCACGCCAGTGGCTAATCAGGGAGTAGGAAAGACCAATTAAGCCAAAGGATCAGGGCCTGAGGAGGAATCATATCAGAAATAAGGAAAAAAAAAAAGAGGGGTGTAAGCAATAATTACTGTTCTGCGTAAACCTGCAGAACAGGGATTCTTCAACCTCAGGGACATAAGATGTTAAGATGCCCACTTACCTGTCTGCAAAACTTAATTAATGTATTCAGCCCTCTGTGTTCAGTTAAATTGTTCTCTTCGCGATCTCGAAAGACTGCATTTGCAGTGCTTTGTTCCACAACATGCTGAAAATAGTTGGAAAGAGCTCATGACGGGGAAGGCTTCTAATATCCAGGCTACCAAGGCATTTTTGGTTACACCAGTGGGTAACGGGCTCATCCAGCCTTTCATGCTGTCTCAGCTTTTCTTGGGAATCAGACAGGTCTGGTTTAGTGAGTGTTTCAGGGTTATTGTAAAAGGCAATGAAAAGAAAGGTGAAATTAATTGATGCTGTTGTTACATCCATAACAGAATACACTTTCTGCATATCATGTAATTTCTGAGTGGTTTTAATATTGATTTGAAGATTTTCTTTTCTAAGCACAGCTCTTAAGGGCATTTGTTTTCCAATGTCAGTTATTCTAAGAATGTAAAATGCAATGATAATTCCTTTATGTGATTAATATTGCAAACTTGCTTTTGTTCAAACTGCATTATTCTTCACTATATTTTTACTTGTAGCACTATCTCTACAATATTAATTTAACTTAGATTGGTGGATACAAATTATTTATGATCTCAAATAAAATCTCTCAGTAAGTCAGTCTGTCAGCAGACCAGTCTTTTGGAAAAATGAAAGGTGCAGTGGAAAGAGAATCTACATTTATCTTTATTAGATCTTTATTGCACACAGTTTATAGTCAGTGATATTCATGTGTGTGTGTCTGTATCTGTATCTGTGTGTGTGAGAGAGAGAAACTACTGTGCAGTGACATTTTGTTAAAAGCATTTTAAAAATACAAAAAGGAAGAAATGGTTTGGAATTTAAGTAAACTGGAATTATTTTAAATTACTAGGAATTAGAGTGAATTCAGCTGGAAACGTATTTTGCTCTGACATTTGATTTTGGGAATTAGAACTGGTTTTTTCCCTCTTCGACTACATTGGGAAAGGGAGAAAAAGGAGAGAGCTGGCAAAAAATGTAAAGTAATGTAAAGAAAAAAGGAGGAAAAAGAGCAGTAAAGACACTATTTATCTTATTTCATGGTAAAGGTTCTGTAAGCAAGCAGTATAAAGGAACTTCAATCAGAAGTTGAAGATCACCCAGTCTGCAGAAAGGGTGACAGTCACATGGAGTGAACCTGGACAAAAATTTAAAATACTTATCCTCTGAATTCCAAGTGGAGGGTGTGTTCCCAGCTGCAGTAACGCATAGTCCATCTGTCGAGGGACTGGGAGCATCCGTGGTACAGGCTTTATATCATATGCTGTGGGTCTACCTGTGCTTGATGTGATCCTATGCCCTTGATCAGCTTAAATATGGTGATTCTAGAAAGCAGAAGTCTGTACCACCCCAGTTTTAATTTTCTCTCTGTGCAATAATTGCAGTGCCCATTCTTTCATTTGGAGGGGATTTAATGACCCAGAGTGGAACCACTTAAACTGTATTTTATGCAGTAAATAGTTCTGTGTGTGTGATTTTCTAATACAGAGAGAAGAGACCCATCTGCTGAACTATGGATACTGGTGATGCCCTCCACCTGAGCTCATTGTACTAAGATAAGCAGGGCAAAGCTGGGCCTTTTCTGTCGTCAACTTCAAGTCTAGTAGACTTCCATTCTGCAAGACATTAGAAGATTGTTGTTAGATTCTTCCCATTTAATCATCAGCAAATTAATTTAATGTCTGAAGACTGTGAATGGAGATTTTTTTCATCTGATCTGATTGATGGTCAGTGTCTCTGCCATCTAATTTCCATTGGCATAAGGTTCTGAGGTTTGCTCTGAGACCGTGATTGGATTTTAAATGGTAACACTTTTCTACAACCTCCAGGCAAGGAGTTTGAATGGCTCCTTCTTTCCACAAGTTTCCAATTAGTGATGCAGAGTACAATGGTAGAATCTGAGCCTGGGAAAGTTTTTACCTGCTTTGTTTAATTCACACGTTAAAAGACAATGCTATCCCCTTCAAAGGTGACATATAAAAAATAGATTCGCTTATCAAACATCTCTCTACAAGAAAGCAGGATTTTGCCTGTGTAGGTGTATTTAATTGTATGCATCTTTTATTTCTGAAACTCCCAAAAGAGCAGAGTTTAATTTCTGCAAATATATTCCCAAAGCAAAGACACGAAGACAAGTTTCTTATTAGAAAAATCCACACACTTGTATTCATCTCAAAATATTGGTATAAAGGTATCTGAGCAATGTAGGTACAACATTATTTGTAGCAAGGCTCTACTTTGAACATTGATTACTGCACATTAATGGACAGTTTCTAAGATAATAAGGATGGGACATTTTCAACATAAACTTAAACAAGGAAGTCTGGAATTTAACTGATGGCTTTAAGATGAACATTTTATAAAAATAGATTCATGGAATACAATGTTCATTGATTAATTCTGGTAGAGTTATAGCTGGTATTTAAGTGGTGTTCACCTACATCATCTCTCCCCGTAAGTTATAGATCTTCTAACTCTGTGGTTTTGTCTTAATTTAATGCAGAATTTCAGGCAGAATTTGCCCAGCTTACTGCTTTTGGATACAATTCTTTGGACACTAAATCAAAAGTATTTATTTCAGACTCAATCAGAGTCTAAGACATTTTCAGTTAATACTTCTAACATCGCAAGCTTTTCTAATTTTCTAATACACCTTCTGATTAATTGTTGTGTGCATCTATAAACATATAAAAAAAAAAACACGTGTGTGCACTCATGCACAGATGGCTTACTGCACTATAATTTAACCTTCAGTTTAAGGCAAGCCAACAGTAAAAGAAAAGCACAAGTACTTTCATTCTATGTGCAGGAAAAGCAACCCTGAACACGTGACATTGTGACCAAATACAGAAAGTAAATAAAATAAATATTTTATAAAATATTCCTGGAACTTTTAAGATGATTTATCATTTCGACTATTTTGTGTTGACTTTGCTATTTTTACTGAATCATAATGAGACAGATTTCTGGAGAAAATGATTAAGAGTCTGAATTAGTCTCTTTGAAGATTACTGTTACTTCCAGCTTCAAACAAGGATTTTGTTTAAGTTAATTTTAAAATATACATCAGATTAGTAGCAAAAGCATGCATTTATGTTAGTAGTGAAATAGAATATTTTCCTCCACTGTCATATTTAAGTAAACTTGTTCTGGAGAGTTTAAAGGTTGCCTCCTGGTTAATACTACATACCAGGTACAGCAATAGCCCTACCACTCTGGTACTTTGTCATTGAGGTTGTGCAACACATCATTCTCCTGCTTGTACAGGTCCATTGCACAAAATGTTAGCCTGGGGCTTGGTTGCATCTTCTTCCATTAAAGTTTATAAACAGCTGAGTCTTCCTGAGTGGAATAACGTTCTTTATATCTCAATTCTTCTGTTTAGGGGGTATCATCTTCACCAAAATGGAAAGTAAAATATGTCAAATACTAACTGCAACTCACAATTGCTATTTTCTCACTTTTTTATTTTCTTTAGAGACTCAGATACAACGGTAATGAGCAATCTTAAAAATAAAATGTGCCAGTTGTAATCTTTTTTATAGGTCTTTCTTTCTTTTGGTCTAATTAACCCTTCTCTAAGGCATCTAACTCGGCAAAAGTTACTGACACAGAGAATCAATAACAGTCTTTCAAATAGGTCCTACCATTATGGGAACTCCACAGGTACAAATACATAACCATCTTTCTCTCTTTCCTACACTGGAAAAAGAATTTATTCTGCTGACTGCATGTGTAGACATTGGTCTGAATGAATTAAAGAAAAATTATGTCCAGTGCACTCAACTCTGTACCCTTAATTGGAAAATGAACATGGATTGTCTTTGCTCTAAATAGGTTATGAAAAACTCCCATTGAAAGTAAAGCTTTTAATGTTAATTGCTATAATTTTTTATTTTCAAATTAATTTCACAGTTTGTTCATACAGATTATACATTTCTACTTTGAACTTCTAAATATCTGTCTTTCCACTTCTGGGCCAAACGAACCCAAATATCTTAAAAATACAAGTCCAAATAGTCCGCATTCATAAATTACCTGTATCAAAGATATAGATCCATCCTACAATTTAGACTAGCCAGGCTTAAAAATAATTGTGTTCTTACTTGCTGGGTAGTCTTTTTTAATCAAATTTGACAATAAAGAAGTCAGCTGATGCCTGTAAACCTTGTAGCTGTATCTGAAAAGGTGATACTACTCTATAAAAATACAATTTGAAGCTTGGGACAGACCAGTTTTTATATAGAAGAGAAATTAACAGTCAAAATTTCTGGCAAACAGGTTGCATAAACTTTGTTGGTTATAGTATTTTAGTGTGTGTATATACATTTTTTTAACAAAATGTATATATTTAACATATATATTTAGGATGTATACATATAACCAAACTTTGCTGGTTATACTTTTTTAAGTGGCAGTAATTTAGGAAGCCTTCTTTACTTTGGAAGGCTTATATTGTAGCATGGCAGCTCTAAAGACTTCATAATACCAGGTCTCTCATCTTTTTATGGAAATAGGACTGCATGCTTGCAAATACCCAATATCTTGGTGACCCAGGGGAAGCTCCACTATGCAGTTGCACTCGAGGGAGAGCAAGGTGTTAAAAAGGCAAAATGCTTTTCCTTCTTTGCCACATGTTTATGATTCTCTTTTCTTGGCAGGTGTTCTGTCATTCATCTAAGCAATTCAAGTATATAAACTGGCATTTTTCTCGTTTACCCCATGGGACCGTTGTTATTCTCATGCTCGAAGAAAGACATTTTCCCTCGGAGTTTGCCTGTCCTCCGGGACAATCTGAATTATTTATCTGATATTGGTTTTGATCCCTATCCAGACATTTTTTGTGTGTGCGCATCAACATTTGGCCACTTTGGAAGGCATGTCTATGTTCAGTCTAGCAACAAGGCTAATTCTGCCCTGAAGAAGGTAGCTGACAGTGCTGTCTATGGCACCAAGCGGTGTGTCATGGCTCACTGGTACTCCCTAGTTCTCTTGCCAAACACGCAGGACTTGATGGGAGCCTGGTCCCTGGTTCAGAATCAGAACTGCTCTGGCCATGCAATCAATATGAGCACAACTAGAGAAAATATTCATCAAAACATGAGCTTTCAACCCTCTTCTTGAAATAGTAGTTAAACTCCCTGTTTTCTCAACGTGTTTGTACTGTTACATTTTGAAGTGTGATGGTGGTTCTCAAGTAGTCCATATAATTCTTGCAGAGAATAATCCTAAATAGAAAGAAGAATGTATAGTAAAGTCTGCTGAAGATGAACAATGTATCTCAGAAACCTCAGGGTCTCTACAGGGATCAGAGTAGCTGAAATACCACCATGCCAGCCACCAGAGAGATTGTGAAAAAGGCAGTGAAAAGCAGATTTTTCATATGGTAAGAAAAATGTTTTAGTCATACCAAAGGGTGAAAACAGATAAAGATAACCTTCTAGTTCCAACATGTTCATTTTATAAATGAATGAGATCAACTAAAAAAAAGCTTTGAATTTTAAAAATTATGTAAAGTTAGTTGATTTTGTTAGCTTTGCCTTTCAAAATCAACTTCATAATGGTTGCTGCATGTAAATTTAAGTTAATATTATCTACCTCTAAGACAAGAATACTGCAAAATCTCTGTCTTATCCATGTCTTATCACTGGAGATATGTATCAGCAGAACTGGACA
The DNA here is from genome assembly GCA_013399435.1 of Arenaria interpres. Taxonomy (NCBI): domain Eukaryota; kingdom Metazoa; phylum Chordata; class Aves; order Charadriiformes; family Scolopacidae; genus Arenaria; species Arenaria interpres. Next base: position 9,588 of record VXAK01012601.1, read on the forward strand.
GGTAGTTATTCCAAAATAAGAGAAATAGGTGATGATCTGATGTGTTTATTTCAGATGACTCTGTAAAGTCGTTCCTTTTTATGTGTGTGTATACGTGGTGGTGTTGGTAAATTTGCTATTTTAGGGTCAGTACATTTGCAACTTAAAAAAAACCAAACCAAACCAAAACAAACAAAAAAAAAAAAAACAAAAAAAAAAACAGAAAGAAAATAGCTCTTCAGAGGTTTAATTGACTTTCCTGAAGTTAATAGCTATTCTAAATAAGAATGTGTATTTTTGAGTGAGAAGTATGAAGAAGGGAGTATTGAGCTAGCAAGAGAGATTAAAGGGGAAAAGGAAAAAATGAAGAAAAAAAAAAGGAAAAGTATTTCTTTCTCCAAAGACTGTTAGAGAAGCGGGGAGTGATGGAGTGGGTGTTCAAGAAAAGCATCAAACTGGCAGAATAGACGCTAATCAGCCAGGAAGGAGAAGATTATGGATGATTAGGGACCTAGGCAAAAGCTGCTTATGTTGCTGGAGGGGGCTAGGGAGCAGATGTAGCCTATAAATGGCCACTTCTTTAGCCCTCGTATTTGACACAAAGCAGCAAGGCTGTAGGTGCACTGGAAAGCAGAGCAAGTTACCATGGTGTGAGCGTGAAATGGCTACAGGAGAGAAGGGAGCTGGGTGCTGCTGCAAGGTGTGGAGGTGGGGGATGCTCCAGACCTGTGTGGAGCGAGGACCTGCTCTGATCTGCCTGGTGCAGAGCCATGCAAAGGCAGACTATTTACAGTTCCTCTCTCCAAGGCAGCAAATGCAGAGACAGTTGCAAATCTGGGAGGGAGATTCCTCCCTGTCTCACCTGCTCTGCCAGCAGTGGGTGTAGCAGACCAGACTCCATGTCTTGCACCATGCTCTTCTGCCTTGCTGCATCTTCAACTTCTTTTCTTTCTCAAGGACAGCAGCACTGAGGCAGAAGAATTCAATGCTGCCTTCATCCGAGTCTTGCAGAATGAAAGAGCAGGGGAAAAAACATATTTAGTGCAAGACGTACAATGAGAAAGGGTTGAAAAGGGAGCTGTAAGACTGGGGACAGAATCACTGACAAATCTACTTTGGGATTCAGAGGAAAAGTACACTTCAGGAGGAATATTTTTCACTCTCCTTGGATGAATATTCCACTCTTTTCCTTAAATCCTTCAAATGCAAGTTTGACTGCACTGTTTGCTTTGAAAGCTCAGAAGGAAATTGATAAACATATTTAACTTGTCCTTTAATGATTTCGTATCACATCCAGGAGCTACATGTATGGTTTCTAGTTTGTGTGTGGTGAGACCTCAGTTACAGGTTGCTTGTCACAAACAAATAAAAATTATTAACAACTGTTAACAGTCACGTGATGTCTGTTCCTTAAACATTCTTTAAACAGATAAATCAAGTGTTTTAATTTAGTAATTAACCTTTTTACTTTTAACCTTTTAAAAAAACATCCCCTTATGTCTTCATTGTAAGCAAGGCTAATTTTCTGCTGAAGAACTTGGTTTTGGCCACTGGTACTCTTGTTCCTCCTTTCTCAACAAAATTAATCTGGGCTTAAAGATTTCAATGGAACTGTATATAGATTTTAAACCTCGCTTATTGCAGCTGTAGATCAAGTTGAAAGTGAAGGCAACAGCACATCTGCTGTGAGTGGGCACAAGTGAAACTAGTCATTCAACACTTTGCTATCAGCAAAAGAAATAAGGAACGAGGTAAAGTCAACGTTTTCCTGCAGTTCACAATTCTGTTGTAAAATGAAATATTTATGGTTGGTTTTTTTTCTGAAATTATAAGCTGCTTGAATGCCTATTTAATGTAAGTTATGTTCCTGGCATGTTCCTCATTTTTTCCCAGTAACTCTTCAAATTGCCATTTCCTTTGATCTTTTTATGGTATATCAGCAATACTACAATGAATCACAGTTCTCACCAATCATCTCACCTTTGGCTTGTGTTCAATAGCCTGCCTTTCCAAGTCTGAAAGTTATTTCATGTTCTTTTTCTTTGCTTCTAATTCAACACACATTGTGTATAATTGCAGGGTAGAGCGATGATTACTCTCCAAAGAATTACAATCAAACTTGGCTTGTTAGTGTGTAAAGCTCTGGCTGTTAATCACAATCATTTAAGCAGTAGCTAACCCTCACTAAAACACAGATGGCATGTTGTTAGCATTTCAAGCTACCCAACTCAGACATTGTTGATGTATCCCAGCGAGGACTTTGTTATGCTTTTCAATACTGCTTCTCTTCTGTAACGCTGAACAGTATCTGCTGAGTTTGATACCCTCTCAGACACTTAGGATGAACACATGAATACTGTACAGCTGTAGCAGCTCATGCAAATAAAAACGCATAATTTTTTTTCCACTGAAAATGAAGAATTTAACAGTACAACCCAGAATAAATACAAGAAGGAAGGCTATGAAACAATATAAAGCAATGAAGATTTGTTAAAATATGAGCATATTTTACTTTGAAAACCCTGACAAGCTTGCTCAGAAGTGGTACTTTGAGAAGGTCCCACATTATGGTACTTTGACAAGGTCCCATGTTTACTCAGTCTGGTGATTTTCAACACACCATAAAATAAATAGATAACTATTTTTTGAAGTGCTACTGACCTAGATAAAAATCAAACACTGTATATCAAAGAGTAGAACAAATCATACCATCAGGATGATGAAGATGATAAATGATGAAATACTTGATACAATATGACAATCCACTTTTAAAATCCTGTATTTCTTCAAAAGCATGTGTTTTGGAAAGGCTTGAAATGGTTACATGCAGAAAAGTTGAATTCTTGCACTGTAGAAAGGATACTCTAAAAGGCCAGTGATGTGAGCAAAAAACAGAAGATCAAGATTCTTGCTGCTTCACAGACTCTGCATATGCTTGTCTGTCTCCCTGTCTGCTTTCAAAAGCTTCTCTATGAGTAAAACAAAGATAAAAGTGCCTTATTCAGTAGATATCTATAGGAATTGAGTTACAGTTTTGAAAAAAATCAAATATTTTAGATAAACTCTGGGTGATAAAAAAACCCCACAACAGTTCTTGAATGAATAATGTATTATTTAATTGGAACCAACTGTGCATGACCTTTCATGAGTATGCATCAAGCTAAGAGCTCAGAGTTCTGGGTGTGTGTATTCCAGTGCTGCCCGAGTATGTGAGCATTTGCACTTTATACCTCCCAGGGTGTTGTGAAAGGGATAAGCTTCACCGAGGAGCACAATCAAGGAGACATCCCTGCTTGAAGACTCAGCCATGTATTAGGTGGTAGCCAGAGGAGTTTTATTTGTGAAAGGACAAGGGCTTTTCTCCTTACTTTGTAGCAAGGTTGTTACTGTTCTGTCTACATAGATGGCATTCCGTGGTGAATACGGGCTTATCAAATCAGAAATTCAGAAAAAAATGTGAGTCCTATATTTTTTTTGACACGTACTTTGTTAAATGGCAACTAGTCTCTGTTCATGCTCAGTTTCCTTCTATCACCTGCATCCTTTGTGTATCCCTCCCTAGAGACTACTCCTTAGTTTCAGTGGGCAAAGAGATTTGAAGCGGCATCTACACTTAGATGTATCTTTTTGTCATTGCCCAGACGCATTTTCTAGCAGGTGGCATCTCTGCTAGAAGAATGGGAAAAATTCAAATTCTCATGGTTAACTCCTTTAGCACTTACAATTTCAGAGATATCATTCACTTAGTTCAAAATGTAGTGAAGCCTGAGGCAAATTGGATTTCCAGAACAGTCATTCTTTGTACTTACTAGCCATTCTCCAAATATTGTTCAAATCAATGAAATTCTTTACAAAGTTTCAATTAAAGCTTTTCATAAAGACACATCTAAGTAATAGTTTTGCAAAAATTTAAAGACCAGATGCCATCTTCCACTTTCCTTTCATCTTCAAGTTTTGGATAAATGTGAATTGTCCATAGTGAACTTTATATGGAAAAAGCACTGAAAGAAATGCTTGCCAGCTCTGCAATTATGTAGTCACTTGGATTTGCTACGTAGATACAAAGACTTGCTCTCTTTTTGTTCTCATGTGCTATGCGTGCAGCAAAAAATCACGTTTACTGAGAAGCTGTCATTCGTGGTCCGATCTTGTATGATTTTTAATTGCAGTGGAATAGGCAAAAAAGTTGTCACAGAGGCCTTACTGATGAAATCTACATTCCAGCCGTGTTACATACATGGTCCATGATTGGGACTCTTGTCTCAATACAGTGGCACAGTACGATGCACATAAATACCCTTCTGTTGTTTCCCAGAGCTGATAGGCTTTCAGATTATTCTTTACAGCATTGAGCATCAGAAGTACACCGTTAATTTCGTTCCAAAAAAGGTGCAATACCTCCATAGCTGCCTACAAAGAAAACACTCCATGACATACATAGCTGCTTTTCCATTTCTCTGTGGTGCTCATTGTTCTCAGTTTTGTTGATCTGAAATGGGGGGTAATTTGTATATAATATAATTTCTATCCAGCATCCTCATACCACTCAGGAGAAAGGTATGGCTTGTCTTACCTCAGTAATCAGGGAGCTGAAATTTTGGGACAAATTCTGACCTTCTTGCAACATGGATTTCTGCATCAAACACTTTGAAATCGGGCTTATTTGTACAGCAGCAAGTTTAATGTCAAGTGCTTGAATGAAAATTGAATTAATTTGTTGCTTCCATTAATTGACCTCCTTTAATTTTCAAACTTTACATGTTTGTTTAATCTTAATACCTTTTGATTTATTCATGAAATGTTGCTCTTCTGTGCTTTGTAATAATCTCTGTCCATTCAAGCATTTTTGATGAGATATTCTCCATCCTAAGTTTTTAATGAGGTTTTTTATGTATGTATTTTTTAAATAAAATCATGGAGTTGTTTTTTTTTTTTAATATATTCATTAACTGAATATTAGAAACCATGCCTGGTTAGGAAAATCTCATCAATTTAAGGTTCCAGAATAGGGCACCAAGTGTCATTCCAATAAAAATGAAATTTGCATGCAATGCTTCATTTGCAATGAGTGCTTGTTTATCTTTTCTGGCATTTATTACACTGATCAAGCAACTGAAATAATTTCCATATTATGCAAACCAGTCCTTTTCCCAGGAAAGTTTTCAGGCTTTTTATATTAAGAAAAAAATAAATACAAAAGCTTGTTGTAAGATAGCATGAGAAAAGAATTGGATCTTGTCACAAGAAATTCTTGTTACTGTCATTGCAGGTGACTAACCTATTTTGGGAAATTAAGGGCTCTGATATTATGGGTTATATCATAGAAATATTTTATTGTGAGTTGTTGCAGCAGCATGAAGGATTGCTCTATTTGCTTCCTGGTTAATTGGATTATTACCCATTCTACCAGTGTAACCACAAAGATGACTAAAAGTATTGGAGCTTTAGAAAATGGAGATTTGACAATGAAATGAGTTCTCAAGCAAAGAGAATTTCAGTGGGAATGGTTAGATAGCTGGACAAAGAAAGCTAACAGTACCTGGACATTTACAGTCAAGAGCATGAAGGTATTGAAGGAGGAAAAGTTGTTTGTAGCAAATTGTTGAAAATCACTGTCTATAAACATATAAAATGCTCTTTTTAGTCTTGATTTGGGGACATTTTTTGAAAAAGCTTTTCCTATCAGGTAAAATTATTAGCTCTAGCTTTATAAAAACAAAACCCAAAAGCCTATCAGAAAGAAATAAACTGTTCTCAAATTACATGTTTTGGTGTGGATGTTTAGGTGGTGGAAAGCATTTTGGGCAAGCTTTCTGGAATCAGGCTCCCTTTTGTACAGTACTTGCAGAATCCTTTCTACATGAGGATTGTGAGTCATGGTGGCAACCCTTACACAACGGAAGGAAACTTTGCAGAGGAACAGACCTTTGCTAAGCAAAAAATACACGTTTTAACAAAATGTACAATTCACATGGCTTTAATTACAACCTGGGAAAGAACACCCTCTTGAAGGCGAACTTTAACAAATACTGAAAATCTTATTATCATTCTCTTGGTTTATTGGTTTAGTCTCCCTGGCTTCCCTACGGAGTGTGACAGTCCCCTCCAGAGAGCAATTCAGAGCATTAGAACTGAGCTTCTGATCCGAGCTGCCCTCAGGACTGGGTGAGGACCAGGAAAATACCAGCTAGATATGGAACGTGCAGACGTGTGGGTAGGAATAGCAGACATATTTCTGCCTATTGTGATGTTACAGCAAAGACTGGATGGAAACCTCCTGGTGCTCTGCATTCCTTTAGCTAACAGGTCTATTTGTCAGAATAGGCGCTACCTGCATGGATTTTGCCAGAGTAACCCATCATCACTCAGAGGTACATGGTTGGCAGATCAATGGCTGTCTATTTCATGAAACTATCTTTTTTTTTAAGAGCTTTTACATGATTGAAAGCACAAATTGCACTTTGAAAATAACAAACTGTAAAGTTATTGTCTGTCACTGTTTTGCCATCCGCCATTGCTTCAACTGTTATAACCTCTCCTTGTGTCTTATCTGAAATGAGATCATAAATTCTCCAAGGACGGATTTGTCTCTTAAAATAGCACTCGTACAGCGATTAGCACTTTGGGGTGCTGAACTTTAATGGAGTATCCTGATCTTGCCATAACATAGCAAATAATCACCCAAGTATGGCAAATAGATCCAGAAGGGATTTTGAGACCATATAATCTGTTCGCTGCTCTGAAACGAGATTAAAATATATTTGTCAAGAATAATATTGATATATATCCAACCTGAAAGAGCTCCAGTGATGGAGATCCCGCAGCCTCGAACGACAAGTATATCTAGGGGCTTTAGTGTACATCTACGTTGTCTTTACTATACACACTTTGCTACTGGTTTTACCTCCATTTGTTGCTGTTATTTAACTAAGCATTTTTTGTCCTTTGCATCAGGGATAAGAAAAGTACATTATTTACTTTTATAGCAGAAACCTTTTATGTATTTGAAGTCTTACCATCTTCCCACTTGGTGGACTTTCTGAGTAAAGTGCAAATAGCAAATAATAAAACACAATGCTTAAAAAAAAAAAAAAAAATAAGACAAAAGAACCCCCGTGACCTGTCAGAACATGAGACTACGAAGTATAAAGATAGCAGGTGAGACACAGAAATTTTCCTTCTGATCCAGCAAGTTCCAGAGGCACAGGTACCTGTTTCACTTGCACAGCTACAATAGAAGGCACCTGATGTGCTTTGTGGACTACAGAGGACATCATGGGCATGGTCTCAAGGGCTTTAGAACTAATGTGGATGTTTCCACTTCATTACTTTCAATGGACCACTGTCTTATCTGTCTGCATTAATGAATGGTTACCCCTCTGGAAACCATGCTACTGGTTATATTCTAATGATGACATAATTAGAAAGCAGAAATAGATCTCAGAGAGAGGACTGCCTGTAGCCATGATCCACGGGTTCCTTGATTTGATTGTGCACAAATCTAGGATTACTGAAGCATGGAAAGATAAACTGTATGGTGTCAGAGAAAGTGTCAGAGCAATAAAAATTATTATCTATATTTTTCTGGAATACACTCTTCTGTTGCAGTTTTGGAAGGAATACAAATTTTTGGATGCTGATATTTCAACATTTTCATTTTAAGATGATGTCTGGAATGTAGGTTGGAGATCAACGCAGCAAGCTACATCAGTAGCTCTAGCATTAAAAATATTTCCCGGGTTACTCCAAATTTAATTTAAAAGAGAAATTTCATTAAAATATTTTTATAATAGAAAAATAACAAATTATAGTATGGTATCAAGATGAGTGGGTGGGTTTTTCTGGGAATGAAGTTATGAATAGAAAGCCAGCATCTCTGGAGAGTCAAAATAGAGCTGAAAGCAAAGTCTTGGTTGAATAGGGCTTACCAATAAGCATCAGAATAATGCTGTGATTGACAGAAGAGATCAGATAAGAGGAGTAATACATGAAATAGCTTCTACACTGGCTGTTAAAAATTCCTCCAGCAAGAAAGCAAACGTAAGGCAATTGTACAGACCTTGCTGTATCTCCTGTCTTTTTGTTTGCATGGCTGCACCAACCTGCTCACAGTTCATTACTGTTTACAAGAAAACTAAACCCCCAAACCAGAAAATGTACCCAGTGCAATGCTAAACCTTGATACTCAAATGACCTGCTGTGTGGTATCATCTTACTTTCATATGTAATACATCATAATTCATAAATTGCCTCAGATTGTATGTACACATATTTCTTTAATGCAGTAATCCGACAACAATTTAACTGACACTGTGGGAAGCCTAAAATATGCTAATTCAGTAAACTAGCCAGGTCTTCAACTTTGAGATTTTTTTTTAATTATTCTTTCTATTATGGTAACAAGTTTGGTATATTTACACCTAGACATGTCTGAAACAAGTTAGTCTTTCTTCTGCTCAGACACTTCAACTTTTCTGCTCTGTATGGGAGTAAGTGGGCTGTATTTCTCCAGTCTTTGTGAGTGCCAGGAACCAAAGAAATGAGCTGCTTATGCAATAAAATGTGTTAAAATGCATTATCCAGAGTAATTAGCACTGCTAGTTGTAATATTATGATTAAATATTATTTAAATGGCTGTTTAAAAGTAAGAAAGTTCCTACCACAAGTAGCCTTCTAATAAAAGCAGCTCAGAACTGAATGTTATACCGGATTTCCAGTTCTTTTCAGATCCATGTGTAAGCTAGATATCCTGCCTAGCTATCCCATCTGCTACAAATAACATGTTTTCTTTGAATTTGAAGGGGGTTTTTATATATATTTATAGATCCAATGCCATTAACTGAATAGTGTCAGGAGAATAAATGTAATGGTTTAACCTCTGCCTTTATCTTCAGAAGTTATCGATATCAAAAGTATCATTTTGCCTTTTGCTGTGATCTCTGCATTCAGGTAGGACACCGAACTCTCCAAATTATTTACTGCGGTTTGTAAACGACTGTGGAAATCCTCCTTCTGCAACTTGAAGTTTGCTGTTTGTAACTGACTGTTTGCTTTTTGAATGGGTTACTGTAGTCGCATCATGTTGTGTCTGCTGCTGAGTATCCCCCAGATCCCTGAGCAATTTCTGAGCAGGGTGCTGTAAAACGCTAGCACAGATCCTCAGACCAGTGCACATTCATACATATATTTATGAAGTTGTCTTGGTGGACAATGACGCCAAAAAGAAATTGTTTTTCACCCTGTTTTGAAAAAGCAACATAATATTAATACATCTTTATGTAAGAACAGCTTGATTTTGTAAATTTCGTCAAATTCTACGTTTCCATTATTTTGTGTCTGTTCTGTATTTTCTGTTACCGTAGCTCTGAGTAGTGCCTTAGGATCTTGTATGTTTTAAGCAAAAGAAATATCCTTTCGCCTTCCTTTCATCCTCCACTACCCAGTCCCAGCTCTTAGACTTTAGTAGTTTAGCTAGATCCTGCGGCTTGTACCCAGTTTAAGTACCGTCATACTCTGTGGTCCCATTGAAATAACAGAGATTACTTGTGCAATAAGCTTTGATTCAGCTTGACTGCAGGTAGCAGAACTGATCTCCTAGTTTTTATGGGAGAGGTAAATTCATCTATGGACGCACTGGGTTTAGTGATAGCCTATAGAAGCTGTTTTTGTCCCTTGCTACTTGCTGGGAGCATTTGGCGCTTGGAATACCCATTTGGGAGACAACTTGAAACTGAGACACCGTTTAAAGCAGAGGAGGATGGTATTGCCGTCACCCAAGACAAGGATTAGGGCACTGGGAAACTATTCTGGCGTTGTTACCCACAGGCTGGAGAAACTGGATGTCTTGGAAGAGAGTTTGGAGCACTCTGTTGCTCAGAGGACTCAGTGGCACCAGCGATATCATGCTGGCTGGTTTTGGTCATTGTCCCGTTGTGCTGCCCTGTGGTCACAGCATGAGATAGGCACCCATCTCTCCAGAGCTGGCACTACTGGCAGCTCTAGGAGATTATTTGTTGGTGGCTGTATAGCTGTGTCTTTGTAACTTGTCTCCATTTGTTTTTTAGAAAAGCATTGTCATAGCTCTTCTACAGATTTACAGATAACATTCTGTTTACTACATACGTATGTGTGTCTGTTACATCACTTTTTAAACGCTCTAAAACCCAAATTATTCCTATTTCTCCTATTTTCTGATATAAACAGTGCAGCCGGGAAAAGGTGATTTCATTCTCTTCCTTTTGAGGTATAAAATTAGCACAGATGAACAGCAAAGAGAGTCCTTTCTGTGATGACTTCTATGAGTTTGGGGAATGCCTAAGCAGTCTTGGTTTTATCATGAAGGTATGTGTATGTATATGTAAATTTGACATAACTTCAGATACAGAGGCAAAATCACATTAAGACTAAGTGGATTTTTCTTCCAATTGTGGATGTGTAGCTCTAACTAGTTCCTACAAATGCCTTAGGGAGGGTATGCACTTTATTCTTTCGCAGCTCCCGCTTTCCTTTACCACTAGGGTAAGTTTTCCGATAACAGGGATTATTCTGAAATGGGGATCTTAAGGTTTTTTTTGTTACTTTTAAGTTACAAAAATGAGAATATTCATACCTGAAATCTAAACTGTGTATTAATTTCTGAGCCCAATTCTGTTATTGCTAAAAATGTAGCAAACACCACAGTTATAAAATTGGTAACAATAACTGTGTGAGTGATTTTTATGTGAATGAGAATATGAATATGACTGACTGGGGTCTAAAGTCGAGTTGTGGACTGTTTTCAACTTCCCATAAGGTGCCATTTGAAAGTCCAAACTACAATAGAATTTAGTCTGCCTATGTAACTATTCTAATGCACAGTGTGAAAGCGCAGTTTGTGAAGAAGCAATTGCCTGTGCTAAATATGCGATCTAGACTAGGAGGCCAAGCTGCCTGGCTTGCTAGCTGACCTTGGTTACTGGCAGAGCACTCTTTGCCCAGCTCCAAGTAGCTAGGCTGGGACTCATTTCAAAGAGGTACAGATCAACAAGGGATATTTCATTCTGTTATATACATTTCAATGTAATCACTCATTTTAGTCTTGATTTTCCTCCTGGGAATTCAGCTTTATTCAGTATTTTGAATTTTTACATGTAATAAGCTGTCTGACGCCTTATGAAGTCAAGAGATGTAACAGGCATATTGCAGATTGTTTTCTGATTGTGCTTTGCTTCTGTTAGCCATTCTCAGAAGAATAAACTCTGGAGCTAAATATGCTTTTTGCAAAATTTTAAACAATTTTTTTTCTCTGGTTTGCTGCTCTTTCAATGATGCAACCAATAGAAACTGGATTCTAGATCAAAAATCAAGGCTGCTTTTTTCAGGAGACAGGAATTTTGAGTAATGTCAAGATTTGAGGTAACTTGTTTAGGACCTATATTCAAAAATCACACCCAGATGTTTGTAAAACACCTACCTCTATGGTGAATGTGTTTTCATGAACACATCCTTCTTCTCAATATACTGATACACAATATCCTAAGAATATCTTTCCCGCTCAGTCTCACTTTCAAGTGATTTAAACTAAAAATAGAGTGTGGTGGGTTGACCCTGGCTGAACCTGACCAAAGCTGCCCTATGACTCCCCTCCTCAGCTGGTCATGAGGAGAAAGTATAATGAAAGGCTCACGAGTCAAGATAAGGACAGGGTAATCACTAAACAATTACCCTCCCAGACAAAACAGAATCAACTTGGGAAAATTAAATTAATTTATTACCACTCAAGATCAGTGTAGGGTAATGAGAAATAAAACCAGATCTTAAAACATCTTTCTGCCCCTTTCCCTTCTTTCTGGGATCAACCTTACTCCTGATTTTCAATATCTCCTCCCCCCGAGTGGCACAGGGGGATGGGGAATGGGGGTTGGGGTCAGTTCATCACACATTGTCTCTGCTGCTTCTTCCTCCTCAAGGGGAGGACTCCTCACACTCTTCCCCTGTCCAGCGTGGGTTCCTCCCATGGGAGACAGTTCTCCACAAACTTCTCCAACATGAGTCCTTCCCATGGACTGCAGTTCACAAACTGCTCCAGCATGGGTCCTTTCCATGGGGTGCAGTCCTTCAGGAACAGACTGCTCCAGCGTGGATCCCCCATGGGGTCACAAGTCCTGCCAACAAACTAGCTGGTTTGCTACCACTGTTGCTGGTTTGTTCAGCCTTGGCCAGCTGTGGATCTGTCTTGGAGCCTGCTGGCATGGGCTCTATTGGACATAGGGGAAGCTTTGAGCAGCTTCTTGCAGAAGCCACCCTTTTAGCCCCCCCACTACAAAAACCTTGCCATGCACACCCAATATATATAAACTAAAAGTATTTCAGGGACACTGCTCTGCAAGAGCTGGCCAGATTTCTAGTACATCTTTTGTGCTACTTCTCTGTGGAACAGGAGGTAGGAGAGGTAAGAACATGGAAGGAGTTATAGGCTGAGCTTCTGAAAGGAATCTCAGGGAGGTTTAGATAGATAAGTGATGATTAAAAATAATTCCTTTGCTATGTAACTTGTTTCCTCAAATCTTCAACTTGTCGTAGTGTAGCTCTTCTGTCCTCTGTGAAAGTATTATAAACTTTGAAGATTTTCTGTTCGACATCTAGGAGGAACACTAAATTTACTTAGCTTTTATTAATTATCAGAGAAAAGTCAAAGTCTGCTACATAGCTTTCTCAAACTGAAAAGGTTCATTTTGACACTAGTTAGCATATATAAGCCATGATATGGAAGATTTAGTTACTGTAGTTCTTTCTATGTTTGTCTCCTATTGCTGAGAAAAACAAACTTTATCAAAAGTTTAATCATACATTCTTAAAGACTCTTTTTTTCCTTGTACCTCAGCTTGCAGTATGATATGATCATGTGAACATATTGTTTTTTTCTGTTGACTTTTTTTTCCCTTAATCTAAGTTTCCAATCCTATATATTATGGAAAAAAACCCAAACCCAAACCCAAACCAAACCAATAAAAAAACCCAACAGCTCTCCCAAAAGAACATCAAAACCAACCAAAATTTAAATTGGAAAGTTTCAAACTCTAGGAGATACATGCCAGGGATTCTAAAATGTTTAAAGACACTTTCCTATTTAAATAATTTCCTTGTAGCGAACAGCTCAGAATATTTGGATTCTTGCAGGTTTCATACCTGTTAGAATAAGAAGTTTCATCCAAAACCATTATTATAGACCAAAAAAAAAAATTTTTATTTTGGAAATAGAGAATGTTTCTTGTAGAGCTGTTGTACTGTAAATATTGGTCAGAATCTATATATGCAAAACATGTTAAATTACTCATATGGGTACCAGAGATGGTGGTATCTTGACAAAGGTTTAAATAGGATCACTTTTAAAAAATCCTACCCAACTTCAGTCTTAAGAAATAATTCAAAAAATGTTTGTATATATTTAGAAATCATATACAACTGTAGAAAATGCCTGGAGTAAATTGTTAAGTACAGCTGCCAATGAGAAGCTCTGAGAACATATATATTTTACAGAGAGTTGGTATCAGTGCTTCAGTGCCATTGCTTGAAGTAATTGTGTCTTCAGAGATCTATCAGAGAAGAGGACCATGCCACAAAATGTTCCAATTTTCCTGGCATGTGTGATGGATCTATACTTGTTGAATATTTATATGGCTGGCAGTGTGATGAATACGGTTTGTTTTATTTGGTTTTGGTTTGGGGGTTGTTTTTTTTTTCTTGGAGTGGGGCAGGGACTTGGTTTGATTTGTTTCATTAGTGTTCCTTTGTCAAACAAAAGTTTGTTTGGGTGGGTTTTGTTTTTGGGGGTTTTTTGCTTTGTATGTAAAGTCAACCTCAGAAACTGGGAAATGACAGTTTTTTCACTGTACTCTTTTAATTCTAATTTTTCCTGCTTTGGGCTATGTATCATCAGGCAGACTTTGGATTAAATTAGTACATACAGCCTTTTTTCCACAGGATCATTGTTTCAGTCAGTTCCCAGGACAGATGACAGCATTCACTTAATAATCAGCAGTCAATAGCTTTTTCTAATCTGTTCACAAAGTGGCTCTTTTGCATTCAAAACATGTTTTGCATACATAATTTTTCATTTCTTCATGAGCTTTCCTATGGCACTGGTCACTACATTAACTGAATTCTCGTGTCATATTGCTGGGGGAAGATATTATTCTGTTTTCCTGGGAAAACGTAGGTGCAGAAATATTACAGATCAGAACCATCTGCTGATTTTGAGTCAAAAATTGAGGCACTTAGGACTAGATTCTTCAAGGTACGTAATATACAGAGTTTTGTATGTTCTAAGAGATGTTCATTTTGCCAATGTGTTTGAACCTGAACAAGGAGGAAAAACTCTTCAACACAAAAGCTCATCAGCTCACCGGCAAATTAGAACAAGCTTCAACTTTACTGTATTTGAAATGAGAAGCAGACAAATGGAGATTTTGTTCCAAGAGAAATTTGGCTTAAGTACCACATTTTGCATCACAATGGAACAGTAAGAGGGGGAAGATAGAGAATTTTTGGAGTGACATTACTTTTATTTTGAGTGTCCACACTCACAGTGTAGCCTCTTATTTACATTTCTGGCTTCAGCAAAGGAGCAAAGACTCTCAAAAGCAATGATTTTTATTATAAAACCTGATTCACTCAACTACATGTGAATACAATGCACTCCATGCAAATGAAACAGTGGTTTTAGTATCTTTACTGCTTTTCTAACCAAGGATTTTGTGTGCACATAATGAGTGCTTACAAATGGGAAATGTTTCTCACCATAGCTGTAAAGTGAAACTTTTGAATCTGTTAAAATAACTATTTCTTGGGCAGGCAGAGGCTACCTGAGAATCTTGTTGAGAGAGGCATATCTTGTTTTCACACTCCTGACAGAAAAATTACTCCATCTATAAATGCTTTTTCCTGAATTCAACTTGTTTTTCCACTGTGCTTTTTAACCATTTTGATACTCCCTGCACTGAGCATTGTTTCCTTTCAAAGTTAGACCCCTAGTGTTTCAAAGCTTGAATTCAGTATATCAAGTTTTTGCAGTTACTTGCTTGAGGTCCAGATCTTTTACTGGTGACATTACACAATGGAAACCTGAGAAGTTTCTGATGGTGTCTGCTGAATCTCAAGGTGCTTTCATAATCTCGTGGACCACACAATGGTATCTTTCTGTAATTTAGTAACAACAGTCGATGCGCTGCGGCAACTTCACTTGCTAGTTAACTACCTCATTTCCTTAAGTCTCAGGATGGCAGCCAACAGAGGGGGAAAACAGCTTTAGATAGAGAGGTTCTTCTTGTTTCCAATGGAAGAACAAAGATCCTAAAGGAAAATTAGAGAAATAAGCTATTACATGTGTTAAAAACATGAGAAGGGAAGGTGGGAAGTGACAATGAGAGATCAAAAAGTTTAATCTTACTTCACTTCCAGAAAACTTTTTAAACCAATTTTTTTTTTTTTTCAAATATATTTTTGGTTCTTTGAGT
>VXAK01012601.1:26009-69144 GCA_013399435.1 Arenaria interpres
ATTCTTGTTCTTTGAAAAATAATAATAGGAAAAAAAAAAAAAGTTTGTTATACATGTCTTCAACATTTGTCTAATAAACTCTTTAAAGTGTATATATTTGACTTCATAAACTATATATATTGAGAGAGAGAAGGAGGATGCACATTTGAATTTAGAGGATCATTAACCAAGCTCATAGCAGTTGATTTATAATCCTTACAGTTGAGTTGTCTGAGTGAGTGCTAATATTTTTAGATTCTCAGCTGAGTTTTTCTGCTATCTGCCTAGAAGTTTTAGTGCATTTGTAGCACAGAGAAAGAAAAAAAAACACAAAACCACCCTTTTCTATTTTTGGACAAAGTTTGGATTACAGAAAATTATGACTGCATGAGGATCTATGTCTTCATTCTTTACTTACTGAAGTGCAGGATGAAGGCAAAAGCCATCAAAGTATTTATGGTAGCAAGACCAACAAGAAGAATAACACCAAGAATCAGGAGGTGAATTTTACACATATATTGCATGCTTTTGTCAATGATACTTCATGAAAAAGTTCGCTTTATAGTTCATAAAAAATTCCTTCATCAAACTTAACTTATGATAACTTTTGTAAAGTAGAACTTTTCATACTTAGATACAGAGGCAGAGGTAAAGGTTTTTCTAGCATCTATGATACTTCAGGCAAGGGAGTATAAATGCCCTGGTTCCTGAGAAATCAAATACAATTTAATACAGACATAGGTAATTCTATAAAAGTATGTAAATGACCATTTGATAAGTCACCTTAACTGTAAGCCAAAGGTTACATTCTCAGCAACAGATATAAAGTATAGTTTAAAAAAAAATAGGAGTAAATAATTGAATAAATTTAAAATTACTGCAAAATCTGTCTGAATAAAACCTACATTCTTTTTACTTATGTGAAAATCCAAAGCTAAAAGTAAAAATACAATATAATATAATAGCTTACTGACTGCAATGAAAATACACTTTAGAAAGAATCTCTTTAAATTCTATAAAATGTTTCATAAATTTTGTTCAAATGGAGCCTGAATTCCACATAATAAGTTCAGTCTTGCATTGCATATGGTGCTAGATACATCAGCCTGACTTACCAAGAGAGCTGAGAGAAGTCCTTTGTCTGAGACTGACACCTATACAAACAGATGATGTCTAAAGCTTTTCGCAGTAGCATTAGGAATCCTGTGAATTATAAAATCTTGGCAGATTCATTCAGCTCTCTCAAACACAAATGTAATAAGGGCATCTCATTTGTTTTAATCATATTCTTTCTTTTTTTAGTCTGTCTAGACTATTGTAACAACCGCAGAGTTGTGCATTGCTCATGGTGGGTCGTATGCTTCTATTTGCAGATTTTATTTCAGGTTCAGTTTCAAATTTGGAAGGTACCAAGAAATGGGATGCAAACATCTGCGTGACTTTGTCCTGCAAAATTTTTTTCTATGTAAAATGTGCAGTAAGAAACTGTAACAACTTCAGAATTAAAGACCTACTTTCCCTTTCAGTTAGGGAAACTGAAAAAAAAAGCATGCCTTTCACTTGCAGAGGTGAATTTTACCACCCTGGATGAGTCACTGGAAAAAAATGTATCAATGTCTATTTATGCGTATTAGATATAGATCATGAAAAGATACTTCAGGATGCCAACTTCAGCTCATTAAATATTGATGGAAATTTATTTAGAAATATGTTTTAAAATGAGAAGTCTAATAATCCCATCCTATTTATCCCTAAACAGAATTAAAGTATTAAAAAAAAAAACTTCAAGTAAATTAAAAATAATTGCTTCTGCATATTTTACAAAGACAGAATAGTATAGTTCCCATCATGTGTTATAGCTATCACCCTTTAAGCTGTTAGTGGTTTCTCTGTTCTCAATTATTGTTTTCAATTCCTCCTTCCTACCATATTTCCCAAAAGTAAGACCTTCCTGGGAAAAGGCACATGGAAATGAGTTGTCTTCTAAATCTTCAGCATGTGAGGAAAAAGCTTCATTTTCCAAAATACCATTGTTGTTAGTAACAGTACTTTCTACTTAATCCCACTATATTTTGCTTTTCCAAATCCTTCAATATTTTAGGATTTCCTACTAGGGAGATTAGAATATGAGTTGTTTCTATGTACTTCAAACTGCCCTTCTTCCTAAACCAAGGACACAATTAAAGACATAGCTTCTGCTGTTTTGAAGGTATTTGCTTTCAGTTTTCAGTTCATTTAAGTTTAGGTGGGGAACGAAGTTACAGAGACATAAAAAAGCAGAGTAAGAAGGTGTGATACACTTTTACAGAGCTCTGGTGGTCAGGAGCACCTCTCCTATGAAGACAGGCTGAGAGAGTTGAGATTGTTCAGCCTGGAGGAGAGAAGGCTCTGTGAAGACCATATAACACCCTTCCAGTGCTACTACTACTCCAAAAAAGCTATGGAGGGACTGTTTGCAAGACCACGTAGCGACAGGACAAGGTGCAATGCTTTTAAACTAGAGCAGGGTAGGTTTAGATAGACATTAGGAAGATGTTCTTTACAATGAGGGTGGCGAGACACTGGAACAGGTTGCCCAGAGAGGCGGTAGAGGCCCCATCCCTGGAGACATACAAGGTCAGGCTTGATGAGGCTCTGAGCAATCTGACCTAGTTAAAGATGTCCCTGCTTACTGCAGGGGGGTTGGACTGGATGACCTTCAAAAGCGCCCTTCCAACCCAACACATTCTATAATTATAGAAGGTTCAGGACATTATATTTTTAAAGCTATTTTGCATGGCATTTAAAATTAAAGCATAATTTAGCAGCCTAGTCTTAAAGTGAGAGGATAGTATTTTCTCCATTTGGGGACATCTGCCAAGTTCTGCTTCCTATAAAGAATAGGACTTGTCTCAAGATTTTATGCTGTGGTTCTCTTTCCCAAACGAGTTCTGAGGGTGGGAGATAATTTTATACATCCAACACATGAACAGATTGACAATGCTACATTAGATATTTTCCCATTTTTCTGTGGAAATTTGAGGGATTATCTTGGTAGCCAGAGACTGAACTGTGCAGAAACACTTCTAAATGTTTATGCTTTGCAAAGCCATTGTTCTTCTGGACAAGGTTATTTCAAATCTCTGCTTTAGCTATTGTAACTAGGCTGCCTGTATTACTCATACTTTCATGTAGATTAATGTATCCCTTCTTACTCGTGTCAAGCCGTCCAAATGTGCAAGTTACACACCTGAGGATTTATAGGTCAGACAGCAACAAACAAAATTAGAACAAGGTTATTGACTCTGTCAGACATCTTTACTGTCCTTAGATACTACAGCCTACACTTTGCTATTGGTATTAGTCACAGCATTTCACGGGTTTCTGGTATACTGCTGCAGCAGGAAAAGCAAGAATTAGCGCAGATCTACATAATTTGTTGCTGTTCTGAAGATGTATGCGTCTTGGACTGGTAGTAAAGACCTCAATTTCCAAAAAAAACATCAGCATTTCAGAATGAGTGGCTTGTTCAGAGCATTTTCCAAATATTCAGAGGACAGGAAAATGCATCAAATAGTCAGTTGTTATTTTTAGATTACCAATATATAAAAAACAGAGATGGCTGCAATTTTCCACTTTTTCTTAAATGCGTTTCTTTATATTCTTTTATATTACACCTTTAGAGGAGTTGACAGACAGAAAAAAAAAATAGCTTAATAAAAACTACTGGAAACATCTAAGGAAATCACTTTTGAGAAACACTTATGTGGTGGAATTTTTTCCGGATCCTTCTTGTAACCATGACAAACATTTCTGTGGTAAAGGTACTTCTCTTTTATAGAAGCTGATAGCACATAACTTTCCTTTAGGTAAATATTAAAGACAGAGGTGAAAGTCCGTGCTGGTTTTGGCTGGGGTAGAGTTAATATTCTTCATAGGAGCTAACATGGAGCTATGTTTTGGATTTGTGCTGGGAACTATCGATCATACAGGGATGTTATCTGATTGCTGAGCAGTGCTTACACAGAGTAAAGGCGTTTTCTGAGCCTCACACCACCCTACCAGCAAGTAGGCTGGGGGTGCACAAGAGGTTGGGAGAGGACATAGCTGGGACAGCTGATCCCAACGTGACCAAGGGCCTATTCCATACTCAGTATGACATCATGCTCAGTATATAAATGTGGGGAGCGGGGCAGGAGGGGTGATTACTACTCGGGGACAGGCTGGGCATCTGTCAGAAGGTGGTGATCAATTGCATTGTGTGTCACTATCTTTGTATATTCTATTATCATTATTATTATTATTATTATTACTATCTCTTCCTTTGCTGTCCTATTAAACTGTCTTTATCTCAACCTATGAGTTTTACTTTTTTTCCCATTCTCCTCCTAATCCCACTATGGGAGTGGGGGTGGCGAGGGGGTGAGTGAGTGTCTGGGGTTAAACCATGACAACCCTTTTTGATACCCAACATGGAGCTCGAAGGTTCGAGATAACAGATTTGGTTGGAATGTGCTAGGTTGAATTTACAGCTGTTATTGCTGTTTAGCTATTAATGGACAGGCTCCTGTGCTTGCCATGGGGCTTTCTTGCCTTACTGTATATTGGTCTCACGCTCGTTAGAGGCTGCTTTTTGCTTTCACTACTTGCTATTCTGCTTATAATCTTACTCTACTATGCCCGGGAACATTTTGAGAACAGCAGTGGCGATGCACCCAGCCCAGGCAAAACCAGCACAGGCACATATTGATTAAAGTGAAAGAAATAAGGGGCTAGTAACAATTTCCTCAAACACCTTTTCTTCTTTAGGTCCTAGCTCTTTCTACAACAACAACAAAAAAAATCGAAGACTAAAAAGCATTACAACAGCACCTTTTTGCTCTAAAGACAGATAATTTCAAAAGTAAATTCTTACATAAATTGAAAGTGGGCTACCTTAAAAGATTTAATTTACAGAAGTAGTTGCATTACATTTCCTCTTTCAAATGTTACCTGTACCTATTGATCTACCATTCAGCTTTCTTAGTCTACAACATCTGGTAATTTTTCCCAGTAATTAGGAGTTGAATAATTTACCAGAACATCTGTAATCAACGTATAATCAGTTTTAGAGAAAACATGTCAAGGATGAATAAAAATAATTGAAGGCTATTTTAAGTGGCACAATTTAATGATGACGACAGTGATGTTACTCAGCAACAGCTTACTGTTAGAATTCAAAAGGATTCCAGTGATCTTTTTCTTCAAAGGGATTGATATAACGTGCAAGAATTGACAAGCAGTTTCTTCCTTACATGACAGTTCTCATCACTTACACAAATGAGATATGTAGGAATTGGTGGTATACTGCTAACAAAGCAGCTATACACTTTTGAAAAGGCATAAGATCTTCTTTAGTAAGTTTTTTTTTTTCTAAAAGGACTTATATGGACACATAATCACATTAAGAGAATAACTAACAATGCTAACGTAAATCAAAGACAGCATGTTACATACAGTGTGGTAGAGGAAGTGAGACTTGCATGTTAAAAGACCAATGTGGTCCCTGCTGAGTATGTTTTAGTTTCAAAATAATTTCAAAATAATTATCTCTGTCAAATAATTAATATTTGTTGACAAGACCAAGTTAAGTGCATGCAGCATCACATGTGTTGTAATTAGTTGGGATGATAAGATAATATAGACTGAAAATAATCAATTTGAGCTGCCAGAGCTGATCACTTAAGCCAAGTGAAAAAACACAAACAACTTTCTTCCATAGATTTCATGCACACTTACAATAGCTTTGTCTGCTTCTGTGGTCTTTTTGTATTTCAGCTCTAAGCAGCCAAGTTTCATTGGTGTGAATGTTTTTGAACATTTATTTGAGAGCTTCCTGAGCAAACTTGGTGGAAGAAATGCATTAAAAGTCAATTAGAAATGAATGATAACATTGGACATGCTAGATCAAATTAAATCTAGGTAAACTACGTAAAATTAAAGAATATTTAGAATATTTAAGATTGACATTCAAGTGCTATCGAAGAGCTGTTTGTAACTGATCTTTATTTACAAAAAAATATCCTTACTTATTGCAAGCTGTTAAACAACAGAACTTAAAGTGCATCTGTTCAGATTCACTTGGGGGGAAAACATAAAAATAACAGCAAACCCCCTCTCCTTTCAGTTGATACCCCTTCCTGTCCCAGTTAAATCAATGAAAGCTACGGTGTGGTTTAAAGCAGAGTTACTTTAATAATGAATCCTTCTAATAATATCATCCATTAGACCAGAGGTTAGATATTATATCAGCAAGAGCTATAGAAAAATCTTTACAGGGTAGAAAACTTGAGGGATAAATTATTCATTGTAAATTATTTGCCCTAACCAGTTTTTACTGCTCTCCTATCAGATGCTTTACAACTCTACAGCATGATGTCAAAGATTGAGTATAATCAATAGAATAAATTATTTAAATGTGAGATTCATAGGGAGGTTTCTTTACACTCAAATTTGTCCAATCTCCTTTGATACAGGAGAGATAATATGAAGTATATTTATGTTAAACATTCTGGATTTCAATGATTTCTATTAAGGTTTCTAAAAATTGTATGTGCACACTTTTGTATTTTTTGGCTTAAAAATAAATCATAATCTGACTTTGCATTTCGAAAACTTAGTGGAAATGTTTTCCTTTTTTTTTTTTTGTCCTGTCCCATATGTATCTAGAGTGTGGAAAGAAAGCGAAAAAGCAATGTACCGCATTCTCGGTGTTACCAGAACCATTATTTTATAGTCTTTAAAAATGCTATGCAGCTTAGAGATCTAGTGCTGTTCCTTCTGAAGCACATTAAGAGGCAAAAATTCAGTTTAATTGCAGTTAAAATCCTACTTTTTTGCAACTGACTTTGGCAGGGCCACAGTTTCACTCAGAGCAGTGATAGTTTGCTCCTGACAGAGAATGAAAGATTACATTCACTTCAGGTGATGCTAGTCCCAGTGCTTACAAGACCATGCTCTTTTACATAAAATATAAATACCAAGAAAAAAGAAAAAGATTCTCATATGAGTAAATTAGCCAGTCACTGGGTAGCCCCATAGGAAGAGAAAACTCATTTCCAGAGAAGGGCAACAAAGCTGGTGAGGGGTCTGGAGAATGTCTTATGAGGAGAGGCTGAGGGTGCTGGGGTTGTTCAGCCTGGAGAAAAGGAGGCTGAGGGGAAACGTTCTCCCTCTCTACAACTCCCTGAAAGGAGAGTGTAGCCAGGGGGGGTTGGTCTCTTCTCCCAAGTCACAGGCGATGGGACAAGAGTTGGCCCAGGACAAAAATGGCCTCCAGTTGCTCCACAGGAGGTTTAGATTGGGTACTAGGAAAAATTTGTACATGGAAAAGGTTATTCATCACCAGAATGGGCTGCCCAGGGCAGTGGTTGGGGTACCATCCCTGGAGGTATTTAAAAGGCGGGTTGACATAGTGCTTAATGACATGGTTTAGTGATGGTTTTTATCAGAGTTAGGTTGGTTGTTGGACTCAATCTTAAAGGTCCCCTCCAACCCAGGCAATTCTATGATTCTATGAGAAAGGCAGTGTCACAACCTTCATACCAGTGTCACTCTTCTAAGGTTGAGAAGAAGAAAAATCTCTAGGAAAGACTCAGGAGAATGGAAGAAAGAAAGTAGATTTGAGTGAGAAATAGTGTCAATGGACTTCAGCACAGTGAGGCAGACAGGAGAAGAAGTAGAGAATATATGACACATGATATAGGAATGAGGTGATGAAAGTATGATATTTATGATACAAGAAGTCAGTACCAGAAAAAAAAATGACACTTTAGACTTATATCTGAAAATAAACTGATTTTTTCCTGAGCTGCCTTCTTGCAAAGGATTAACCAAAAACAGTAATATGCAGCCAGCACCAAATCTTAGACTATTCAAATGTACACAGATTTGGATCCCAGAGGATCACCATTTGCTCAAATAACATACTGGTAGAAAACACATGTTGACAACAGGTTTTGTATGGTTTGCATCAAAAGTCTGTATTAATGTAATTGATCATGTTCAGAAAATGTATTTAGGAAAATATCTTTGGCTTATTATTATTACATTGTATTTGCTTAAATGAGTCTCTAAAAGAGCACTAAATAAATAAAAACACTAAACTAACTAAATAAAAAAACTGTCTGACTAGGGACTACTGTCATTGTGTTTGGGCATCAGATGTCTACAAGGATAAAATTACAACTTCAGTAAGACTTACTAGTATCCCAGTCTAAATTAAAATCCCACTTGTATCTACTTGTTGCAGCACAGAATTACTGCCGAGATTACAAAGATTGAGAAATATTGGAAAAAAGTTTCTTGTCTGTTTTTGTTTGTATGTATGATGCATTTTAAAGAGAAAAATAAAGGTAGAGTATTATTTCAGGGGTTCTCAATTATACACGCAGCATTTGAACACCTTGCTTTTCACACATTTCTGAAACTATCTAGCTGATTTTCTATATGGTGTGGGGAATAGTGTAGGAACTGCAGGTTTTGTGATCTCTCAGTAACTATGACAATGTTGTTGCTATGCTAAGTTTCATTTAATTCCCACGTTTCAGCACAGAACTGAAAAACAAACTACCTGCCATTAAAATTATTTTTGCATTAAAAGATAAGTGCCTAGTAAAGCTTTGGCATGCAGATTCCCATAGATTTAACATGAAATAAATGTCAAATGCTTTTGAAGATAGTCTAGGAAGGGAGATGTAGGGGGAAGACCCTGAAGCTTCCACATTACAGCGATTGCTAAGAGAGCCAAGGCGCGTGCTCAGGAGACCAAGAATGTACATCCTGCTTTTCAACAGCAGAGAATTTAATGAAGAT
This sequence comes from Arenaria interpres, assembly GCA_013399435.1. Lineage (NCBI taxonomy): Eukaryota > Metazoa > Chordata > Aves > Charadriiformes > Scolopacidae > Arenaria > Arenaria interpres. The sequence continues at coordinate 34,821 of VXAK01012601.1, forward strand.
TTCCATTGTCCCAGAGAATGTCCTAAATGTTGAACTATCAGTTAAAACATTGGGAAAGGCATCGCATCTGAGTTTTGTGTCCTTTATAGTCATGACAATGGAAAATTACTGAAATAATCTCTGTAGGCAAGATAGGTCAATGAATGTGAATTTGGGCAGTTTTAAACATGGCATATATATCAATCCACTCAGTCTTGAAAGATTTTAGAGATTTCTGCAGATCATTAGGATACTTGTAAGCTTTAATGTCAGAAACTGAGGTGTAATTAAAATTCAGATGCCTTCAGGATGAGATGATAGAGGAAGAAGAGTTCCACAGATAGCTTTGGATTGGTGTTTATGAACTGGAGCCTTGGAGAATCTAGGGATCTAATAAATAAGGACCTTGCTCATGGTTGCATGGTTGTGGTGGAAAAAGAAGCTCAAACAAGACTCAAATACAAGACTGACTTTAAGACTCCAACAACAGCATCATTAGATCCACATTCAAATTTTCTTTGAGTTCTTCTTCATAGGATGCCTGCATACTGTATATCTAGACAATAGAAACTTTCACAGCCCCATGTGGGAAATTCCATTGCCACATTGTCTACACAACAAACTTAAAAGTTTATCAAGGACAGGTACTTCAGGTGTCTTCTTGCATATTCTCAGTGGGGAGAGTATCTTGTTTCTTGGGTACCTTTGCAATCTTAAACTTTGACATATGTACATGATATTCAGCTTGTGAAAAGATAGACCAGACTTTCTAGGTAGACTAGAAAGGCATTCAGATGTTTTGCGATGAATGATAGGTTATCACCTTGGGTTCCTGGCTCAGGACGTACTGTATAAGCTAAGGAATAAACCCAAGGCTCTGCAGGGTTGTAGTAACATGGAGTCCACCACATGTTGCCTCCAGACGTGCTTGGGTTTAATGATGCAGTTCATGCATGATTGATACAGAAACCTAGCCAGGATGAATACATGGGGTAAAAGAAAGAACGGCGTGGATAAAACAGAAGCCAAATATGCCAGTGATTTACTGCATCATTTTGGGAAAGTTACTGGCAGAGCTAGAGTTAGATATCAGGATTACTTTGTTGTCAGTACTAGCTTTTTTTCCTGTAAATCAAATGCACAACATGGCATAAATCCCCAAAACAGACATCTGAGAGTGATATTATGGAGAAAATGCAAGAGCAAATGTGATTCTAATTTGCTTCTGATTGTGAAAGTCAAGTACTCTTAAATACCTCTCTCCATTATGAAAGATCAAATAATAAATTCAAGCAACTAATATGGGAGATAAATTGCAAAAAAAAAAAAACCAACCCATGAATGGAAAATACAGAAAAATACTTAGAAATACATAGGTATAAGTGGTATGGAGAAGAGAAACAAAGATATTACTAATCCTCAAAACAAAGTCCTATGTTTTCTATTAAAGTGCATATTTTTCATAAACCTCCTAGCACCACAACATTCTTGTGGTTTTGCATTACTTCATTTCATTCATGCAACATCCCACTGAGCTGGAATATCGTCAGTATTATTGTCATCAGTCTTGAAGAAAGAGGACAAGGTGGAGATATTAAGTGACTTGTATAAGGCCTCTTATCAATCTAGGATTACTATTTGGAAGCTTTTGATTTCTTGTTTGGCATTTGGCGACCTAGGCAATGACATACCTCAAATCCAACTTCAAACTCTTATGAAATAATAAAGAAAACATAAGGGAGCAAAATTCTAACCTAAATAATGTTATTGAAAGCTTTCTTGGAAGCTTCAAGTAGAATAAAATTGGCTGAAATATTCCATCCACGAGTCACTTATAACAATTCCACGAGCAATAATAATCAGATGCTTTTTAAAAAAAAGTGTGACAAATTTGCCAAAATAATCTTCTTCCCTTAAGAATCATTTGAACATTTAATTTATATCAGCCTAGCTACGTGTCCCAAAAAACAGCTTAGTAGCTAACAGAGAAGGTTTAGAATGAGAATTGTGTTGTAGGGGAACCATGTAACCGTGCCACAGATACCTTTATTAGACCTGTTTTTAAAACCTGGCTTAAAATTCTAAAACATTAAAATAATTCACTGATTAAACTTCTCAGAACACATTGTACTTTGAGGCTGTAGACTCCTCTGACAGCAGAGAAATCTGGGGAAGTCTATTAGGAAGGTTAGAAATATAAAAATGATAGTAGGAGACTGTCTTACTTGCCAAGGCTCATTTAATCCTCACAGTGATATGAAGCTGAAGAGAAAGCAAAAACACAGAGGAAGCAACACTGCCAAATGAGACCAAGCAATCCAAGTGAACACGAGATTAGCTTGAAATGTCATATGACAACAAATATAGCTAAGGTTGTTTTTAGGCAATCCATAGTATCACGAAGTCACCAAGTGAAGAGAAAGACAGCAGTCCTGCACATTTTACTGTCACTATACCTAAAACTGAAGGTTGAAAGTAGATTTAGGCCACAGAAACTGCAGAATGTTAGAAATGCATTAAAAATTATTAAGAAGCCAGCAGGAATGACTGATGAGAGAAGATTGAAATAGCTTGCTGTATAAATGATAAATGAGGACTTGAAGGAGATGAGATAGCTGGCTACAAACAGATCTGGTCAAAATATTGGAAGTGAAGGGAAAAGTCACCAACTTTTGTTTGCCTTTTTCTTAAAAACAAAAACCAAAAGATCTTGTGCAGTTCTATTTCCGAGAGCCTGACTGACAGCACATAAAAGCAGCACATCCCAAGATGAAAAGTGTCCATTATTGGTTTCCTGGATTGGCATCCCTGGTGCATAGATTGCAACACAAATAGTATGAAAGTTAACCCCTTATTTGACTGCCTTACATTAGTGTCAAAATGTCCTGATTGTACTCTTTCTCCTGGAGATGTTTTAATAAATGAGGCGTTATCTGAGGGATAATACCGAAGGTCCCATTCTCGACTTTGCTAAGTGACCTTAATTTCCAGGTCACTTGGGTATTCCCTGCAAGGGCATATCTCTTTATGGGATTAGACAGTTAGGTAATATAACATCTTTACCCTATTTCAAACTCCTCTTCAATTAGAATCCCAAATAAGTCTAATTTTATTTTTTTAGATTTGTTTTTAATATTTTTCTCCTGAATTTACTGTATTATTTACACATATTATAGTATGTGTTATCATAATTATTTTCTTATCCTAGCCAACATGGTGATATGGTTTGATTTTACAATTGATAAATAGAGAAAGCCTTGTCTTTAACAGGGACTAAGTATAATGGGGGAAAAGGAATCATATCTGAGTGCTTATCAAAAAATTATATTAGGGATCTGTATTTCTTTACATGATGATGTAGGGTTATCTTTTATACCCTGAGAAAAAAGTACTTGTGAATGAGAGAGAAAATCCCCACAACTCTCTGCTGACAGGCTTCATTTTCTTCTGCCCATGTGGGTGGGTGAAAGTCGCAGCACCATGAGCTAGTGCAGGGCAGTAAGAAGCTGTAGCTTCTGTCCTGTACAGACCTAAGAGCTCCTCCTCTTCCTCTCCCTCCAGCTGGTGCCGCTCCTGAGACAGGGTGCACATCTCCCCCTCACTCTTTCAAATGTTTAAACAACTAACCCAAAATAATGTATTCCAAAAAGTGTGTTATGGTATTTGTCTGTATGGTATTATTATTTGGTTGTTTATTTGTGGTTTTGGTTTGTGGTCTTTTTTTTCTAAAGAAGATACATTTTCTTCACCATCCACAAAGAGAGAGTATTTGTCTCTTTGAGAAGAGTGACAACGGGAGATGAAGCGCGATCTCCTACATCATTTTTTTTTTTAGTCCTTCAATTTCTACAAGATGTGGCATCGCAAGTATTGATGCATTTTGTCATTTATATGGCTCCAGAAATGCCAACGTGAAAGGAGCATTGTCTGTGTTACAGACATGATGTGTCAACCCCTTCTTAAAAATAATTGAAAGGAAAACTTAAAGCTAAACCATAAAAAATAAAACAAAAATGAATGTATAAGACAGGATATCGTGGGGGGAGAGAAGAGAAGCAGACTTTAAAGAGGACTGGAAAAACCCAGAATATTTTGATGTGGATTTAACTATCTTATGAATAACTTTTTTCTTGATTTGTGTGACCTAGATATAGTAATTCATTAAAAATAAATTTAAAATATAAAGAAGAAAGGACTTTCCAACACAAAATAAATTTTATCTGATCGCTTTCTACTCTTTCTCTTTCCTCCTGCCCTTCCTCCCCCCATGATATATCCACTAGTCTTACTTCCAACAGGTATGTAAAATTTTCTAGAGATTTGTCAAGGACTGATTTTAGCTGAGATAAAATAGTTTTTAATGACTGCTCATTAAAGGAATTAACACGAATATTGAATTTTCTCCATAAAATATTAGTACCAATGCAAGATAAATCTATGCTGTAGGACATTTCACCCACAGAAGGACAATTCCAATGTTTAAATATCTTAAATGTGTATGGAACACTACAAACATATTAGTGTCACTGCTGCTAAAAAGTAATTCAAAAGGAGAAGAAAATATATTAGGGTCTTAATTTTTTTCTTGATAAACATTTTCATATTTGTTGATTTTTGAACCTTAAAGACATTAAGTCACAGAAAAGCTCAACTATTAAAATAAAGATTGAATCTTGGTATTTACAACAATTCAGGTATTAATTGGGGCTGGGTAACAGAAGGGTACAGATAATTTGGTTGGAAATGCCAAAGAGAGCACGAAGTGTTTTAGGTTAGAGACTGGCCACATGTTGTAGTGCTGCATTTTGTCCATCTAAAGACCAATAGCATGATGATTGGTATTTGCCAGAATGCCCATCTTCAGCTCAATCCCCAAACATCCTAGCCATTTATTTCTTACAGTCTGTATTTTTTACTGTAGTTTTCATTGTGGAGACAGATTTCACTGCCCAACCACGTGTCTGTTTAGGTCTTTCTTTGTCTTGGAAGAATTTGTCATTATCAGGTGTATACTATGTATCTTACTGTGCAAGCTTTATTAATGTAAATAGTAAAACTTAAGATTTGATATTTAATGGTGCTTATAATAACTTGCCAATGATGGGAATATTCATATTTAAAAATCTTTCTCCACAGAATTAGTCTTTTGTTATCATATAATTCTAACACAGAGTGTTGATTATTTCCTGACAGCTCTTGACATGATCTCAAACTGAATTTATGTTTTTGGGGGAAAATGAAAATGTGTTTTATTTTGCTTAAGACTTTCTTTGTAAAAATAATAAGTAAATAGAAGTGTGATATTAAATGTCTTTCTATATAACTAACACAGTCCTAACCTATTTTCAGAAAGCTTTTCAGTTTTCCTCAGTGGACCTTAATTCTTCCTAAAGTCACTGTGACTAATAGTTAGTTCAAATATACAGATTTTTTCTATTTGCTTAAAAGAAGTAAATGTTTTATTCACAAAAAGAAAAAAAAAAAATAGCTGCCAGATAAAAGCACATAAATATGTAGAAGCTCCTGAAACTATTATTAAACTTGTTGAAGGCAAATATTTTAAAAGGGAAACTAAGTATAGATCTTACCTAAAAAAAACAAAAACAAAAACAAAACCCAAAACCAACAAACTATCAATGTAAATCTTTCCTAACCTCTTTTAAAGAGATCTATCTGAGATTTTAATTCTACCAGAATGGTTATCAATTCTGAGATTGGCCTCACTGGTGCATTCAGAATAAGAAAACGCATAAGTATACATAAATTTCAGAAATAAATTTTCAGCATTCAGTAGAAATTTAATTGAGCTGAAAAGTTCCAATCATTCTTTCAAGATGAGAAACAGTTGTACAGCTAAGAAGGTGCTGAATTGAGTCACTCTCAAAATCCCTTTAAACAACTTATGTCCTCATGTCTCTGTACATCCCAAATTGTTTTGCAGTTAGAGCAAAAAACTGTCTCTACAAAGACAAATTTTGCATTTTGCTGTGAAGAGTCGTTGGTAAAATGCACAAGCAACATTGGAAGCAGATGTCCAATAAGAGCATCGTGGCGCCTTCTTGCCCCACTCCCCCCAAAAATGCCTGGCAGTTACTGGGATATAATTGGACAATTTGTGTCATGTCCCTTTGCTTCAGATCCCGTGCTCTCCCCTGCACTGGGACACAGCCCAACACTAAAAGGGGTTGTTGTCTTCACTATTCTGGTGTAAGACAGAGAGCCCTAGAAGGAACACCTCATCTAAAGTGGGAGATGTGGGTTCAAATGTTCGCCTTAAGGACAAAGCCGCAAAGCACTGCTTTTTCATGCTGGTGCTTAACTGAGCTTTGTCAGAAAATGCTGGAAAAGTGGAGGAAGCCGGGGCTTAAAATCTGCCCCTCTCCTCAGCACTTCAAATGGACTTATTTGGACTTATCCCATGTGCGTGCTGGAATCTCATTTTAGTCATTTGCATTTTTATTCCTGTTTAACATGTTACCAATTTTTAATGTTATAAACAGGCTTGCAAACTGTACCATTTGAACCAGAGATCTATACTATAATGGAAATGGTCTAATTTATAAGTGTTATGTTCAAGTATACTAAGATTTAAACTAGTTAGTTCTCGGTAGAATAATTAAATCAGCTACAGCATAAAACAATGCTATATATAATGAAGTGTATTGACAGCTAGATGTTATTCGTAAAACGCTTCTTAAAAGACATATTTGGCATGTAGAGGATGTTTATTATCTAAAAGGGTCACTGCAATAATAGGAAATTAGCAAGATACTTTATTAAAGTCTGCAAGGAAATGAGATGATTTCAGATATATTTCTCTCACTGTTCTGCTTATTTTTGTGGTTGTATGAGTTACAATGATTGTGATCTTGCTGATAGCTCAGAGAAGATAGGTATAATTCAGTATTCACAGACGCACATTGTAAGTGAGGTGTAAAACGTATCATAAGTTCTTTCCCGTTGTAATGAAGATCCCATGTATCTTTGATTTTTATGAAATATTCACAATAGTATTGTACATTGACCAGCAAGACAATCAAATCTCAATTATTCACATGTTAATATTATTCTCACCCTTTGAATTTCTGCAGCACGTTTTCCTGACTGCTCATTTGCATATGAGAACCCACCAGCCAACTGCTTTTCTTTGTGTTATAAAAATATTGTAAATTTGCATTGCAAAGAACAACTACTAGAGAGAAACATTCAATGCCCTATTCAAAGTCTATTTAAATTAGTGCATAGCAAAACTGAGCAAAAATAAAATGAGGATTTTTATGAAATGAAAAAGGAATAGTTCACTAAATCCCGTGTTAAATAGCTAAACAATAGAGGAAATGCAGAGTGTAGTACTCTGGTGTTTTGAAAACAGTTGTTATGATAATAATTAAAGAATTTTGTTGTGTATAATTTTCATACAAGTCTTGTATGGTGGAAGGTTTTCTGTGGATTTTGTCCCCTTGTCATTTTTATTATTAGTGTGTCTGTTGTGCCCAAGCATCCTAGATGAGCTCTCGTTATTGTGTTAGAAGCTATATGAAAATGTGTTGAGTATATGAAAATGTGTTGAGCTCTTAGTCAAAAACAAAAAGCAAGTCTGAAGTCTAGAACTTGGAAACAGGCATGAAGAAGTGTCTTACTGAGAGTCACACAACAGAACTAGTGCAAGAGACAGGTCTATCGGCCAAGCCTACTGCTTTCTAGACCAGTGGTCTTATTTGTGGGACGCTACCTCTGTGAGTTTAGTAAAATCAGCTCAGCTACACAGCTGATAAATGTACACAGATAACATTAATAAGACACTAAGAATTATGTAAGGATGGTTGCAGCTTTTTTGCTGGCTCTTCCCAGAGATGAATACAATACTATCCATAAGTTTTCCCCACAGAAGTGGTATTTGAACACTGAAGTGGTGTGCATTTTGGGGAGCAACAGGGGATACCAGTGGTTTCCTGTTTACCAGCTACTTGACTACATTAACTTCTATCTTTATGCCTAGACGCTCTGCCATATTAGCTCTTCAGTTTGGGTCATTAGGGCGCTTCTTAAACATGGCTATGTTGTTTGCTTAAACTTCTAACATGGCTTAAGCTTCTAAAATGGCTATGCTGTTTTCACTTTGACTCTTGTGTAAATGCAGGATATCTACAATGGGTTTAAGCTTGCTGGCACTCAGATAATACAAGCAGTCGACTTTATGCCAACACGGGGCTCAATGTGCATTCTATTTATGTTTTGTAGGTGCTTTGTCTTCAAACTATTGTGGTACCAAGCGTACTGTTATGACTGTTCGCAATATTCAGGTTAACTATACATAGACATGAATTCAACATTCATCAAATGACATGACTTCAACATGCGTTATCTGCACAGCTATCTAGAAATATACAGTATTGAGTCTGTCATATGAGAAAGCTCAGAGGCTTTTGGTCAAGGCAGTTTTGCTGTTTTTCCATGATGAAATCTGTGCATGTATACAGTATCTTGTGCTTCCAGAATGTATTTAAAATTGATAAACTTCCAAGAAAATGTATTTTTTTCTTGTTTTGTCTAAGTGTTGAAATATGAAGCAATGTGTCATATTGAGTTGTTAAGCAAGTGAAAGCTATTTGGCTGCTCCACTGCATGTGGTCTTTGAATAAAGCAGACCATTTGTTAGGACTTAGGAGGACTGCTCACACGTCTCCATTGTGCATTCTTACCTGAAGGGTGGGGTTTGAATCCTGTGTGATGGAGACGGTCAAAGTGCTGATGGTTGCAGCCATGACCGTTTTGTTCTCCAGGAGTTGTGAGGAGTTCAGTAACAATGGTTTCTTTTTTCTTCAGTCTAGCTTAGCTATTGATTTAAAATATAAAACTTCTGTTAGTTATTGTCAAGCTTTAGGTGTCCAGAATAGAGGTTATTACTCCTTTTCATTTTGAGAAATGAACTGAGATTTAACTGTGAGTAGTATTTAACTGGATTCTCTTCTTGCCTGAGCTGTTATTGTGATATGATCAAAAGTATGAACAGGGTAAAAAATAGTAACATAATTCTTAGCTGTACGAGATGGCCTATATTTGAACATTGTGTAAATGACCTCGTTCTTACAAAATAAGTTTTTGCTATTTAGAAGTATGCATATTTTTGATATTTCTTTTGTCTAATACAGCTAAAGAAAATCCAGCAGTCACATAGGACAATGTCTTTCATTTTTACCTCCACCTAAGCAAACTGATGTAAATGGAGGGACCTGCTGATGGGTGGAATTTGCATACATATTAACAATATCAGGTGCAGTTCCGAAGTGTGAGGCTAGATGAGCGCAAAAAAATGGTTTTGGTTTTTTTTTTTGCAAAATCTTTCCCAGGACTAATGTGGATATTTACCATTTGAGATATTACCATTTGAGATTTAGACTTGGGAGCTCAGAGGAACGAGCAAAGCAGCAAGCAAATCTGTGTTCCTATAATTAAAGAAGTTTGTTTTCATACTTTTTAATTCTGGGAACATAAGCCACTTGTGCTTCCTCTGTCTGTTCTTTTTTTCTTTTTTTGTACTGACTTAATAGGGAAAATTGTTCTGATAGAAACATATTGATTGCATACCTGCCCTGCACTCCTGAAAATGGTCAATGATATTTAACTGGTTAGAAATGTGTTCTGGGTGACACTTACTAAACAAAATCAGAGTTGTCTTTCATTGTTACAGTTTGTTCTCTACAAGGCCTTGAACGTTCATTTCTTTGACATAAGATAATGATTCATTCTCTTGCTTTTCTGTTTCTAGATGGCTAGGTACTTAGAAAGTCAATACTGAATTTCTGAGCAGAAATCCACATATGATTACAGTAAAGCTCCACTATCACAGCATTGTATTAAGAGATGTAATGGTATATTTTATATCTATAAAAATAAGAAGTTTTAATTTGACTTATCAACAGTATGTTAAAATGTGCTACTTTGATCTTATTGATAATAATTTTTAGAAAGTATAACTCTTCTGATTCTTGATTCACCCCACACGAAAAATGAAAAGTGAATTATTGCTGGAAAAATCATCCAAAGTCAGGGGTAACCGTATGCTTTGAAAAATAATTCCCTTTGTTCTTTATTTAAGGCTTAAAGCCAAGTGATCCAACCATGACCGGCAAAACACAGACCAGCAATGTCACCAATAAGAACGACCCAAAGTCCATCAACTCCAGAGTCTTCATCGGCAACCTGAACACAGCCATTGTCAAAAAAGGCGACATCGAAGCAATCTTTGCAAAGTATGGGAAAATAGTCGGCTGCTCAGTGCACAAAGGTTACGCGTTTGTACAGTACATGAGCGAGAGGCACGCGAGGGCTGCAGTGGCGGGAGAGAATGCCAGGATCATCGCAGGGCAGCCACTAGGTAAGAGGCTGTTCATATTTTTGAAATATTGTTCTCTCTTTCCTTTCTATTTGTAATATCTTCTGCTGCTGGTGCCTTGGGGACTAATAAGTTTGGTTTTGCTATTGTTCCATCTAAGCATATTTCCAGGATGTTGCATCTGGCAGAATCTTCAAAATATTAGGTGTTACCTAGGCGTTAGAAAATGTTTAGTGCTATAAATTGCTGGTTTATTAAATACCTCACTTCTGACTGCTTAATATTTTTTTCTGTAATCCCATTGAGGTGAACATGATTACTCATGTGAGGAAAATAGAAGTATTTTCTCTTAGATTTTAGTTAGTAAATTTAATATAATATTACAAGACTTGACTTGTTTTATGTATATGTGTGTGTGTGCATAAATATACATATATATATATGTGGTTTTCTTGCACCTAATGAATCTAAAATAATATCCAGCCCAGTGGTGTGTCAGATTTTATACAGAACTGAAAGAATGAGTGTTATTAGTCCTTGAAATTGTACCAAATCAAACTGTAATGTTGTTATTCATTTAGAGACGTTTATTACTGAAAACAGGTTGAAGTTATTCCCAGATAATGGTGTAGACACTGTTCATCTGAACTCCAAATTTAAAAAAAAAAAAAAAAAAGTGTAAATATCTTCTTTTCTAGTGCTTTGTCATGAATGCTTAATAGGATCTGGTTCTTTCTGATTGCAAGTGTTACCTCTGAAAGCTATTTGCAATTTCATATGGATGCTGTTAATGATAAAATCATCTGGAATACAGTTTTAGCCCCATCTGTCATATATATCGTAATAGACAACACAGCAAGATGTTTGCTAAGAACCAGCGATCTTTCACTACACCTTCTTTGTATATTGCTCAGACTCAAACCCATGTATTTAATGGCTATGTGAGGAAAGGGTGAAGTGTAGCTAGAGCTTTTGCCTGTAACAAGTCGTAAAGAATGGATATGGCTTACTCATTTTCAATTTCTCAGGCTGTGGAAATCTGTTTTTCTGATTATTTGTAAAAATTGAGGTATTTGTGTTAGATGGGTCGTTGCTTTGTCACAGTTACTCAACAGTAATTTTAAATTTTATAACCCCTGTATTTTGGGTTCAAAAGAAAAACAGATTAAAGAAATCCAGTTACATTTTAGGGGAGATTACTTTACAACTTTTTTAGGAAAAGTTATATATATGATTGAAATAAAAGAGCTCAAGTGATAAAGTCAAGTCAGTCTGTGGGATGGCACTATTAGAAGATATTTCCTGGAGCAGTGGTCTCCGAGCAACAGGCCATGTAATGCCATCAGTGCATTATTTACAGCTCCTTGCACACTGGTCTGACCAGATTTTTTAAACTGTGTTTTCCTAAGGCAATAGATCTGTTATTACTATGAATACTGCTGCTAGTCTCTTTTAGCATTTATTGTGGCATCTATAATATGCCAAGTGCTTTGTACAAGGAGATGCCCTTGTTCTACTCAGAGTACGTTTATGCTTTGTATAGAAGGCAATTGAAGTTGTTGTAAAAGAAATTAAGGGACCAATAATTACTTGAATTGTTCAAATCTTTTAATAGTAACAGAAAATTTATTCAGCACTAGGATTCAACTATATAATCTTACAATATTTGATTATTCTGTAAAGTCTTCTGATGGTACGTTTCATGTCTTAGTTCCTGATATATGAAGAATAAGCAAGGTGAAATTTTCTTTTAGGGGTTCCAAACCTCACTTACTCTTTCTGTATATGAAATACAGTTGTCATCAGTATTGCCTGACAAGGAAAACAACTTTGCAAAAGTGGCACTTCTGGCTAGACAAACTATTAACCCTTTTAATTAGTAGTAGATACTAACAGTCATCTCAAGGAGGAGCTGGTAGATAAAATTTGCTTGGCATTATGACCCAGAAAAATAACACATGTGAAAATTCTGTATTTGAATGGAAGGAAGTAACAGGTATACTCATTACAGTGAAACCACTTGATGATAAAAGACTTTGTTCTCTGTCCTGAGAGCCTTGCATTCTGAAATAAACAGAGCATATGATCTTATATCAACAGTCAACAGTGGAAAAGGGACAAGAAAAGCCTTTTACAGTTGTAAAAGTGAACTTTGTTAGCACAGCTGAATTTTATTTTAAATGGAATTAGAATATATCAGTACAATAACAAGGGCTGGATGGTAATCAGTTTTGGAAAGCTGTTCGAACAAAGGAATATTTGAAAAATGTTATGCCATTGTATATGTCCGATATTACTATACACTCTATAGTACTCAGTACCTCACAAGAGAAGGAATAATTTAATTCAGACTGCATGATTAATCTTCTATGGAGTCCTGCAATTCAAAATTCTGATATCCTCCACAGCAGCTTTACCTGTGAGTCAGATACTGTTTGCGTGTATGTAACTGAAATTAAAAATTGAGCTTGTAAACTCCTCTAGCTGTATATAGTGCTGCACAATTCACTGGAGATACCGCTGCAATTCCCATCCAGTTGTAGGCAATGGAATTGCATTAATGGTGTGCAATAGAGTCCTGTCTATTTCTTCTGAGGTGGAGTCCCAAAGTGTTAAGCTCCATAGGTACATAACAGGACATTTTGTTTAACAGATTCCTCAGAAGTACAATTCTAAAGCATTGGTAGTGCCTTCTGTCTTGCCAGCTTCCTGTGGGTCATTATAATTGGCCTGCTGGTCTCCTCGAACAACTCTCAAGCTCCTACCAACATGTTCGGTGGCCAGTCATGTGTAAGGGATATGCCATGTGTATTTTAACTTCAGGGAAGTGGATTTCATGATCTGTGTGGTTATTTCCAAGTTTTCTGTTTCATGAAGTGCAACATGATCTAAAAAGCTGTGGGGAAGAGATTATAAAGGAATACCAAAAAAAAGGTACTTAAGAAATTTATTGGTATTATTGTGAAGTTCAGTGTAGTTTCTCAAAGCGATATTATATCTTCATGGGAACAGCATGTTTTTCTGGCCCACAGCAGGGCAGGGACGGGTGAATAGTGGGCATGGGAATCTGCTTCACAATGATTATTTTGGAATTACTTCAGGCTGGAGTCAAGAAAACGTTCAAGTTAGTTAGTCTATGACAAAACTGCAAGTCATGTTCCCAGTTGTGGAAACACTCACACCATCCCTTCTGCTGCATAACCTCAAAAGTTTTTCATCCATTTAAATACATCTGTGAGTTAGAGAACATTTGCCTGCATTCACCTCCTTGCCAGATATGGCAAAGAGACGGTGCGTAGGAATTATTCTGAGGAAATACCGAGTCTGTCCATGAGCTTTACCAAAGGTGATTTCACCCCTTTATGGTGAGAGGAGGACCAGGGACCTGCTGGCTCCAAAGCAAATGGTGCAAATCCCTCATTGCAGCTGTGGGCTGAGGGGCGAGCTGCAGCAAGAATGAAACTTTGGGGTACATGATGGAGAATACAGTTCTTCATCTGATATTTTCTCCTGCCTTTTTAGTTCTTCACAAGGGTCATAGCAACGTTATTTAACTTTTTTATCCATTCCAACACACATGAATTCTGTGAAGCCAAACACCATGTAAAGGCATTAAATGTTCCATAACTTTATATTATATATGCCTGTTTACCTTACGTATTTGGCAAATATTAGTAACAGCTTACATCAAAAATTCTGGTACAGCTATCATAGCAACTTCTACATCATAATGTCTCTTTGATTTGCTTGGTTTATAGTTCATAGCCTCATACGTTTTAATTTATTACCTTTTTTTTTTTTCTCTTGTGTGCACATTTTCAAACCAGCATAACTCCTTTAACCTCAGAATATGTTTTTATTTGCACCAGAATAAGGGCAGAGACACCTCACAGGCACCTTGAGAAAGCAAGTTAAATGTTGCAAGGCTAGTACTTTTGGTCTCTCCTATCACTTTCTTTAAGACACTATGGAATTTCATTCTTGGATGCTGAGAAAAAGGAAAAGATTACAGTACCAAGAGTATGAAAGACACTGTAGTTCTTCAGTTGATGCCCTTTTTAGCTAATATATTAGTTCCACTGTAGCTTCAATCCTGTTTTGTTGCTGTAAATATTGTTCACGTTTGTCTGCCTTCAGGTCTAAATTAGATGCAGTCTCTGAGTACCAAGTGAGTGCATATTGACATGTAGCCTAAGGTAAGATGGTGGTTGCAGATAATTATTTTGGGTGACATATTCTATTGCACATCCTTTTGAGAAGCACAGAAGTCCTGCAGGGGATTTCAAAATGATGACTACCCAGTAGAAAACATCCAAGGAGAAGAGCAGGTAATAAAGAGAGCCCTAAGAGAGACTTAACATATACCTTTGTTGTAAATTGAATTGATGTGACAATAGGGTTGTTTCTCCTTTTGTTTCCCTTGCCACAACTCAAAACAGATCTTCTTTATTTTGTATCTGTAGTGTCTAACAACACTGAGAGACTTAATTACATATTTGTAGATCTAGGACTTTCCTAGTGAATCAGTTCTTCACCTGAATCTGAAAACCAGGCAACGTTAAGTATGTGAAGAAAGTTTGTATTTAAAAAGGATAAATACTTATGCTTCTTTAGTGAAGTAATTGGTGAAAAATGCACTTTGGCTTGAAAAATGACATGTATAAAATTTTGTTGATGACTTTAAATCAGTGGTACACTAAGAAAGGAAATTCAAAACTGAATTAATGATTGTTCAGTTTTAACTTTCCTATCAGCCTTCAGTCAGTATCATGCAAGTACAGCAATCCTAGAAGACATTAATTTGAAGGAGCATAACTCCAATGACTTATTGAAGCAACCTTGTTACTCTTACCCACCTACCTCAACTACCATAATAACAAGACATACCTGTGCAGGTAACAGGTAAACAACTCTATCTTGTTTTAAAGTGTATAGTGGACGAGCAACTGGAAAGGTTTCTTATTTTGCTTCTGGCAAGTCTATGAAGACTGGAATTTTAATGCGGGTCAAAACATTCCAGCCAAGGACAATGACTACCTTAGAGAAACCTCAGAGATTGTATTGATAGAATGAAAAAGTGGGAATGTTTTGGTATTTTAACATATATTTTAATGAGACAGTAAAAATATCATATATTACATATGTATAATACTTAATTATATATGCAAACTATATTTCAAGTCTTATATGTCTAAGAGATTGGATATCACATGTTCATGTTACTGGACCAGAAAGGGCAATACTTTTCATAGAAAACTCTTTGGCCAATTGTAACTTTTGCAGATGCACATTTTAATGTTTTGTACTTATCAACATTGCACCATGAGTAAATAATCTGAGAGCTGCAACTCAGTAATATGCATGTGATTATGTATCCAAGTGAGCCTTAGACAGCAAGATATCTAAGTCTTGATAAGTCGTGATAACTATATATTGTATGGTTTTCTACATTTAAATGTTGTACCTTAAGTAATATTGCATTGTTCTGGTGTAATAATCCACTTTTTTCTGAATAGTGTTTAAGCAAAAGTGAAACGGGAAATGCTGTATAAGGAATTATCATGTAAGTTTAAACAAAAAACATATTTCAATAAGCAAATATTTGGAACAGCAGAAATTATTTCTCTATAACCCTATCCACAAACCTATAAAACTCTTGAGATGCCATAAAAGTTGTCTTATTGTGGGGATGACTTTTAAAAATGTTGAACTCATATAACTATTTGCTGAATACCTCCTCAGTTGAGATCAATTACTATTGCAAAATAGCTGTCAACATCAGGGCCAGGTTTTGAGAAAGCTTATTTGAACCAATATTTTTTATGTTGAGCAAAACATGATAAAGAATAAAATTAAATACTAAGTGGTCTTCTTACAAAAGCAAGCCACCAAACACACCAACCCCACGAGAATTGTGTATATGTAGTCATGATGAAAGTAATGCCTTTATGTCTCAGGATCCTAGAATGAAACTAAGGATATCAAGCGCTGTTTTTAATAAAGTCTTTCCCACTAAATCTCATCTTGGTCAATATCCTCATCATCCAGCCCTCAGGCATGAATAGAATATTACAGAACTTCTGAAAAATTATTAATTAACCTTCTGCAGCTTAGCTGAGAGTTGTTAAAATTTACCCCCTAGAACTGAATCTTTAATCCTATTTCAATCTGTTCCTATATTTGGGAACCAGCGTAATCCTGCCTCAGCCTACTCCTGCATGCAAGAAGAGAGACATCTAAATTTATCCCATAGGTCTCCACCTGGATGCCTATCCTTGCCCTTGTGGTCTATATGCAGCCTGTGTAACAGCAGACAATAGTGTAAAGTCTCACTGTAGGGGACCTTAGACACAACCACTGATCACTGCTCATGGGGGGCTTCTGGTAATGGATAGTTTCCATACGTCCATTCCCATTGCACACTTTGGTGTCTCCCAATACTTTTATAGCTTCCATTGTTGCATCAGTAAGGTTCATTTTGGCGGTAGCCTACAGCCATAACAGCAGACTATGCTACAGCAGTATAACCCAGTTGTCTTCCCTTACGCTCTTGAACTCAAAAAGATGATTACATCTTGTTGTGACTCCATAGTCCTGTTTGTTGTGTTTTTTTTAATCAGTATTTTCTCATCCTATAGTTACATCGATGTGAATCATTTCAAGTACCATCTGTGGATATAAAGCAGCTCTCATAAAGGAAGGAAGTGTTATTTTTAACAATCACCACTTTGTCCGCGGTTCAGGGCAGGACACCATTGCAAAATTGATGTATGCTTGTTCCAGAAGAGCAAGTTGAATGTTTCATCGTGTAACAAAAATCCATATTTTAATGGAATGAGTCATTTCATTAGATTGAGAATACCTAGAGTAAGAATGATGATTTTTACTCCCTATATCTTACAAAATACTCTATTTCTCTCTTAGTGGGACAGTTTCATTATGAAAACACTTCAGCTACGAGGTGAACTCATGGGAGTAAAGCTTTACTTGACTTCTTGGGGTCTCCTCCTGTGAAATTATTCATATATTCCTAAACAAGGATAAACTAAAATTTGCAAAATTGTGTCTGGCACAAAGTTTTGTGCTCTGAACAACCTCACGTCAGCTCATGCAAATGTTAGGTATTGTCTCCATCATAATGCCAAGAAAAATGGTCTGACTGCTTGCCATTGCCAAGTGTTATTTTAAGAAAAACATTCCTTCAGTGCTGTATATAGATGCATATTAAGATTCACTTAGTCTTCTGCACAGCGAATTCACCTTTAAAATTATGGACAAGGTGCTATTATGGGATCTGTCTATGTCCTCTGCTGTTTGACATGTCTGTATATAGCACGGGTTCTCATCTGCATTAAATGCTACTTTATTCACCATTTCATCCTTGAGTTTCATAACGTGCAACACTTTAAGTCCCTCGAATCTGCTTGCAACAAATATTTACAGGTTCATGGGTCTGATGTAGCCACTGTAATTTTGTAAGTGCTTTTCAAAACCTTTAGACAATGTTTCTTCAAAATTCTCAGTACTTCAGCTTTTACTCCACGCATATCTTGATGAGATTATTTTTTTAGTAAATAATATCCAGTACTTTCTTCTTGATTTGAACATGTATGCTTTATATCTCTGGCAGCTCTCTAAGTAGTTACAGAAATTGTTTTCTTTTTTTAAATATATTTGCTTTGATTAGTGACTGCTGGGATCATTAAAATTTGTTATAGCTATTCTATAATGTTTAATTCTGAACTGCCATAGCACCACACAGTGATAAAACCACTGTCATGATAAATAATGTTATAACATTTGTCTCAGTGTCTTGTGTGGGATGTCCTCTATAAAAAGAATTACCTCTAGGACACTCTGCAAATTTTGGTTTTATTGCTCTGGGAGATCTCATGTTGTCTACAGCTTCACTTCTTGCTTGATCTAGCTTGAGTCAATTTGATGTCTATCAAATGTCTATCTACCTTCCATGCATTGGCTTCTTTCACTTCACTCTTTTCTGCACTGAGTTTTATATTTTTTTCTTGAGCATTTGACAACACTTTCTTCACTACCTCATCATGTACTGCTGGAGTTGTGTTCCTAATATCATGTCACTTGGTTTTGTATGTGTGCTTGCTATATTTCCATGTTTTCTCATTCCTTTGTTAAAAAATTTTGCTTGCTGGTCTTGTTCCAAAGGCACGTGGAGGAATTCGTATCTGCTCCAGGATGTATGGAAAATGCCTCATCTAAATCTGACTTGTTAATATTTATCTTTCTAATCTGCAATTGGAAACATGAGTGGTTTCTTTACCAGGTATTCAGCACCGAATGGGTGGCAGGATAAACTAATATTTTAGTGTATTGCAAAATCCAGGCAAATCCCAGCTCTGCTATTTGTCTTTTGGACTATGACTGTTAAAACCATGAAAT
The DNA here is from genome assembly GCA_013399435.1 of Arenaria interpres. Lineage (NCBI taxonomy): Eukaryota > Metazoa > Chordata > Aves > Charadriiformes > Scolopacidae > Arenaria > Arenaria interpres. The sequence goes on from VXAK01012601.1 coordinate 53,551, forward strand.
AGCTTTCCCTCCCAAGACATCACTCATTTGTATGGAGGAGAAAGTATAACAAATATTCCTCTTACCAGAATACTGATGTAACAGACAAAAATCTTTCACCCCATCATAGTCTCAGTTCATAGAGGCAGCTCTTTAAAGTGATGAACTTTGAGGATCACTCTTCCTCTCTTTCTTTCCCTTCTTAACAGCAAGGTCAGCTAAAAAGCAAATGTTCTTTTTTTGTTTAGCTTAACTGAGACAAGAAATGCTTGTGAAGGCAAATTTACTATCGCAGATTTGATTTCATATCTTAAGCCTACCTTCATTTTGCACCTAAGGAAAATACAGCAGAGGAAATCTGTCTCTTTCTCATCAAGGGTCTGCCTCAGGTTTCACACTTAATCCTACAATTCTTTCAAGGATAGACAACTTCATCAGAAAAACTGTCTAAACCATGCATACAGGGGGAAAAGTAATACTGACACCTTATCAATAACTCAATCATTTTTCAACACTTCATACAAAATGAAATTCACTGGTAAAAAAAGGAAGATTTGACAAATGTGGTGCTCAAATTCTATACTACTGCCCTTCCCTTCCTCAATATTACTGAGGTCCACCGTGCTAATGAAGCTTCATATTTCTTAACCAGCCTGATGACTGATAGCTTCCTTTGTGCTCCACTTAGTTGCACAGCACAGACATATTTTACTACGTTTTAAAAAAAAAATTAAAAGGATACATTTTACTGTATGTATCTATGAAAACTGGATAGAACTTCCTTGAATGTCTCTGCTACCATGAGTAAGATCTCTGTTCTTGTTCCTTCTTTTTTTTTTTTCCTGAGGTGTAAGATTATGTGCTTAAACATTTAAACTACTTCATTTTTGTTTGTATCAATCTCAGTATTTTAATATTTTTCTTTTCTCAGTCTACTTCTGTTACTTGTTTATCTAGTCTTCTCCCTGATGGAAGTGTTTCCTGGTTTGATGTTATCCAGACACTTTTGTTGTGATCACAGTCATTCCTAAGCGTTGTTAAAATCTCATTGAAAAAAGAGCATTTCCGATTGACTGCTGTGATAATTTGTTGTAGACATCTGTGCCACCTCTCCTACTGTTTGCAGTTAAATGGTAAATTTTAAGTCTCTTGTGCTGGCTTTCAGTGTGCTCCTGATGAAACACAAACATGAAAGAGAGAGAGGAACAGAACTTAATGAAGTGTGGTGTAACTTTCAAGTCCTGAAATTAATTTGGGATGTGTATAATATTTTCTAGTTCTTCTACTACCTGAAAATTTCTGGACTAAAGGTCACTGCTCACTTTGTAAAATCTGTCTGTCTAGTCTTTCAGGTGAGGAACATATAATTTGACTGAAAATACCATGTGAAACAAACAATAGATAACAAAAATACAGATACTAGATGACAGGAAAACCTGTTCTTGGCAAAATCTGAAGCCATTTTAGGATATGATTCGCTTCTCAGTTGTACACTATGAGGCAATTCAACATCTTTAATTTTAAAGAGACACATAAAAATACCTCCTTTTTTATTATTTCTTTGGCTGAACTTTATCCCTTGGTGTGATACTGTCATACAATTGTTAAATTATAGAATAATTCAGGTTGGAAAGGACCTCTAAAGGTCATCTAGTCCAACTTCCTGCTCAAAGCAGGGTTCACTCAAAGCAATGGCAGTCTAGATTGTTTTTCAGCCACTTAGCAATTCACCCATGCAATCCATGCCTCCCAATCTTTGACTGCAATGATACTATGGGAGATTGCGTCAAAGATCTTGCTGAAGTCAAGGTGAAGACCAGTCACACCACCTCTTCCCCCATCCACTTTGCCATTCATCTCATCTTAGAAAACTCATTGGTTTTGTCAGGCATAATTTGCCTCAGTAGATCTGCTGGCTGCTCCTAGTCATTTTGTCTTTCATGAGGTTAGAGATGACTTCCAGGACGATTTGCTTATAAGCACCCAGACTGTCCTATCTGGTTTGTCCCCCTTCAATACTAAAGCCCATCCTGACCACAGAGGTAAGTCAGATATATATGTGTTGGAGCGGCAGCACAGTTATTGTCCTGCTCCAGGCTGCATGGATCAGGGACAGGGCTCTTGAATATGGATCTCCAGAAAAAAGCTTAAGGACATGCATTTCTTCTCCTTATATTCCCTTTTTACCCCTCAACCTTTCCCAAGTTCTGCCTCTTTGCCATCTTATTTCTTTCTAAAACAGACTGTCCATGTCTATCCCTAATCCATTTTTCCTGGTTTTGTTAACTTTACAAATTTGTTTGATATTTGTAAGAGATTATCCTGGAAATGTCTTCTTTATTCATGAATCTGTTAAGCTCATAGCACCTCACCCTTGTTTTTTAAATCTGCAGTGTTTTGCCATCTTCATGTTGATACCTTTTTTGTGATACTAGAGGCTGGGATAAGCGATCTACATGCAAACCTTAATTTTTAGCCATCCTGACTTCAATAAAAATTAAATTCTAATATTGTTTTCAAAAGATCAAGAAAACTGAGTTTATGGAAACACTTCCATGGCACCACTCTCTTGGAAGACAAGCTAGTTGTGTGGCTGAAAGGATGATTGTTGTTCTAGTTTTTTGCTTTTTGAGAATTCGTTTTGTTTCTTGGCCAGGTTTCATTCAAAATTATGAGAGGAAATTTGAATGCAACAATCAAATTACAGCAAGATAAAATCAACGCTCATACCAGCATTGCAGCAGCTGGAAAAGCAGTCATGAATTTTTACAGCCTGACTTTAAAAGTCTTTATTTTCTGTTAATTGGCACTTACTGCTGCTTTATTTGTCTCCTAGTTTTAAGTTTTGGTTTTAGTGCATTTAAATCTACGGATAGACAGGAAAGAAAAAGCAGGGAAAAAATGGGATATTTTAGATGTAACTAATCAAAGTGGTTGTGATTTTTTTTTCTTCAGTCTTCTGTTGTGCAAAATGAAGTAGCAATTTCAGTCTAATTTGCTGGAATTTTAAGACTAGTTTGATCCTAGATAAAGTCATTAAGTCCTTGTGCATAAGAACGTCTTCAAAAAAAGAATGAAAGAAAGAAAGAGAGGGGAGGAAAGAAGGAAGGGAGGAAGGGAGGAAGGGAGGGGGGATCGGACAGTATTTCCATAAGGAACATATTGACCATAACATAGTGGACCATAAAAACACCAGCTTTGCCACAAAATCCTGCTCTTGTCTTTTTTCTACCAACAGTAGAACAGAAATGCATTAATAGCCACAAACCTAATTTATCAATAGAATGTTCCTATTCATTGAATCATGGAAACATTCAGATTGAAAAAGACCCTTGGGATCATTAAGTCCAACCATCAACCCCACTCTACAAAGTTCTCCCCTACACCATATCCCCCAACACCACATCTAAATGACTCTTAAACACATTCAGGGGTGGTGATTCAACCACCTCCCTGGGCAGCCTATTCCAGTCTCTGACCACTCTTTCTGTGAAGAATTGTTTCCTGAAGTCCAGCCTCAACCTACCCAGTTTCAGCTTGAAGCCATTCCCTCTTGTTTTATCACTAATTAACTGTGAGAAGAACCCAGCACCAACCTCTCTACAATGTCCTTTCAAGTAGTTGTAGAGAGTGGTGAGATCTCCCCTCAGCCTCCTTTTCCTCAAACTAAACAGTCCCAGCTCCTTCAATCGCTCTTCATAAGATTTATTCCTCAGGCCCTTCACCAGCTTCATTGCCCTCCTCTTCATCCGCTCCAGCACCTCGATATCTCTCTTGTATTGAGGTGCCCAAAACCGGACACAATACTCCAGGTGTGGCCTCTCCAGTGCTGAGTACAGGGGACAATCATCTCCCTACTTCTGCTGGTCAAATATCACTTTTTCTCCTTTTTCCTTTCTTTTTCATCCTGATATCCTTGATTGTTATCAACACTAGTCATACTTATGCAGAATAACTTCTTCGTTCCTTACACTGATATCATCACTTTGCTCATCATCGTACATTCACTCAGTACAAAAACATATTTAGGCCCTTTCAATAAATTCCTCCATTTTCAGTTTTTATTTACCTCTCCCAGAAAAATCTACTTTCTTACATTGTTAAGTATCTATTTAATCAACAGCTCCTGCCCCCTTGCCATTTGCCTTGTTCCTCAGAGCTGTTCCCTTCAGCTTCTAATGGGGGGCTTTGGCAATTCTGCACATTTTCAGTTCCCACTGAGGGATCAGCATCCCAGTAAGGATGGAGGTACAGGACTGCATGGTCATACCAGGTATGGCAAAAGTTCTGATGCAGGATCCCATGGCACACTTTGCTGAGAGACAGAAAAAGGGTTGGCAGTTCCTCATTGAGTTGCTTACCCCAAGCATGACAAAAGACTTATTAAATCCAATTTTCTTATAGTAAGTGTCATAAGGGCTATCATTTTACAAAAGCAAAGATGTGATTCATTTGGTTGTGTTCACACAATATGACTAAAGCACATAAACTACTGGACAGGAGTGTTTTGTAAAAAACTGAACTACAGGAATTTGTCTCTCCTTGATTCAGGTTCTGCACTTGGGCCACAATAACCCCATGCAGCGCCACAGGCTCAGGGAAGTGTGGCTGGAGCTGCCTGGAGGAAAGAGACCTGGGGGTTCTAATTGACAAGCGGCTGAATATGAGCCGGCAGTGTGCCCAGGTGGCCAAGAAAGCCAACTGGCTTGTATTAGAAATAGCGTGACCAGCAGAAGTAGGGAGGTGATTGTNGTCTCTTCTCACAGGTAATTAGTGATAAAACAAGAGGGAATGGCTTCAAGTTCCACCAGGGTAGGTTTAGGCTGAACATGAGGAAGGAATTTTTCACAGAGAGAGTGGTCGGGCATTGGAACAGGCTGCCCAGGGAGGGGGTTGAGTCACCATCTCTGGATGTGTTCAAGGGACATTTAGATGCGGTACTGAGGGATATGGTGTAGGGGAGGACTTTGTAGAGTAGGGTAGATGGTTGGACTCGGTGATCCCAAGGGTCTCTTCCAACCTAGACTATTCTATGATTCATATTGAGTTAACTGGAATAGCGCACAGAGCAGAAAGGTGAAGCATCATAATCTGTTGTAATTTCATGAGTTTTCTCTCTGAAATTGTACACTGCCTTGTAAGTAGTGCCTGAAAGGGAGATGGGCTCAGGGCCTGGCCTGGTGTTGCAGGTACTAATGGTCTTGGGAGCAAGACAGCAGCTTCAGCTCCTGCAACGGTTAAGTGTTCTCCTGGTCTTGGTCCATGTGTTTCATGAATTCTGTGAAAGGGCAGTCCAGGGACAGTAATTCAGAGGGAATGTAATCTTTCTTCTTTTTTTTTTTTTTTCTTTCTTGACTATGTAAAATGACCAGTAGTACTCCAAGCCATCTGCTTTAAATTTTGATGGTATGTGATACATCTGTAGTGAGATACTTTGACAGTGAACTGCATCACCACTGTACATAATGTATTTATTCCAGTAAAAGCTCATTAGTATTCACAGGAATCATCTGGCTTGGTGATACTAGCAGAAAATGTCAAATTGTTCTTTGAATTTATAAGAAGGTATAAAATTCATGAGCTGAGGCAATGAAAAACCAAAAGAAATGATGGCTACCGTATTTTGCATTCATTTTGGTGTATGATTTCTTTATGTCTACAGAAACAAAGGCTAGTCAGCTAACCTTTCATTGACTTAGCATTTTCTGAAATATGAAGACATGAAAAGTGCTTACTAATGATTTCTTGGGACCCATCCTAACATATCTAGAATGAGACCAGCAAGGAAAAAAAACATATAGCAAATTCCATTGTATGGCATTCAGATCTTATTTTATTCACATCAATAAATTTCCTTCAGACTACATATCCCTATGCTCTTGGCATTTTGGTAAGAGGAGAATGCCTTAGTGACTTTCCAGAATCTAGAAATATAACTTGGATTTTTATTTTTTTTAAGTAAATTAGATAAAGAAATTGGAAAAAGAGGAGAGTATCAAATCCATGAAGAAGTGCAGAAAATAGATTCTTCACTGAGTCTTCTTGTGCTTAATTTGAACTTAAGTCAAATGTCTATCTATTACAAAATGCAATTTCCTGATTCCAGAACCTGTTGCAGAAGAAATCTGTATTGACAGATAGAGAAGAACCAACTATGGAACAAAAATACAGTGGTTCCTTAGGTTCAAATAGTCACAAGTTGCTCTTACATAGTATATTTGCTGCTCAAAGAGGACAATTCTATAAACCTTGAAAGCAGACATGAGCAAGCTCAATTTGGAGAAAGAGCTGAAATGGGCAAATATGAATCTGATCAGGTATGATGAAACTATTTTAATTGTTGCCAAAACAGAAATAATCATGAAAAGGAGTTATTCTGTTTAAAAGCTCACAATCTGAGAAAGCTCTAGGTAACTGAAACCATAAAATATGTAGAAAGACTAAACTAGGTTAGATTTATGAGTATTTTAAGTATAAAGAACAAAGATAATTTGAAAGAAGGGTGTCAATGCATTGCTGGGAAGAAATGTAGGGAGGGTTGTTGTTTTCATTTCACAATAGTTTTTAAGAGTTTTTTTCTCCTGTATGTGGATGTTGACAGACATATTCCAATCATAGAATGATGATGACATGGTTTCCATTCCAGCATTCATTTCAGAGCTATAAAATAAGTTATTTTTAAATCCAGACAATTAATTTTCTTCCTGGAGTTTCTAAAGAACTAGCAGAGATGTTCTCCATGGAGGTTCTCAGTTGCTAATGATTGGGGGGGGTTAACTTCACTAAGTCTTGAACTGGAGTAAGAATTTCAGAAAGGTAGGATTTTCACAGGGAGAAATTGCTCAGTTCACACAGTTTAAATCAAATCAGGATTGAAGCTGTTTTTTGATTCATTAATGACGCAAAATTAATTGGAAGTCACGACCCATAATGATAACAGAAGATCAACCCGAATGCATTTGCAAAATTTTAATAAAATGCTTCCAAAATGTTTTAATCCTATTCTAGGATTAATCCCAACAAAGCATACCCCTGCTGTGGGAGATGTGTGCCCTGGCTGATGCCCACATCCTCCAGAGGTGATGGCAGCCCTTGGGAGGTGATCCTGCAGCCCTAGGTTGCAGGTCCCTGGGTGCCCCTGTGCTGGCCAAGTGAGAGCTGGAGGCAGCAGCTGGGGGTGCCCATGGTGAGGCCATGCTGCCAGAGTCTCCTGTTTTTACCATAAGTCTCCTGTTTTTTCCCCAGTTACTGCTTAATCTGACCAGTAGTTGTCTTCCTCTTTACCAAGATCAGTTTTGGGCAACCACCATCTTGGGCATTTTGGACATCCCACTCAACCATACCCTTGCACTCCCTCTGTCTTATCAGCTGCTCTTATCGTGGCCTATTTGCCAGGGGTAGTCCCTAGAGCACACCCACTACAAAAAAAAGATAATGTTACTTAAATAATTTAAACTGGTAAAAGAGCCAGACTGCGTAATAATAGTCCTGTCATAATAGTTTTAAATTGCAGGAAAAAATAGTGAAATTGCTGGCACAGGGCTTGACTGATCAAGAATGAACATGGGGATAATGTTACTAATGTCAGCATGACTTTACTGAAAATAGGGCTTGAGAAATTAAATATTTACCCTCTTTTATCTTTTAACACCATATAGTTAAGTTGAACTGATGTAACAAACTTCTGCAAGGCACTTGATTCATTCCAAGTGGAAATGTGATTAAGAAACTGTCTTATGACATTTGTATGGTGCACGCCAAATGGATTGAAAGCTAGTCTCAAAAGACTGGCAAATGGGAAGTAATCATAGAGCTGGTGTAGGTCTTTTGTGCAGTTCATGATAGAATCAGTTTTTTAATCCTTCTTTCACCCAATCAACAAAAAATCACTCATAAATTCTTTAGATAACACAAGATGCTTGGGCTCATGAATGATGAAGAAAAGAGGACACCAATATCAAAATAGAAAGCAAATACCAAAATAAGGAGTCAGTGTAAAAGTGTGACTGCTCTAAGTATAAAATCTAACACGTTGATGATCAACTCTTCAGCATAGGAGAGAAAGGTGTAACAAAGTCTGAAGCCTGGAAGCTGAAGTGAGAAAAAGCAAACCTCAAAATAGAGCGCATTTTTAACAGTGAGACCATTAGGAACAGTTTACCAGAAGTTCCAGGCAAAATTTCTCAAGTACGCAATGGATGTTATTATAAAGGATATATCCTAGTTCAGCCCCAAATTAATTCAAGAAATTTCTGTGGTCTGTTATACCAAACTGGACTGTAATTTTTTGTCTTGAAACCTCCAAAGACAAACATTCTACAATCTCCTCGGAAAAGTACAATAAATCAAGAAAAAAAGAAAGGCTTTTAATTTTATTAAGGACCCTAGTGATTTATGCCTGATATTAATAACAAATCCATAGAAATTACACAAATGGTCTTGTTGTATCAGCACCTTTGGAAATTAGATTAGCAATACCCACCTAGTGACAAGCTTGGCTTAATTTAGCCAACACAAATAAGTAGCTTTTCCCCAGTGACATTTACAATTAAATAAATGAGGAGGTGAACGGGGTTTAGAGATCTGAGTTTTCTACACTGCAAAATGTCTTTTTAATATATATTTTACAAGGTCTTTTTTATATTTAGGTAGATATTAACAAGACTCATAATAATCTGTAAGAAAATTAAAAAATTGTAAGATCAATTTTGTTTTAGCTTTCTGCACTACAGAAGCAAAATAGTTCCCCATCAGACACATCAGACATCAGACACATAACTTCGATTTTATTGCAACCTACTTTTCTCCTCCAGACAAGCAGAGAGATATTTGCACCCAATTTTCTGACCATTGTAGCCATAAAGTTATTTATCCTTAAGGAAAAAAAAGAGACAGACAACATAATAATGCCATTAGCTTAATACCATCTTAATGTCTTAAGTGTTTTTTTCTTAGGATGAAATTAACCCCAGTGCAAAGGTCTACAATCAAACTCATTTGGAGAAAGAGCACTGGTTTTGCTAGAATCACTGCTTCTTGAAACTTCCATTAGTGATCTCATTCTTCTGTAGCTATGTTCTACTTTAAATTACCGCAGTACGTCAAATGATGATCACACATCCACCACATTCCCGAATGTTTTCTCTTCGGAGAAGTCTTGAAAAATTTAGCAGAGGATACGATAACTCTTCTCGAATTCTTTCCTCAAATGATTAATCCTTGATGGTTCTTTATTGGATGTCTGGACCGACACCAGGTCAGAAAAGATTAGGGTTTTACTGCCCTCATATTTCAGATCCTTATTTTAGTAGCTGCAGCCAGGATTCTTTCTCTTTCTCTTATATCAGAGTGTAGCAATTACAGCCTTTTCACATTACCCTGAAATGCTGTTCCCCTCACGGGCATCCAGTAATTTCTCTTCCCAAGCAGCACATCTTGCTGGATGAGAGCTCAGCCACACAGAGGTCTTCAAATAATTTGAAAAGTTTCATTACTGTCTTTTTTTACCATTAGTTATTCAGACCAATACATGTTTATAAAAGCATACGTGGAAACTGAGATACTTTTGTGTGCATCTGAATGAAAGTATTTTTAATATGGAATTTTACAAACAGTATAATATTTGAAAATATATAATTTTTACCTTCGTCACCCAATTCTAGTCAGGCTGTAGCTGCAGAGGGAATTTGTTTTACAATGCAGACACATCTCTGCCAATATCTTATGGCACAAAAACCCCAGTAGATGTTTAATTTGCATAACATTACACATATTTGCATAAAATATTGCCCGGTGGTACTAAGAGCACCAGTTTTTCCCTAAGCCCCAATTAATTAATCTGTGTCCCTCCAGACCTACAGCAATTTATTATGCATTCTTAGTATAGCAACATCAATTAATTATATGCTTCCCAGCCCCACATCAATCATTTTGTGTCCTCCAGACAGCTTTGCACCTCTCCCAGCCCCACATCTGGCTGAAAATACACCCTCTTCTTTTTCCGTAGCTTAAGAGGCCTCTGAGCTATTTTGCCAGTCAGCAGAAAGCTGTAGAAGTTGCCTGCTCTTGCTGTACCATCGAGGTCTGGTGTTTTGGGGTTGGTAGAGTAAAATGCCAGCAGCCATACCGCTGTCTGTCCAAGAACTGGGAGAGGAGAGTAGCTCAACTCATTTTTCTTCCACTTTCCTTTCTCCCATTCCTTTTTGGTGAACTGAATAGAAATGGTTGCACAGCGCTGGTACTGATATGTATTAATTTGGTTTTGATGTTATTTTGCTCCTGTTCCTAGCACATTTGGTCCAAAAGTTTGGGCTCCGACCGTACTGAATACTGAAGGTGTTGTAAGAGCAGCCCATTGACCTTGCACTCAGAAAAGGTGGGAGAATCCTAACTTTTTAGTTTGATACTCTTCCACATACCCCACAGGCCCAGCTGCAGCCACACTTGAGCGCAAGGACTTTAGTCGCCCTCCAACGATCCAAACATTCAAACCACAATGCAGACATTGGTTCAGGTTGAATGGCACTTCCTTAAGTGTAGGGAGTGAAAATGTGATGAGACGGTGAAAGGTCATACGCAGAATGCAGAATATAAGTCGTGGATGGACAAAAATAGTGGATAAGGAAATCCTGACTATTTCACATCAACCCCTTCAGAGAATTGCCCTCTTTATTTACTTCTTTATTTATTATTTATAGTCCATGTGAAACTATACCCTTCGCACTTGGGGAAAAACAGAAGTTCATTTCACACGTTCATTAGAGTGTTCTCTGATAAACGCATCAGATTAAAAATTTTAGCTGGCGATCTTATTCAATGAAGTTTGCAGAAAAGGGGAGGCTTTCCAAAGATTTTCCTTTTTCCTCTACTGTCAGTACAAAGGTCAAGCTCATGGTTGCAGGAAAGGTGTAGCAGGGAACCGAAACTATGGCTTCTTTCCCAGGGTATCCCTTGGCTGAGTAAGGTCAATACACCAAGGAGCACCACACTGACCTACCTGAAATATTTAACATTTTTCTCCTGTTCTTCCTCTTTACTTAGTTCCTAGAACAACTTTAAATCCTTCGGTATGGCACCCATCACTTGTATAGCATTTCTAGACCCCTTTAAGTGCACAGTTCATCATGCTTCAGCTCTGTTCATTAAATTTAAAATGTGCCTGCCATAAAGTAGTTACGGAGTTTTAAGTTTGCAGGGGGAATACACCTACTTTTTCCCTGCAACACTCTTTATATGTTGAATATTTATATCCATTTGTGTTTGTTCCGACATAAGAAGGGTAGGCCTGCCAAGTGTCCCCTTGTGACTATAAACTCAAGCTTTAAAAAAAGTAGCTTAGCTAAGTTTTTTTATTAACTGCTGCCTATCACTATTGCATTGTCCTTATGCCCCCAGGGCTGACTCAGCACCTTCAAAGCATTCCTCTGTCCCTCACTGAGAGATTCATATTTCTTCCATGGATCCCAGGAACAGGGCGGTGTTTGGCCATGACTTGCATAGCCAGGGCAGACCATGGAATTATTTTTAAAAAGCAGAGAAAGTATTTATTAAAAACTATAAGCAACACAGTTTGATGGGGATGGGGGAGAACAGATATTTTTCTGCCTTATCTCGGCACTCTGCCTCTTCTTTATCTCTCTTTACTCCTTACACACTGTCATAAAAACAGACACCTGAAATGCATATATATGAAAATCCAGGTGTTCAGCTCCATTAATATTGCGCAGCTCAGTAACTGATTTTGCTAAATCTGCACCTTTCACAGAAAACTGATTGCTTATTTTCATTTCCGTAAAAAATAATACTTTTTTTCTGATTCACCAACTACTGTTTCATGGTTTTGTTACGAGATAACATTCAGTAAGAGCGGGATTAAGAATCTCTTTCCCCTTTTCTTCTCTGTACGGTCCACCCCAGCAGCAGTGATGGTCCTTCTTATTTTAAGAATGAAAAACAATTGAAGTCATAGCTATCCTTGAATCTCAACAATATAAACTGATCTTTTATTTCCACTAGATTCCCCTCCAGGAAACTTATTTTACCTAATTGTAGGAGATTTCTGTAGAGTACGTGTTTCCCTAGAACCAATATTTAAAATCTGGCTTGTTCAGTACATGGCTTCTGGATCACATCCAGTTGATGAGGCTGAAATAGATGATCTATGAACTGAGCCACAGTAGAAAAAAAAAAAAGAAAGTGTTTCTAGCTGAAGAGGCCTGTCTGTTCTTTGTCTTGTAAGATAGAAGCAAAGGAAGATTTGCTGACTGCTGGAGGTTTCCCTGAGACTCTTGCTTTGTGTGGAAACCAGCTATGGCTTCCAAGAAAAGCAGTAGGAGACCAGACACGATGTGGGGAGCTGCTGGCAGATCATATCTGAAAACTGATCCTTTCCCTCATGCGGTGGTGTCTTGGAGGAGCTGGAGGAAAGCTAAGCGGGGCAGCAGAGTCTCAGGCAGCCTGGGAGGCGAGGAAGAGAGGGGAGGCGTGCGGACTGCAGGGGAGTGAGGTGTGTGGGCTGGGGAAGATGGATAGCCACCCTTGGAGAAGAGTGGAGCAAAGAGAAAATGGGGAAGTGAGAGCCTGGGGCACTGAGAGAGGGATGTGAACGCAACTGGTGGGAAAAGCACAGGGATCTCAAATCTTGGTTTCTTTCTAGAACGGGAAATGGAGAAAACCAAAGCTGTCCTCAAGGAAGCTGTGGGATTGGATTCATCACCGGGAGGTAGTCGCAAAAGGAACTAGAGGATATTGCTGAAACAGGGCATGAAATAGCAAATACTAGACCGATGATGAAAATGAGGGGAAAATAATTTGGAAATGGTATGCCTTAGAAAAGCTAATTGAACAGTTTGCAGGCAGTAACTGCATCTGAATAGTGTTGTTATCTGCCCTTCTTTGCTGAGTTTCAGGCAATTGTGGGGAACCAGGACAACAGACATAAAGCTGAATAATGATAGGAAACACCTAAACCCTTTCAATCTAGGAATACTTTGCTCTCAGTGAGATGTTAAGGATTCACAAGGTTGCTAAGACCCGTTCAAACACTCCCTGTTATATTAAAACAGGATAATAACTTCTTCCAAAAAACTCTCTGCTTTCACCGAGAGTGGATCTGATATCCTTCTCTATTCTATATGAAGTCCAGTGATATTGCCAAAGGAGAGTACCACCAAAAGTATATGGCCAAGGTCTGGTGTTACTGTACTCAATATTGCTCTCAAATTGCTCTCAAATTGAAATAAATAATCTTGCTCCTCAGTTCAAGGTCTTATGAAAGACCAGCAAGTGAGTGAAGATAAACTTTTTAGCAGTGACGAGAAAGGTGATGTGGGCAAAAAGGAAAGGCTTTAAAAATTCATAACCTTGGGATTTCATTCTCCACTGATCACATCTGCCTTTAGATGATAGAGACAGTTGGCAGCCTTGCTATTTTACTGAAGTTCTGTTGCTTCGAGAGTTACTGTTGGTTTTGGACACTGAAATAGGCAGGGATTCAAAAAGCACTTATTTCCCACTCTGCTCGGAAGGGTGTTCTACCCTGTCACATTAGATTTAAACTCGTCCACAGTGATGCACACCCCTGTGACCTGCAGGCAGGATTACACGCTGCACCTATGAATGAAATCACCATGCAAAAATAAGTGTTCTAGCTGGTTCAGAGTTCACAAAGAGCACATCACAGTGTGACTCTGCTCTCTCTGCATGCTCCTCACAAAGAGAGGAGGCTTTGTCCTCATCAGGTCCTTCTTTAGCCCCATTTTCTTTTTTTAAGTAATTGGATACTCCTACAAATGTTAGAACTCACTGAAGCAACAGGATGATTAGTTGAAGTGATGTGCGTATGTTTAGGAGGTGGGTGTTTCAAAGGTTGGCTTAGGAGCCTAGTTGGAGAGGAGATCTGCATGGTAGTGATTCTCCAACAGAGCAGAATGCAAATACCGGATCTTGGTCAGAGTATCGCACGGAATCATAGGATCACAAAATTGTTCTGACATCATCTAGTCCAACCCCAAGCTCAAACATGCCTTCAAAATAATTGCTTTTTAGGGAGTAAGAGACAGGAACTTGGAGTTGCTTGGAAAAAAGAAGGTTGGTTCTATCAGTTATCTCTCTACGCTATAATAGAGGTAAGGTAATTGCTTTGGCTGTTCTTTTAATGGTGGCAAATAATACAGAAAATGAAATATGTTTTCTGGATATTTTGAACATTTCAGCCACTGCCTCTGTGTTAAGAATAGTTCAAAGTTTCTATCAAAATTAATCAACTCCAGGTCTTATTTTAAATTCCCGCTACAGGAATCAGAGCAAAGAGGTTTGTACCATTATTTGACTGGCGAATCATTTCAACTGGAAAAAAATCCACAAAATCTGCTACTTGTTCTAGATTAAGGTACAGCTAGAGCTGGTGATGGCTAATGTTTATTTTCTACATTTCAGTACATGCACTTGCTTAAAAAAATTTTTGTCATAGAAGACAAAACCCCAGAACTGATTCACAAGAGGATCAATCCTCCTTTCATGTCCACAGAATCTGTGAGTGTGTTTTGGCATTATGAAGTCAATCTCCTTAGCAAACCACATTTGATTTCAGGGAGTTCAATAATAAACCACATTACACCAAGCACTCTCCAGTATCGCATCCTTTTACCCCACCAATGAAAACAAAAATGCGTTTGAAATCACACAGGAGCTATAATCCCTTTTGCGCATCTTTGTGGCTTTTTGGCCTTGGAATAGTTACACAATCTGCTTCTTTAAGCCAGCAGTAAGGAGAGACATGCACACAGACAGAAAAAAGCCACCCTACTCCTTGAAGCTTCCCTGAACAATGTCTGGAGCCAGGAGCCCAGCTGCTGTGCACAGACTCATCTCTCCTCATATGTGAAACGATGAGACCATCGGGTTGAGCCAATCTTGCAGGATGTTGTTGCAGTTAAATAGGGAAACGTAACTTTCAAAAGGTTTTCTGGCGTGATTGGGCCAAAGTAAGTGTAATTAGGCCATCCACAAGAGTTAAAATGAATATTTGCCACATTAATTTCCGGTTAAATACCTTAACGCACCTCTACTGCCAACTGTGTCATTCGACTGAACTCAATTCCGATCTTTATTTAGATAAAAGTAGTTTTAGATTTTGTCATTGTTCATGACCTTTGTATTTTATTTGGTCTGAAAACTGACTACAGCTCAACGTATTTCTTCTACACTAAAAGCTATGACTCTGCAGGGCTCATATTTAAAGGCTGCTAAAGACCTGTTTCCTGGGAAGCAGGAGAAAGTATTGCCAATCAAGTTTCTTACAGGCTGTTTTTACTGTAGCACTTGATTTGGAAGTTGTCAAATATTTTCATAGACAATTTGTTTGCACATTCGTGGGGTAGAGCGGGGAGAGCTTTACAGGTAAGTTTGTGTTGGCCTTGGGTATTACTTTTTAATCTAGATGTTTAAACATGGATTTACAAAATAAGGAGCGAGAAACCTACTTATGTATTTTTGCATTGCTACATGTTGACACAGAAGTGATTTTTAGCTGTGCAAGGACCGCACTTGAACAAAAAAGTAGTATGCATAGACACGGTGTGCGTTATACACACGGCGAGGCGGCGGCAGCACCGG
>VXAK01012602.1:0-54931 GCA_013399435.1 Arenaria interpres
AATAGAGATCTCAGAATTGCAAGTAATAAATATGATTTTGATAAGCACTTCTACACAGGAAAATAAGAAATTCCTAAAAAGTTTTCTGTGAAGCACCTTCCTCTTCCTGTCCTGTATTACTCTATACTTATAAATAATAAAAAAGGAGACTGATAACAGTAGCTTTATGTAAGCAAGCTTAGAAATCACGCTCAGATAAGTGCTTTTGACCTAAATCTTGTAGCGCCTCGATCTGACATATAACCCCACAACTGTGAAATTCTGTATGAGATTTAGCAGTTTGAAGCTGCCAACTGACCCAGCCATAAAGCAGCCAGAGATAAGGATTTAAGGTACGATATGATACAATTAGACATTCACCTCCGATTTATTTCAGCCCATTTCAGTATTTAACCTACTTAAAAGTTGCAAGCTTTTTATTAAAATGTAAATGCTTGTGTGCCATATATTTAAAGGCAGCTAATAACAACAAGAAAAGACTCTCATAAATTAGATTTCTATGAATGAAAAGGGTAAACAGGAGATGCTTCTGCAAAACTCTTCTAGACGTGCAGAGATAAAGGATGGTTCTACCACACAAAATAATCAGATACAAAAATAGCTGTTCAGAAACAGCACACCTAAGGAGTACTTTAATCAAGCATTTAGGTTACCTGCCAAAAGGACCATGATCTCTTCAAAATGCAATGCGGATTAAAGTGTTATCTAACACAAGCAGAAAACTAACCTTGGAGTGGAAGTTCGAAATGTGTTCATCATAATTTTCATGTCTTTGGATAGAGAAACCAGCTTTTTCAGCTAGATTGCAAAACTGGTTTAAAGTATTCCCTCGGAGTGGAGCAAATACCATTGCTTTTCCCTGGAACATTAAAAAGAGAATTTATACATTTTTAAAACTGGAAGGGAACCAGATATAACATACACCTGACTAAGCTTTTAATATGCTCAAGCTGGAAAAGTCAATTGTTCTCTTGGTAAAATACTAAAATAGGGTAATATAAATAATAGTTCAAAATATACAAGATTTCTGTGATTAAACAAATGCAAAATAGAAATCAACAAATAAATACTTTCTTTAGAAAACTGCCAACTGCCACACATCTGCTTCTTTTCATATAATAATGGTGGCTATGAATTACCAAAATAAAACACAGAAAAAGCATATAAACATACACTCAGTGCAAAATCCATTTGTTAGCTCATAACCATGCAAAGACTGTAAATAATGATTTTCTTTTTTCACTCTCACACATACAAGAGTACCTCCCATTTGCTGTCAGTGGAATTACAACACTGTAAAACAAGCCAAAAAGGGAGGCAAATCAGACCCAATCATTCATTTTTAAAAGCTATTTTAAACTACCTGAGCAGTGCAACCAAATTTGACCTTAAATTGGTAAATTGCATTTAAAGCAGGACTTAATGTTCTTGCATAGTAATTCTGGATCTTTCAAGATGATCAGGCCATTTATGATGCCCAGGCAACACATTATGGTCTGTTAGCTAATTTTTTGTTCATCCTTCTGTATTTAAGAAAACAAAAGTGACTGCACCTTGAGCTGATAGATTTTAGACACTCTGTGCAAAGTACTAGCCCAAAACCTAACCTACTTGATACAGCACCTCTTGAAATCTTATTTGCAAAATTAATTCTAATTGGCTGAATACCGTGTTCTGTCACATGGAATGAAAACTGGTTGAAGAGCTGTAAACAAAGGTTAATATCAGCCAACAGCTTATCACACAGAGGGGAGCCACAAAGTTTACTGTGAGTTCTTGTATTTAACTTCTATATTAATGAGAGCTAAGACTAAATTGTGACGTGCTGTAATCTATCAAGAGACAAAAAATATTTTTAGGGGCCTGAAGAAGTTATAAAATTTTTAGATGCCATAGAATAATATTTGGCTTGATAAAATGCAATCTTGGATACCAGAGGAAAAAAGCAATCAAAAGAGAGAACTTTACTGGTAACTCTGGAAAGTTACAATGCTGACACACATACTTAGTCAGGACGACAGGGAACAAATCTGTGTGTTACAGCTCATGCACATATAAGCTGAGACAACATGCAGTGAGGCAGCAATAAAAACTCTACATCAGTATCTATGGTACTAATGTGTACTCAAAAGATTCCAATCATTAATACCACAGCACTGTATTTATTCTGACAATGCCTCTGTGAGATAGGGAAATACTTTTATCCTCATCGTTCTCATGGGAAATTTAAGTACAAAGGAGACCTGGGGCAATATCTGAAACTACTCACTTCTGTTCATTTGTGTAGCTATAACTTTAATTCCACGGCTAAATATGAGGTGCAAACGGGTGTAACTCCCACCAAAGGCATTGGAATTGCTTATGTAAATGTTAGGTCTGAATATAGGCTCAGCTCAGGATGAAAAACATTAAACACAGGAAATCACAATCAATGCAAAATGTGCTGTAACTTCCCTCACATCCTTGGCACACTTTAATGTCATCAGACAGAAGTGGGCAACAAAGGGAGCCTTCAGCTGAGGATCCTCCTCCTGCTGCCATCTCACACTCTCCAGAACATTGTTCTGCAGGGACCCTTCCCAGCATAAGAAGGATGAGACTCCTCCAGAGTCCCTCATCTCCACGAGCAGCTTTACAGAGAGGTCACTGTAACAGGGACCAGGTCCCCAGCCAGGGCTCACTGACCACATGATTCACATGAGGACTTCAGGACTGGCTTGAATGGAGAGTGCTGGAGACCCCAAGCCCTACGTCAGCCATGGATCCAGCAAATTCAATGAGGAAGCAAAGCTCATACAACAGCAACCCTCCTTACAGTTTTCCACTTGGAGTCAGAAGTCCATCTGGTCATTCTTTCTCACACTCTCTGTAGACTAATTACCTCAAACTTAATTTGGAAGAGAAGTATAGTAAAATAGAATGCAACATGGTATGAAATATCTCTTAAAAATAGAACAAAAATCTTGAAATAACTCCAAAAAAGGGGAATGGCCTTTCATGGAAATCACTACATAACTAATTTTGGCTTGCTCCTTAGTTGGTGTAAAACCCCATTCTTCTATTGAATTTAGTGTGCATCCTGAACACCTTAGGATCTTGCTCTTGCTGATAAAAAAACAAGGAATCATGATTTAAGTTTATCACTACAATAATATCCTTAAAACTGGAGGAGGTTTTGTGGAGGTATTGTCAATTCTGGTCTACCATAATCTGGGTTTGAAGCACTTTCTTGTCAACTGACTGATCGCAGTGATTCTGATAACCTGTTGTGGGGCTCCATTTACATTTCTAATTTTAAAACTGGTTGCTCTATAATAACAAAATTAGACCAGTGGCCTGGATTTACACTTGATGGGCAACCTTCTAAGGTTGCTTAATTTGAAGCTTGTAATTCAAAAGTGCCTCCCAGTTTAGGATGATGTTTCAAGTTCAGAATGGCATTTCCTCAGCTGGGAAAATATTTTCCGGAAAATTCATAAAGAAAATGCAAAGGAAAACGTCTATTTCCATTACAATATTTTGAAGTGTCATCAAAATGCTTCAACTAGATAATGGGACAGACGTTCACATTTTGGACATGACTAGGACTAAGTTTACTCATCAATCATTATTAAATGCAGTCTTATTTGCTGGTAATAATCACAGTTCAATAGCATCCAATTGACTTCATTGGGATTTTGAATGGTCAGGCCAGAGAAGAATCAAAGCCTTCATAAAAGATGTTCTTACTTAGGGAAATACGCCAACAAACAATTGCGTGTTCTGAGACTGAAATTAAAAGCACATTTTAATGGTAGGAAAAAATAAAACTACATGTCAGCAATTCACAGAGCTTGCTTATAAAAGGAATAAAATATAGCCATTCAAAATAAATTTGTTCGATGTAAAATTTCAGTGCCTAATTCTTGGAATTGATTTACAGGTGACATTTGCCTTTGTAACAAATTCAGATAAGAAATTTTAGTACCCAGTTACCCTGCGAGCTGCTCATTTCTGCCTGTGTGAATTTCTGGTCCTCTCTGCCTGTGCCAATGCAACTGTCCATTGGACCATAATATGAATCAGATGACTGAAATGATCAGAGTCCTGTTTCCAGGAAAACAAAAAGTTACCCAAACCACATCATTCTGTGCCATAAGGATCCTAAGAGCCACAAATAACACCCTTCATGAGAAGGGAAGTACTGCAGATAACACCCTTCGTAAGAAGGGACGTACTGCAGATAAATTTATCTCTTTTTCAATTAACAGTAAGAATAGATTACCTGTTCTGAATTTCTTCTTCAAGACAGCTTTGTAAGGTTACCCGTTATTTTCTGTTTACTCCACTTTTCCTTTCAGTTTTGCTGGCTCTTATTTTCCCTGCACTCTTCTATCCAAGTTACCTATGAAAGATGTCTTACATCTAGAAGTGTCTTCAATTTGAGAGTGTTCCTCTAACAATTTGGCAAAGTGTTACCAATAAGCAAATGTAACTTCTAAATTTGAGACAAAATAATTCATGTGGAAGAGTGAACTTAATCAAAGTACTTTATGCTTTAGCTTGGGCATAAACTAATGCCCATAAACTAAATTATTGCAAGTGGCAAATTAATTATTGCAATTATTGCAAGTGGCAAATTAGTTCACTATTAATTTATTTTCACAGAATTTCACAGAATTTCACAGAATCTTCCAGGTTGGAAGGGACCTTAAAGATCATCTTGTCCAACCGTCAACCTAACTGACAAAAATAGACGCCCACACAACATACAAGGAGCATCACCATCACTAAACCATACCTCCCAGCACTACATCAACCCGTCTTTTGAACACCTCCAGGGATGGGGCCTCAACCACCTCCCTGGGCAGCCCATTCCAATGTCTGATAACCCTTTCCCTT
Source organism: Arenaria interpres (assembly GCA_013399435.1). NCBI lineage: Eukaryota > Metazoa > Chordata > Aves > Charadriiformes > Scolopacidae > Arenaria > Arenaria interpres. Next base: position 4,882 of record VXAK01012602.1, read on the forward strand.
TTCTGATAACCCTTTTTTCCTTCAAAGGCCAAAGTACAGTGCCATTTAGTAAAGTTTCCTCTGATGTTATCCTTAGATTTATACAGGTTAACAAGAACAGTAAAAATAATAACTATTACATACTTGCATTTTCTCTTTGGATCTCAAATGAATATATGCCTTTATTTGGGTCTTTCATGTGACCATGAAAGCATATGCTTGAAGGCATCTGTTTAACATGTTCTTTTTGGACGAGAAGGCTCATTTAAGTTGTCTGTACTTCCAGCTTCTACCCCATGTGATAGTTTGCTGTCCTCTTAGTTATGAATTACAACAATTTGCAGACCATGCCATAACTGGATCTCCATCCATATGACTATAAGTTAAGTTAAAAAATACAGTTTGAACAGTGGTCCAAACTGCTGCAACAGAAATTCCTGCAAGGAGCAAGGTTTTCTTAAGCTAGGTTTGCCGACAAGAGGTAGGAACCATGGCCTAAAATGCAGAGCAAATAATACAGGCTATGCTATTAATCCCAATGTGCAGAAGCGAGCCAGACTAGGAAGATGGGAAACAAAAAGCCATTTCCCTTTACTCCATCTACATTCACAAAGGACTGTAGTTCACCTAGTCCGAAAAACAAAGGCGTGTTACGAATTTGAACTATCTGACTGGAGTTAAAAAGCAAGAGTCAGGCCAGTTTTGGTTTCAAGATGGGTTAGTAATTCCTAAATTGTCATAGAGGGGAACTTGAGCTATGAATACTACTTAAAATTCAGGCTGCCTTATTGACACTGTTTTTTAAATGAAATTCTCTGGTTGGGCTAATCAGCCCAGGCAAAGGATGCATGTGTCTCTGCATACACAAACACGTGTGTACTCATGCTTTTCGCAGTATAGACCACCAGACCATGATTAGCTACGAGAAGGAGACAAAACAATGAACAGCTATTCTTCCAGTCCAGCTAGAGGCTCTAACCAGGTCACAGGAAGCAGGGCACCTCTTATACACTTCGTGCCACTCACACTCTTCTCCCCCAGTGTCCTTTCATGGGGCTGCCACAGCGGCCTATGGGGCTACCTAAAGAACCAGGTGTGGACATTGATATGGGCCAGACAAAGCACTTTTTGATTTTTTATTAAACTGGAATCAGCTTTGTCTTCCAGATCTTTTGGGATCTGGAACCCAAAATTTGGAGTTTGGGGAGGTTTTGGGACATCTGGTCCCCAAAATTATTGTACCCTGACAAATGATGGTACATCATGGAAGTCAGAATGCATCACTCTGGGCAGGAGCTGCTTAACCTCCCCTTGTTGCCAATGACAGATATATCTGGGTAACCTTTTCCTCAGGGCGGCTACATTTCTTCTGTCTTCCTGGCAGCCTCGCCCCAGAGCTCATTAAAATAATTCAGTCTTAAGTAACTTGCCTTAAGTCACTCAGCAAAGTCTATGATAGAACCAAGAATAGAAACCTGATCACTCTTAGCAAAGAATGGGATTACTGACATGACTAAAATGACTCTGTTTCTTAAGCCTTTGCACGTTTGGGTCTTCTATTCCTTCTACAAAGAAAATCTCTTGTACAAAAAGTACAGTACAATTTTTAAATAAAGTTTGGAGAATGCATTGCTAACATGAAATACTTTTGTTTTGAAATGGAAAGTCTGCCTTACAGGAAGATTGGTGTGATAAGCATGAAAGGTAAAATTCCTGTTTCAAATACCTACTTACAGCAATTACTTCGCGTTTGCTCGTATTCTCATTTTGATATCTTCTTTTTAATTTTTTATTTTTAGGGTTAAGATTATTTATTGGGATTAAGTATATGCACAAAACAGCTTTTTTTTTTTTTTTGCCTGTAGGTCTCTCTGATTTAACAGCCTAATAGACTGAGGTAGGTAAAATATTTCCTCAGTGACACTCATGTAGAACATGTAGGCATTTTATGAAGAGCTCAATTTTTTTATGTTCTAAGATATAAAACATGTAAACACAGGGCATACTTAATGGGAAAAAAAGTTTTAGGCTGCAATATATGCATAAGGGTTTTGTTCATTTTATATAAACAGAAATGAACAGAAAAAAATATTCTTTCATAATAAATAAAAACACAATGACAAAGGTTACAATTGAAGGGATTACAAGTGACAGAAGCCAACATAAAAACTTTCAATATCGTACTTTTACTTTAATATGAAGACATTATTATCAAAGGAAAATACTTGAGAAACGCTTTGATAAAAATAATCTCACGCTATCTTTGAAGCGGTTTCATTTATTTTACTACCCACTGTGTTCCTTATCAGAAGGCCAAGTATAAGAAGTTTCCTAGTTTATGATTAGGAAAGAATCTGATAGATTAGAAGACTCAATTGAAGTTGGACATAATAAGTATTAAAGTATTACATGACATTAATCCTGCCATTCCATTACTCTCTCAATCATTGTGCACGGACTAATTATTCTGAAGCCAGTGTTCAGGAGAAAATAGAAACATACTTACACTGGGTTGGAGTAATCTCTTTATTGCATCAACAAGGCTAGCTCTGTACCGGTCCAGAAACAGGCTGACATTGAGAAGAGAACAGAATCCAGATTAAAATGGGTTTTCAATTCTAATGATACTAATGCAGATAAGTACAAGGCTAATTACATATGTTTACACAATGCTGTAAAAGAGAAACTGTGGTCTACATTTCTGTCCAGCTCAGCTACTTTTAAACACTAAAAAATACATAAAATCAAAGCTAAAATGTCAGCTTGAAGCAGATCTTTATAGAGCTGGAATTCACAGATCACATATGCTAGCTATTAAAATACTACCATACCAGAAATCACGATCAATATTCAAAGCTAATATTTTACTTGTTTTTTATACAAGACAGGGGCTGTGTTTGTGTTAGTTTTTTGAAGCATTTTCTATTGTATTTCAGGCATTACTATTATGGGTATTTTTTTCCCTTTTACTTTCACAGTCGTGGCATTAATTCATTATTATCCACTAAGCATATTTGTTCTATTTATGTATCTATCTCTATCTATTCCTATGAAGATTTACAAGCCCCTACCTCCTCTCTCCCTCCCTCAAATACTGTTCAAATACAATGACCCAGATCATACAGAGTTGCCTCTCTCAAGAGTGAAATCCTTCATCTCCAGCATGGGTCCCGCAAGGACAGCAGCAGAGTCAATTTTCCCATGCAATGTTGCCAACATGCTCAGCCCTATTTTGGCGTGATTACCTCATGATTTGAGGGGATAATTCATTCTTCATGCCCCTCAGTACCTTAATGTATATACTAATAGTGGCAACCAGGGTGCCAATCACTCTTGACTAGATATTTGTGGACATGTAGTTACTGTGGATGAGAGTGCATTTACAATGGTTAGTGAACAACCATTGGATAGCAAACGATGCCGTTCAGTCCTTACTACCATGGGCAGCATTTATATTGGTGATTCAGATAAGAAACTCTATCAAGCAGGCCACAAATAATGCGACTCTTTCTTCATTATTTTTCATGCTTTCTCTGTAATAAAACTGCTTCCCAGCCTGTGTCAAGCTCAAATTCCACACTACACAGCATTTTGTCCATTTTTTATGATTCTTTTCTATATCCCCTTTTCCTTTATTCTCAAACATCTCGTTCTGAAGCGAGGGGGGTAATTTTTTGCCAAGTTCGAAATATCTAAAAGAATATAAAGAATATATGAAACCACTGAAGAGAAAAAAAGTGGTCTGCCAACCACATGCCAGTTGTCGAGATCGGAATATGTGTGGATATTTAGGAAAGGACACTCCACAGCTACCACAGAGAACACAGTATTACATATCATAGGGTCAAGCAGCTGTGTAAGAGCTGTGAATTTTTGCTACTCGCTGAGGGGGAGGTAGGGATAGGGGAAAGCCTATTAGAAAACTTGCCAGTGACCAAATTTCATCAGTAAAATCTGGCAGAACCTCACACTGTTGAGAAAATATGGTAGACTGGTATCCATATGGTATCCATACGTTTCTTAAAGAACATTTCATATAGAAGTATCACCTTTTGAATTTCTTCTTAAGATATAGAAGCGCTAGCTAACAATTCCTCTAATAGCCTGCCCACAAGAAAATTTAAACTGGTGCAATTGGCATGGTGGCTGCCCCTCAGCTTCGATTAATCTTACTGGAAGACCCTTATTGAAAAAATACTTGTTTAAATTTAATTCTTTGAAACAGCAGTTGATATCTCTAATGTGTCCTGGGAGTTCTAATCACGTTCACCCCAGGTAGATCCCTATGCAGATAGATACCGTAAGACACTACTTCACTGGGAACTTAGCCACCTGCAGAAGAGATGGAATACAGTGCATGAGTCCTCCCTCAAAAGAATCACTAAAAATAATTAATTTTCTTCAACATGAAACATTGCAAGCATGTACACATTTAAGACTTGCTGTGATCCTGTGCAGACAGAACCTGCGTAGACAGAATTTGTAGACACTCCAAATGAAAAATGCGCTTATAATATTTTTTATTTCTGAAAGCAGTGTAGTGGAAGCACAATTTTGAGTCAGCTTACCAGTGCTAAAATTCCTTTTTCATGGACCTGCATAGCATTCTCTCTTTTTTACAATAAGATGGGGGCACAACTGCTGCTATCAATCTTGTTCCTTTACAATGAGAGAACTACAGGCCTTTGTTCGCTAGAAACTGAGTGTCTGAGAACTTAAAATGGTTACATGACCTGCCAAGAGACCAGACAACTTCAATAATGCCTTTTCTGTCCAACTCCCACTTGATATTTTGGTAGTATGGGAAGCAGACTCTTAGCCCTCTTAGTGTAGGAAACCCAGATAACCTGAGACAATTGCCCTGGCTCTGCTCCCCAGTTGTCCCTGACCTCCAAAAGGCCTGTCCCTGGGAATGGAGTAGGAAGGACCTACTTAAATTGAGGAAAATTTCCAATTTTGCGTTTTCCAATCTGTTGCTCCGTGAGCCACACACTGACCAGAGAAGCCTGCTGTCTGTGCTACAGACAGGGCCACCACAGGATTCGGCCCACGCAAGGAGAATTAGTCACACAATTTCCCTTACCAGTAGAATTTGTATGACTAAATATTACCGCAGCATACTGAAAATGTACCTGAGAGAATCCTTTAAAGCTCACAACAGTTCAGTAAAATTAAATAATGTATTGTTCTAAACCATTCTCACTCAGTTCTCATACCTTAATTCACATTTGGTTTAGCTTGCCATTACTTTAGTGGTAATGTCTCCTGTTTATGTGGTAAGGACGCCATGAAAGCAGCAGCTCAGGACAGGAATAGTAAGGGTTTCTCAGGTCAGCAAGGAAGTTTCAGATCACAGCAGCAGAAAGGCAAAAACACAGTTTATGATTCAGCCTTTGTCTAGGCAGTGCTCTTAACCTATGAAATCTGCATGAACAGGCAGGCAGTCTTGTCACCTCTATCTTCTTGTTTTGTTTGTTTGTTTTTTTTAATTACCATTAAAACCAAAATGAAGGTTTATACCAACACTGTACAGAAGTAACAGTAAGCAACATGGGAACAAATTAAAAAAACAAGTACATTCTCAGTTTGCTTCATGCTGATATCCTTTTATGTTGTGCCTCACAACAAGGAGCATATACTTGCATCTTATAGGCATATACTTACATCTTACATCTATAGGCTTATATCTTATAGGCTATGATGTGAACTTATTTTTCTTTTTGCATACTTTGCAATTGGTAAAAGAGCTTAGTTTACAGGTGTACTTCAGACATGACTACATTCATGTAGAGCGCCTAGTGTATAGAGCCATTTATCTTTTTGTTCGCCTTCAACTACACGGCTGACATAAACTGAAAAAACCCTTACTTCCATGTCGTCAGATTCCAATGCACTTGAAAGTGTGTGCAAGAAATCAGGCTTAAAATGAATAATAAATTTAAACTGAAAAAGGACAGCATGTATTCCTGCAAAATTATTTCCTTATATTAAATTAAATACTAGTGGAGACAAAATTGACATACTTTAAGATATTTAAAGAATACTTTCAGTTCAGTTCTACATTCCTGGTGAATGCACAACTCCCTGTGACTTCAGCAAAAATCTCAGCAGTGAAAGTAATGCGGGATAGCCCACCCCCACCCCCGGCCTCTGTTGTGCATATACTTATGCATGTGCCAAACTTTAAGAATACAATCAGGCTAAGTAAAGTGGGATATGAGGCATTTCCAAAGTGCTATGGGGATCTAGACCTTATACTGTGTCTACATAAAAATTATTTGTGAAAACTTCTTTCACAAGAACATGATATAAAGATTTTTCTATTGGTTCAGTCCTACAGGCCTTGACTCTTTTATTCGACTAAAAATCTCAGCAACTTTTTTCCCAATAAAGTATATACACTTCCGTTTAAATAATCAGAAATCTGAGGCTCTCAAGAGCTTTGGAAGAATCTTGTTTTTGGCCTGTCCATACAGGCTTGTTACTTCTCCTCTTTTATTCATACTCTTCCAATTCTGGCACCTGCATAATTTTTTATCTACAAGTGTAAGTCAAACAAAAGTCTAAAATTCTGGCAGCCTTAAAATTCCCCCTCAAAAATATGAGGTGGGAGGATATGCTTTAAAAATTCCATTATTTCAGTAGTTTTTTTTCCAGTGTATCCTTCTTCCAGGTGTGGCATCACCAAGATTTTTTTTTCCTTATTTTTATCACATAGTTGACATTTTATAAAGTTATTTTGGAACTGCTGAACCATGAAACTATTTTTATTGTCAAAATCCTGAATGGTTAAATAATGACCAGCTTTCACAGTTTGCCTCTTATTTATTTTATAATCTAGTTGAGCTACTAAATTTAGCTGTTAACTAATAGACTGTCTGTTCTGGGAAATAACTTATTTTCCACCCCTGCACACAAGGTTTATGAAAGTCTGACTGTAAATATATGAATATAAACATATCGCTGCTTGTTGTAATCATGTACATTTTTACTTGAACCTCCATGTGGATTTGGAATATGTTTATGAATAGAGCTTGTTTTCATGTAAATGGGATCAAGCAGTACCACTGGTTAGCTATTCAGAGAATCAGACAATATCACCCTGGCTGGAAATACTTCAATAAAAATTTATCCATGTACCTAATATTTGAACTCAGATTTTTTGCTTTCTAGTTTTCTGTTCTAATCCCAGATTTTATTGACTGACAATGAGCTATATGATGGTGTTAAACTAAATGCAATCTATTCTATCTGTTTTGATCGCTGCATACTTCAGGTTTCAGCTGAGAAGCTATAAGAAAGAGATTTTTTTTTTTTCCTCTTCAATGGCAGCCCAAAAAATTCAGAGAGCAAAAATCCTGCCAACAGTTCTCAAGCCAATTCTGTATCTCGGAAGAGAAATACATGAAAATGAAAAGAAGATTCGAGTTTGATAAAGCATGGAACATTTTTTTCCCCAGCCTTTTCATGTACCAGAAAACCTAGTGTCCATAGCTAAAAGAATGATTTCTAAAAGAAACAAAGAATAAAAGGATTTTCATGTTTATTAAACCATATATATGGGCACTTGCAATAAGAAAATAGAGACAATTTGTGAATAAAAACAAGTACTTAGAACGAACCTGCACATTTCTATTTATTTTTTAGAAATCTATAAATATTTATACACTTACCTGCATCTTAAGTGCTTCAAAATAAATGTACAAAATGCAGGGATTTCAAATGCATTATGTATTTTACCTGTCATGTTTGATTCTTTGTTTCCTAAAGAAACTACACTATTTCCAAACAGACTAGCAGGAGTATTAGGCAAGAATATTACCAAAAAAACCAACTTAAGTCTCGCTCCACTCTGCTGTACGCCCCACACAAATAGGATGACATGGTGTGAGTATCAAGAATACAAGAGATGGCACAGCCAGGTTGTTTTGATATTTGTGTGAAGAACAAATTTAACTCTAAATCTCTTGGCAAGACCTTGCTTCACCCACATAATCTGGAGAACATCCATATGTGAGCCTTGTCTAAGCCTCCGAGAAGACTGCTGCCCTCCTGCTCATGTCCGCCAGCACTCTGATCTGACTTTCATACTTAATCTGATCTAATCCTGTCCAGCATTAACTTCATCTGTGCAATGAAACCTGGAGTATCCATTCTAATATTTGGTGAGGAAGGCATTTACTAAATTACTTGCTGAAATCATATGGTGTTGTTTAGCTCCTTATTTTAATCAGATGATGCATCTCTGAGGCACATTATCAGCGATTAGTTAGAAACCCTTCTCTGTCCTTTTTGGGAACAAAGAACTTTTCTGAAATTAAATGCTAAGAGAAATGAAGCACTGTTGCATTTTGTCAACAAATAGGTATTAGAAAAAGGAAAAAACATGACTAAACACACTTTCTCCAGTGCTGCACAAAACCAGTAACTTTTCTGATATAAAAAGAGTTTGTTTAAATAGCAAAATATCAAAGCAAAAAAAAAAAGGATAAAAAAAGAAGAAAAAAAAGCTTTGGAGGAATATTTTATCAGAAGCCACTTAAAAAGAACATTGTTTAAAAAGACAATAGACAGCTTCGTACTTTCCTTTACGTTTTTCCTTTAACTATTTCTTAGCAAGGTACAGAAATCTGCTGAACTGAGCTGTCCTAGGAAGTCCCCGTTTTCAGAATTTGGTCTCTCACAATAGTTACGTGCAACAAAAAATAAATAGCTTTTTCTGGTTTGGACATTTAAAGGGTCAAGAGCAAATATTAATGAAGGAAAGACAGGTTTATTTAAAGATACCTAGTCTCCTAAATGAAATTTGTACATCTCTTTTTACAATGCCTCCATTTATATAATACAAATTATTAATAATGTACCATTTTTAAAGTTAGCATGCAGCAAATACAGCACAGCACAATTCTACAAATACAGTACCAGGAAACAGTTGTGTCAATAATCAAATCTATTTGCATAAATTATTAAACAATATACATATATCTACCTTTTCATAAATTAAGTGTTGCGCTTTAATTTTTTTTACTACAAATTATCTTACAATTAACATGTGCCTGTGCACAACTGATTTAACTGTCAAACTGATTTAAGAAACAGAATGTGAGAGGGGAAAAAAGGTTTTGAAAATCTTTTTTTCCTCGGAAAGATTTTCTGGGGAGCAAAAAATATATCCCTTTATATCAATAGTCAGATCTTTCCTAAGAAGTAAGCTAATTGAGCTGTTTGTGTTGATAAACTCCCTTTTCTCCAGACTGTTCCTCACTGAGCCATAATTATTTGCAATTTGCCTAAGTCGTCCATTTACTGATACGTCAAGCATGAAACAGAGGCAATTCCAGAAAATGGAAATGCTTCTCAAAATCAATCTTTGGGAAATAATGTGGTAGAAGTTACTGTGTGATAGAAGACTACCTTATAACTGTCACATGGAGATGAATATTAATTTGTTGAGGTTAAGGTGGCTTTGTGCTTCATTTGTTGACTTTGCTTAGCCATCAGCAAGCAGCACAGTACAATTACTCCAGCAAAGCTATTTTTCTAACATGAGTTTTATGATTTTTATGTACTTACCAGTCAGCACACATAACAATGTCAAAATGTCCTTCCAGTTGAGAGACATCTGTCTCATTATCCCATCGTAAAATGCTAGAGGAAAAAAAGATTTTAAAAAAAGAAAAGAAAAAAGGACGTACACTTTTCAGCTTGAGATTTTTAAAGTATTAATATTATTCTTATGTGGCACAGAAGTGTTTTAAAAACGATACACTTGTTACTTTCAAAGATGAATGTAAAAATATTATTCTGTACATTTTTAAGGTTTTAAATCTCACAGCTAAAGAGCTATTTTTTATTATAACAGAAAGGCAATCCACACAGGTTCTGATGAGTGGATCACCAGCAAATATGCATTTCTGAATTAGCGGCACATATATGGCTTCAGGTGTTTACCCCTTAAGATGACTGCATGAGGAAATGAAGTTAAAGTAGCGACAATCTGAATGAAACACAAATTTGCAGAACAGATGTGAATTCATGGACCTCCGTTGCATCTGGCAGGCAAGTCAGTTGTGTTTCTCATTGATGAAGTGAACATTCACTTGGGCTGGAGGGAGGAGGGACAGGGTGAAAGAATGCCAAGCTTAACTTCAATGCCAGCTATGTTGCCTCAGGCAGGCTTAAAAAATACAGCAGTGCTGACTCTGTCAACACCTATTCTCTCATAGGTGATAAGTTATTTAATTCTAAGGTACCCAACAGTAGGCAAAAAGGCACATATGTGCAAAGTTCTTCTTTGTTTATAAATGCTGCCGATTTATGTGGCTGCCATGAAGAATTTCAGTACTTTACTCCCATTTAAAAACAGCAACCAGTATTGGAATTTACTGCATACTTAAAATATCATTACCCCAAAGATTTGAAGATGCATTTCTATTTCTAGCTTATTTTTTAAAAAGAAGAATCTATGCTTCTTTTTCATTTCCTGGTTATTTATAATACAAAGTAGATAAATATTTATGGGAAAAGCACTTGTGGGGGAAGGGTCTAATCTGATCTTGTCAGGTTGTGCATGCTTATCTCAGTTTTGTATGAGTCTTGACCAAATAGACCCTTTAGTCTTCCCGCAGCTATAATCTACTTCTGGTTAAAAGCCATCTCCATTCACATCCTACTTCTAATATTTAACTGGGAATCAGTTATAATGTGTTCATTCAGAAATATTTCCTAAGTATATAGGAAAAAAGGAAATCGTATGCATCGGCTATACGATATGCAAAATAGGCTCGTAAACACAGAGACAGATAGATATAGAGAGCCACAAAGAATTAAGGTACCACTATATGCATGTACATGTACACAGATACAAAATTTGAAACAGAACGCTTTTAAAACATGGAAATTATGAAAGGAGAGGCCCAGTTGGTTGGGAAAGCTTTGATTATGTGGGGCTCAGTATAACTGAACAGATCAGGACTCATTAGCCCATTTGCCCTCCTGGAATTTACTGTGACAATCCAGAGAGAGAAAAGAGTAGATTAATTTAATTTTTCCCCCTCAAATTGAAAGTATTCCAGATTTTAGAAGCCTAGGTAGCTTTGCACACTGGCACGCAGCAGGCATCCAGTAGTGGAAAGTGACAAAGGAGAGTTCTCACTCTCAGCTGCTGGCTGCCTGCTGGCTACCAGCGGCTTTTTCAACCCTGTTTCCGTGGAAACTTAGGTTAGAATGGTGAAAATTAGGTAAAGGTAAGTTTTGTGGGTTTAAAGCACGCACTCTAATACTTTAAGAATCCTGAAGCAGAACTGGAAATTGGTAGATGAACTGTGAGCCTTAAAAGGCCACCTTTGGTTCTCATTGCTACAGAAACAGAGATCTGATCAGTACCACTATAGGGATTTGAATTATGATTTTTTTAACCCATATATTTACTATACTTCACGCATGCAGTTCGGAAGGCAGCACAGGTGCCTCCTCCTGGAAAATAAAAAAAACCTCTTTCATGTTACTGTCAGGTTCCTGCTGAGCATCCAAAATACAGCATTTTCTGTGCACACCTACTGTAGGCACAAAGGAGTTTGTGCAGGTAGGTAAAAGCTTGGAAACCATAATGCCAAGCAAAATATGAAATCAGTGAGTTGCCAGGAGCATAAGCAGTGGTGCAACGTGGCATGTATACTGTTAGGAGAACACACGTGTGCTAAGGGCCTCTCATCCAGCCATAAGCCTGTTTCCCTCCATTTTCCTGATCTGGCACCAGGGCTGCTCTTGGTCTCTACATCCAGTGCAGTTGCATTCCTGAAGACATCATAATTATTTGAAGGCCAATGATAAATTTATACACAAGATTTTCAAAATTGGCTTTGCCATAAATTTTCAGAAGATATAGGAAAATCTTTATTCCTGTGGGGAAGTAACCACGTAAGCTAATTTCTGTAAAATAAATACCAACAGGACTCATTCTGATCTCACTCTCCCGCCACATTGCTGGGAGAGATGTACCTACAAGCTGTACATATTTATCCATGCTATCTTCAGACAAGTGCAAGTATGACCAGTAAGTGAAGCGCAGGTTGGGTACGTGAAGCTCAATACTGGCTGCAACCTTCAAAACTGTTTAGGTAGCTAACTCTGGGCCACCATATCTACGCCTTTATCCATTTAATGCTGCCACAAATTTGCATGAGCTGCAATCAAACATCCGCACCTGCAGATCAGACATGCCCCCACATATCAGAAAAAATTCTGCTCAGACTCGACATCATTACATCATTATCGCTGATGTCAGAATCAGCTTAATTCTCATTCGGAATCAGCTATTTTGAATTCTAGGGCTAATGAATGTAGTGAATCAGAGTCAGGATATATACAAATACTATCAACTAGCCATACACGTTTTTGTAATCCAAACACAATTCCTGAGTGTGAAGCACTGAAAAACACACTGACGTTGCAAAACAATTCTAAGAAAGGTAAAGATGTGTGTATGTGTACCTAGATGCATGTATCTATATGTAGTAAGGGGGTGAGGAACAATAATTTTTTCAGGGATTATTAAGGATGTGACTCTTGGATGTAGTGGTCAGACCTGAAGGAAATACCAAAGGCACCATGAAGTAAGGGCTGATTGCATTTCCATTTAAAGAAAGGCACTGCTAGGAAACCCAGAAAAAGTGCTAGCAACAGAAATCTGAAAATCTCAGTCTTCATGAATTTTCTTTTAGAAAAAAATAGACATAAGTGTAAAAATACCAAACCACAAAAATTCTTTTAAATTGCCAGTATCATGTTGAGCGCCAACATGAAAAAAAAATGCAAGCCTTATTAATACTTTCCTCTTGTTCCCTTTCCAGTGATGCTGAATTAGCGGGCATAAACCACTTTTTTCTAAAGCTACTTTTCTTCCAGCAAATAAGAAGTTTTAAAGCTATAACATTATTATGTCTTTCTTTTGAGGGAAGCTGCTACACTACTAACAGCTGAAATTTGAAAAACATGCTTTACCCTGTATTTCTGCCCAAGCCACACCTCCAATGGCTTTTTTTTTGTTGTTAAAAAAATCCCCCAAAACAACAACAACAAAAAACCCAACATAGTTAAGGCTATGCAAAGCCCACTCTTGACAATATTTGGTACTGGCTTATTTAACTCATGCAGGTTTAGTTTCTCGCAATCAAAAATAAGTTTCAGCATAAAAGAGGATGAAAGCCACTGGAAATAGAAAACAGTTCGGGAGCTTTTTTTGGCTACAAGAACATTAAAAAATGAAATAGGATGTGAGGAAAAAACACTGATACACTGTTCAGGTCAAACTGCTGGTGGCTGGAACTTGGTACCCGCTAATGGCTGCTTTATGGCCTGTATCAAATGAATTTGACCAGTTTTCAGAGGAAAAGTACCCACGTCACAAACCTATTACTATAATTAGCAATCTTGATGGCAGTCCTAGCAAAAAGGACAAGGACTGAATGAGCTATGGAGAATGAACTATCCTCTCACATGCAGAGGTGGCTTTTCCAGGTCAGGGATAAAGCATACTATCAAAATAGTCTGAGAAAATATGTACTGATGTTTTAGTTTCCTAGGCTGTCAACCTTACACTACTCTAAAGCAACAAATTCATTAAATAAAACCCCAAACAACAGATTTCCCCTTTTAAATTTTTTTTAATTGACAAGTAAGCCAGAAAATGTGATTAGATCAAGATAAAAAGAATTGAAATGATAAGTCAACAAAAAGTTAAACTAAGAAAACAGAGACTTTAAGTATTACCAACGTACCCCCAAATATCCCCTTGTATTTCAAAGAAAAAACCCACAATAAAACAGCAAACGTTGCAGGGACAGTCACAGCAGCTAAGGCTGCACTTCCCCTGTACAGTAACTCTAATTTATGGAGGATAGCCTGACAAATGTCGACACTCTTTTTCTTAGACTGGTAAAGTATCTTAGCAATCTACAACAAAAGACCTGATTTTACCAGGTTTTTATTTCTCATGCAAAATTCCTCATTACTATTATTATTCAACTTCTGTTATTCAATGTTTGTCTTCCTAGTGTGTCTAGGCAGGTAACTTACATGAGAAAAAACAGGTTAAGTCTCTGATTGTTAAAACTTGAAACATTTCCAAGTCCCTCTGAGATGTTCTTGTGATGAATGGCATAGGCTAGAGTAGCTCTCAAGTTAGCAGAAAAGTAGTTGTGCAGACAAAGACAAAAAAATCAAAACTAGAAGAAAGGACAAAAGACACAAAAGCCTTACTTGCTTCAAAATGTATTAGTAGTTTGAAGATAAAAAAATCTGTCCCACTTAGCAGATTAACAGCTACCAAGAACCCCCATCTACCCACCTCTTCTTTTCATATTTTAATTTAGGCTTCAGACTTTGAAAAGCATTATCATTGGTAAGTATACAGGTTCAGGTAAAAGGTTTTGTCTGGGGGTTTATATGACTTTTTCCACGACATTAACCAAGCAAGTTCATTAACACATTAACAAAAGGCATCATCAGGATGTTTCTCTAACCTTGATCTTTATTTGAGATTCCTCGGTTCTGTATAAAGATCAAGAAGATGGATTTTAATTTAGCAACAGAGGCAATGTGTACACCCATCATTACAACTCCTCTGAGGAGTTTTGCAAATTTGCCTACTATCATTTCCCCATCTTTCTCATTGTATTCTCATTAGGTTGCTCTTACTTCTCCTCCTTTTTCCACTTTCTGCCTTTCTTACCTTCACTGTTTCACTTTGCTTTGTATTCTTATCCATCATCTCATTCCCTGCAGTGCATACCTGCTTTGAAGGGACCAAGGTTAAATTTTCAATCACAGGTACCCAACATCAACCATTCTCTCCTTCCTCTCATGTTTCCAAGCCATTTGAATGGGATATTTACAATTGCTGAGGACGTTGCCTTCTAACAATCACCTTGCAGGTTTTAGCAACTTCCACATCATTTACCTGCTCTTGTCAAAGTATACCAATGATTTTTCTCAGCTAGGCTCTGAATCTACACTTTATCCTTATTCTCCTGGACATTTCTTCTCTCGTCAGCCCAGTGAAAACTTGCTATTCATTAGAATTTTTAATTCCACTATTTTCTGGCTTTTTTTGGGTTTTTTTCATTAATTGTCTCTTACCATTTTTTCAATGTGCTCTTCTAAAGATTATCTTCAAACATTTCCCACATTTCTGATCATTTCACAGTGTTCCACCTCAACCTCTTCTTCCTCTGAATTATACTTTGGAGCTATCTCATCCATAAAAGCTATATCCAACTACCCACTTCTCTACTTCATACTGTGTACCCAGACTCGCACGTCAGTATTTTTTACAGCCTCAGTGGGTAAGAAGCTCATCACCTCTAAAGTTCAACAAGGCATTGTTGTTACCACCTCTTCTTGATCCCTGTGGACACAACCATTAATGCCAGTCTGTAATCTAGACTTAGTTTAGATCTTCCTCTACATTTGCATACCTCAGCTCTGTTCAGATTTTGCTCATTATCTCTGCATAGCCTCTCTAAGAAGTTTCTATCTACTCACTCAACTTGACCTCTTGACCATGTCATCATCACTTACATCTTAACATCACAATACTGTTGTCTCTGCTCTTGAAAAACGCAGTCTTGCCCTATTATTTATTCAATAGGCTGCTGCAAAGATTGTTTTTCTTGCCTACAGCTGTGATCTTGTCACTTCTCTCCGTACTCCCCCAGGTAAGTTGCAAGTCTTTTCCAAATGCTTCACAACGATTCACTTCCCTATTGTATCGCTCATTCAATATTGGAAGGACAAGTCCCTTCTTTAATCAGGCCTAATGTCAGTCTACATCTTCTGCTTAACTTTTCAGGCAAGCACCTTTCCAGTTTTCTTCCACTATGTTGTCCATGAACATTCACAAACTTACTCAATTATCCTTGAAACTCTCCTTTATAATAGCATCTACAAAAACTGAAAAGAGGCTAGGCTGCTCTTGTGCCTCCAACTCTGTCTATCATGCTGACTACAGTTATCCTTGTTATCCTTCCTTACCATACCTGTCTCTGGCCTTAGAACACAGATTCTCCAACACAAACTGCTTTTTTGCTCTGTGTTTATAACAATGCCTGTCACAACAATTCATTATGAAACCTCATCACATTAATGTGGTAATACAAAAGAAGAAAAACCACCAAACCCAACTGTGGATCTCTTCTAACTTGAGATATTCTATAATTCTATCTAGGTTTTCCTGCCTAGGAAAAGTTCCTCTTTAAAAATTTATGATAAAGTCATCATAGAATGGTTCAGGTAGGAAGGGACCTTAAAGATCATCGAGTTCCAACCCCCCTGCCATGGGCAGGGACATCTCCCACTAGACCAGATTGCTCAAAGCCCCATTCCATGCTTCTCTTACTCCTTATTCTGAGAACATTTTTTCTCTCTCTTCCATATTTTGCTAAAGTTTAGATGGCAACATTACAGTTTTGTCTTCAAAATAACAGTCCAAACACTTACACATTTGCTGCATATCAAAAGCTCCTAAATTTTTTGGACATAATAAATACACTGCATATAACTTGCAGAAAAAAGTTTTCAATTTTGTAGATACAATACAGCTCAACATTCAGCACAACTGTGGCTACTTTTTAAAAAGAAATAAGAATACCTTGTATAAAAATGCTATTAATAAAAGAATACCACTGTTGTTAGTGAATTTGTCTTTTTGCATCCCTCCTCTACATCGATACATTCTAAATAAGTCTTTACTTAGGAGATCGACTACTTTTAGCAAGGTTTATGTAGTACATTATGCACAAAATGGATGGTCCTCACATTCTAATTCAGACTGATATGGTATAAAAAAAAATACATAATTTCAAAATGCAAGACAGCACAAGCACATGTGGCAGAGCTGTACTGGTAGGATCAGTGAATGAAAACTGTGCAAAAGTTCATTTCCTGTAAAAATATGAAGGAACACAGTTTCTTGCTCTATGGGAAATAGTCTATCCATAAAAAAAATCCAAAGAATGTGAAGTGAACCAAGCAGGTCCAGAAGGACTGAATGGGGGGAAAATAAAAACAGCAGAGAAGCTGTAATTCATAGGTTTTTTAAATTCTGAGGGCAGAAGAGACCATAATATAAAGCCAAGATTTCAAATTTCTGTATCAAGCCCACATATCTCAGAAAATTAATACATGTTTCAGAAAGATATCCAACTTGATTTAAACACATGCACAGCTTAAGAAACTACCACTTCCCCCATGGAAAGATGTTCTAATGTATTATCATTCTCTCTGTCAAATCTCATTTTTTTCTAGACTGAATTTGTCTAGCTTCAATTTCTACATTGTTAGGTACTTGTAAGCTAGATTAAAGAGTGATCTTCTATTAAAGATTTTTTTCCCCACATGAGACTTTCAGATCAAAATCAATTCATTTCTTAACAATCAAGTCATTTATTTGACAAGTTAAGTAAACAGAGCTCTTTAACTCTCTCATTTCCAGACCCTGATTCAATCTCTTGCCTCTTTCCTAAACTCCATTCATTTTCAGTTCCTTGGTTAACGTTTGAATAACTGAATATCAACAGAATATTAATGAAATAAACTTAGGTAACACTGTAAGCATAATTTTGTCAAAATTTAAAGTTTTCCCTGACTTTCCTGTGTCGGTGGCAAAGATGAGCTGAGAGTGCCTGTGAAAAAGAGAGCCTACTGAAAGTGTATAAAATGTACTTGATGACTGTCTATTAAGGTAGAGCCAAGGTAGACAAGGAAGGGTAGACACAGGTACAATGGTAACAGCATGAACCAAGGAACAGTGCAAAAGTTGGCTAAAAAGATGGATACACAAAAGAGCATAGGAATAAAACAAAGAACCTTCGATTCTAACCTCTCATGGACATCTTCTTTTAAAGCTCTGGGAAGACAGATGTAAGTTTTCTCATATAAGCGGTCTCCACTTAGTTTTTCTGTCCAGTCCAATACAGTATAAGAGGAATAGGTTTACCAAAATCATGCTTTTTAAGCTAACAGGAGACCATTATAAAATATCCAAGGATTTGAGCCAGAATTATTTAAAATAATGTGATGCTATACTTTTAGCTAGTACCTAGCCTTTGTCCCTGTTCTTCCAAACACACAGAAATTTCTCTACAAAGCTTTCTAGCTTTTAAATTTTTTCTCTTTATATATTTTCAGCTGGTCACATAAAGAAGACAGACAAAACTACAGTGCAATTTAAAATAAATTCCAACTTTATCAAGTCAACATATCTGGGTGAAATACACAAATACGAGAGGCCTGGAAGTTGGTGAAAGTCAGCTGGTATGGCCAAATGGTAAAGAAACATGATGTCATTCCTACAAAAGTTGAAGTTGCAACTCAAATGAAGAAAGGATCACAAACTGGAAAATTAAATACAATAATAGAATTAGGCAAGCCAAAAATGAGTGTACTCTTTCTTTTGTTCTTAATCTTCCTGCCAGCTGATAATCAGGACATAGAATGAGCACTCACAGAGGATATCAACATTTCAGAGAGGTGAAATTAATTCTTTGCATCAGTGTTCACTCTAGAAGAAACTGACGACAATTTCATCACAGAGGCCTTTTTTGATATGTCTTCTGTAAAAGTAAGTCCTGCTTTATAAATCTTGAGCTTTTCAAAGTATTCAGATAAGGGTGATCTGGGTAACACAGGCTGCTTCTGATTGCAAAAGGCTATTGGCAAAGACCCTCACCAACAACAATTAAGGAAAGTAGACAGCCACTGGAGAAGAGTCCTGCCATGGCTAAATAACGTAACAGAAGACAGGGACCAGGGTAGCAGTAAATTGTCAGCCCTCACAATGGATGGAGATAATCAACAGAGTTCCCCTGGGACGTGCTCTATTCAACATGCTTACAAGAGATGAGCACTGAGGTAGCAAAGTTTACTGATGCTAAGAAGTTATTCAAGATAGTAAGAAAAAGAGCAGACTGAAGAATTGCAGAAGGGTGAAATAGTAATTGGACAATAAAATGAAAGATTAAATTCAGTGTAGATAAATGCAAAAAGCACAACAGAAAAAATAATTCTGGCTTCATAAGAAAAGGAAGGTCTCTGAAGGGACCATTACTGGAAAGCCCTTGATGTTGTGACAGACAGTGTCACGAAAATATCAGCTCAATGCTCAACTGCAGTCAAAAAACCAAATCACTGTTAGGCGTTTAGAAGAGGAACAGAAAGCATAGTTATTCCCCTACATGTATCTATCATTTACGCACACTTTGAATGCAGTACTGCTCACCCTCATCTGAAAAGGGGTAGATTGAAACTGGAAAAGATACAGAGAAGGGCAAGTATGATCAGAGTATACAGTTTCCACCTGAGTTGAGTTTTCTGTCATAGACTACAAATTCACAACCAACATGAACAGACAGACCGTTCATTGTTTCTTCCCACAAGTACATAAAAGCATCAAATGAAGACAGCAGTAACCAGGAGCTTTTTCTTTTTAACCAAGGAGCAGGAAATGTTCCTTCTGGCAGCTTTCTCCTTGCCAATAGATGCTGTGCATGCAAAGGTGTTACATGGGGAAACTGGAAAAGTAATTGGACGAAAGGGATTCCTTTAGGGTTGCTAAGTTGACAACCACAACAAGTTCAATAAGTATGCTTTCAAAAATTTTGAAATTAGCAACATTCAGGTCAATTTGAAGAATGAAAACATAGTGGGAGTCTTTACTAAAGCTGTCCTACATTGATGGAACCTGTACATGACCAGTTGAAATCAGGAAGGTTAGAAAGCCAGCATATTTGAGGAACATTGTAGTAAAGTAAAATATTCACGTGTTGGCAGTTACAGAGAAAGAAATAATTAATGTAAGAATGGAATCAGGACTACATAGTTCCGTACTTTGTCATTGAGACCTCATCCTACTATTACACTGAAAACCATTTAGTCTTTAGAAAGGCCTTTCTTCTTTTTAGGTTTAATTCTTGAAGCTTGTAAATTCATTGCATTTGTAAGGAACACTAAAATTTCAAATAACAGATTCTATCTTATCTGTTAACCTTTAAGGAGAAGGAATTGTCACTTTTGGTCACCTGGCCATATACGTTGACTACAGAATGAACAAAAAGTACATGATATATTATTACTAATCAAAGACTGCACCGCACTGTAAGCATTTCTCTCACTGACTTGATGTTGTATATACTTGGTTGTGCTCTTATGTGGAATGCAATCTCTCTGAGGCAACTCTTAGCAAAACACAGTTGTTCACACCTAAAACTCCCAGATTCCATATCAGCAATAAGTATACAAATTTTGTTCTTAACAGATTCGGTCTTCTCAGACAAGGGAACCTGATGGAAAAACAAATTCACTCGCAGATAAGACAAACAGAGTCTGTTAACCTTTAGAATATACTGCAAGCCTTCCTCTTTGATAAAGCTTTTCCAACATGACATTTATAATAACAATTTTTCAAAATTCTACAAACCAAACTCCTGCTTCAGAAAGATTTCCACATTAAAATAAAGAGAAGAAAAAGACCTGAGATTCCGCAACTGCTATAGCACATTTAATCATTGCTGAGCATGTTCAAAACAATAATACAATGCATGTCAAACTAATAACAGCTGATGGTACAAAGACAGTTACCAGGATAACTCATATGCTAAGTCATGGGGTAAACTTCAAAGTAATTCATGGACAATTTTTGAACTACAAAAAAAGAAAAAAAAAAAAAATCATCAAACTCATACACAGTATTAATAATTCACCTTAGTATGGCAAGCCATTATTAGTAACTTGGTGGCATTACCGTACCTATTTCCAGCAAACATAAGCAATAAATTCTGAACATATTCAAGGAAGATAAAAATAAACATAGAATTGTGTATCTGCTGCTGAAGTAAACTGTTTACTAAATATCTATTATTACATTATAACATAATATGACAAACTGCCAGTTTGGCTTACATTGCTGTACTTTTAAACAATAATCAAGAGTTGGCAGAGAGATAAGTGCTCATTTACTTCATTTTGTTTAAATCTAAATAAGTAAATGTATGGCAGCCTGTCCTAATCTAACTTCTCTTGGTTAATACTGGACGGCTCCTTTTTGCACCATGCATTTTTGGCATATTTTCCAAGTCTAGACTTAAATGTCAGGAACAGTCACAAACTGACTCTCATACTGATAATTTCTACTCCATGTGAAAGGAAAAGAGTACAAGATCCCAAAGTGAGATGAAGGTGCAGTGAAAAGGGTCTATTCTGAATTGTCTTTTTTTGAGGAAAAAATCTTGTAACTTTGCACTGGACACTGTGCAAATTTACAAGACTGGACACTGTTTAAATGATACATTAGAGTGAGGAACATGCCTTCTCCAAATTAAATTATTGTTGCAGTAAGACACTTAAATACATCACTATTTTAATTGGCCTGCAAGCTCTGATCAATACAAAAGAAGCCATCAAATTTCACTTTGCATGCCAGTGTTGCATTCTTCCTTACAAAACACTACATTTTCTTGGGTTTTTTTTTCCCTCCCATTGTCATTATAAAACTAAGGTTTTCAGTTGTAGGAAAAGTGAATCAGGGTTATGGTAATAGTTCAGATTTTACATCAGCCTTTTAGTTTCTTCAAGGTCTTGAAAAGTGATCAAATAACTTTGTTACTGCCCTCATTGCATGTCATTGCTGAATCTGAAGGACTGATCCATCAATTAACAATTCTCAAATAACTAACCAAAGCATAACCTTAATTTTGACAGAAGAAATCAATTATTTATGTACATAATATAGAGAAATGCAAGATGATAGTTATTTTTGGAATTTGAGTAATTTGAATACTTAGTTTATAAAACTTTACACTGTTACAACAAATCTGCAAAAGTCTTAGGAATATAGAACTAAAAGTCAAAGTATGTTTTTATTATAATGAGCCTTCTGTTTTGATATAATACTTCACTTTTTGTAATTCTTTTATTTATGCAAATAAAGCCCCAAATGCTATTGCACTCAAGAAGTTAAACATTTGACATTTTTACTCCTCAAAAAGCAACTTTTTATGATGTCTAGATATGTTTATTAATTAGTGATTATTAACACCCAGTAAACAACATCATGTCTTGTAAAAACACAATCTTTCTTCACAGCGTGAGGCTGAAATCTATTATTCACTGATTCCATATGCTGAAATACACTCAAACGATCACAAATGACCTTAAGCATTAGATAAATGTAAATGAGGACAGGGTAGAAAATGCGCTTTTGATTGATATCTAAAAGACCAGGTTTGAAGTCCTGACAAGGGATGAAATCTGAAATCTCATACAAAGTAGATAGCAATTGGAAATCTACAAAATCTAAGCTCTTGGATGGATGTACCACACAGCCTCTCCTCAGCAGGGATGAGTGTCTCAGCCTGCTCACAAGAAGCGTTCAGCACATGGAACCTGAAAGACCATTCCTGGGGCCCGTGTGGCCTTTGTCTATGTGGCAGGCACTTATTAGGATCCAGAGATAAATCTCTAAGTTATATACATGCACGCCCTAATGAAGACAGAATTTTTCTAACCCCAAGTGCTCACTTAAAAGAACTTCTCTGCACAGAATGGCTACGTAAGCATAGGGATAAATGATGTGAACGATAGCCATAAAAATTGCATGGGTTTAACCCTCTATGTTAATAAGCTTATTCTGCTGTAACAGCTTGCCTTTCTCAGCCCTTTTTCAGCTTTACTTTTGTCACTTTGAGAAGGACTAAGAGCCCTTTTGGAATGAGAATCATCAAAAAGAAAAAAAAGATTTAGACCTACAAAGAAGAGTGCTCTATTTGCTCTTAGGCAGCCATCTCTAAGCACATTCTAATCCTTAACCCACGAATATAAAGTACTTTACAATTTACTTTTAAAATAACAACAAGAGATAGACATCAAATTTTCAGCTGCTTCCAGTCCCCAGTGTACCTGGAGATGCCTCAATGAAACAGATAAACAGCTAACCTCAGTGGCACCACCTATTACAGGATGGGTCAGTAAGGGCTCTGAAGATGACCTGAAACCAGATTCTCTGAACCCCGACAATGCTCACCCTCCAGAGCATGCCACTGGAGACAACAGAACTGATGCACTATGAGAGAAGTGCTGGGGTTGCCCTGCACGTTAGGACACAGTCAATGAGAGAAGGGCCCCAGCACACTGTGCCTGGCTGCCATGCTCCCCATCTGTCCTTGCAGTGACAACACCACACTGACTGCACAGACAGGATGACCAAAAAAACTCCTCTGGATGCTTGACAACACCTACCTCAGGCAAATGGGCTTTGTTGCCACCTTGAATTCTCAGAGCTATTTAAGATTAAACCTGCCAGTGATTTAAGTACGTTCATTCCAAGCCTCATATTCAGTACAACGGGTAACGATGGCTCTGAAGCAGTCAAATTTCAACCATGCAATAAACTGCAGCTTGAATAGACAGTATATGTTAAAAAAAAATAAAAAGGAAAGAGAGGTTCTGTCACCAAGACTAATCATACCGTATTTGCTATGTTAGAAAGCAATTAAAATTTTTTAAAAATACTTCCAAATTTCTGTCTTGCATCATTTACCTACCTATATTGTATATACATCTGTGTCAGCATCAGTAATATAGGTCACACTTTCACATACATTTCACATTTACATTACATACACAATTACATGCAAGAATCAGTAAAACAATTTAGTGGAATCTTACCAGCTTGACACTTTCTGAGCCTTAAATACTCCTGCATCTTGGTTTCTTTTGATGATCTCACTTACATCTGTAGTGTGTTTGTTAAGAATTAGCCACAAAACTAGTGCAGTAACAAAAATAATAAAAAATATTTTTCCATTGCTAAAACCTTCATAATGTCTTTTATCTGTTTGATCTTCTTTAACCTGTGCTGTCTTGGTCTTTTTTCAGAAGCATAAAGTTTACATTGCTACTCCAGCACATCAGCCATATATCTATCTATGCAGCAATTTGCTCTTGCTGCCTACCTATATTTACTGTTTCATTTAAGGAAGTGCTAGCCCTGTAGCTATAGAGAGAACTGAAAAAAGACTTCCCATACCTTATCTACTTTTAAAGGCAACTATCGTTTATGAATACAAGAATTACAACCACAGTGAACAGAAATTTTTTAGCGCAGTCACTTAATGTCCAGTTTAGTTAGTGCTGCTTTTGACTGGTATCACTAAACCACAGTGTTGAGATTTTGGAGGCTTACAGGTTTTGAGTACCTACCACAAGACAAATACCTTTGTTCCTAGCTCTTTCTGGGTGAAATCCAACACTCAGCGGAGCTCCTTTACCTACAGGCAAGGGAGTTTCTAGTCCATTTGCTTTCTTGAGAATGGCTTGGAACCACCATAAAAGATAGTACAAGGCAATAAATGTCTTTTCTTCCCCATAAGCACCACAACAGTGCCCCAAGCCTCATCTCTCAATGCCTTAGCCTCATCTCTCAGCTTCTTTCAGTTCAGAAGATCAGGCCACAAATTT
This sequence comes from Arenaria interpres, assembly GCA_013399435.1. Lineage (NCBI taxonomy): Eukaryota > Metazoa > Chordata > Aves > Charadriiformes > Scolopacidae > Arenaria > Arenaria interpres. The sequence continues at coordinate 29,371 of VXAK01012602.1, forward strand.
GGGCAGCCATTCAGGCAGGCCAAAGCCTGGGATGTCATGAAAAGTTTCAAGGGAAACTGTGCCCAGTCATCTATGCCTAGAAAGATAATCCTCAAAAATCAATCATTTGTGGTTAGTCAGAAGCTGTTGCAAGGAAAAGGTGTAGCAATTAACCGAAACTGTAAGAATATTAAATGTCACCCAGTGTGAACCCACACATATTTGAACAATTCACTTTCAAGTATAAAAAATTACCTTAGCCAATTTTGGTCAATGATTCTTACTTACTTAAGGTACAGGAAACTTGATGCTAATTACGAGGATGTTTCCAGGTGCACAAAATATGTTGAATTATTTACAAAATTGAACACTCCTGTCAGTCTAATTTAAAATATCACTGATGCATCTTTTTATTTGCTTTGCTGAAATCAAGTAATTGGCCTTCCTAACTTAGTTGGCTATTTAAGAAGAGTTATTTTAGGAAAGCCTCTATCCAAACAATGTAAAAGAAAGGACAACTGATATTTTGTGAAGACAAAAGCTAGAAATGGAGTGGCAGAAAACTGGTTTAAACAAATCTCTGTAGTTTGGAAGCGTCTTTTAAATCTTTTCTACAATACACAATGAGAAGTAGTAATGAATGGTCTATACCTGTGAAGCAAAAGGTATAATTCCATGAGCAAAGCATGCCATTTTTAAGTAGAGGCAGAAGTAACATTGTTGATAAATTAGCTACCCTGCACTTAAATCGTTTGAGCAAAACTATTAATAATTGTTGTAAACATGTTAACGGTAGCTTTTTTAAATAATTTATGAGCCCATGCCTTCAGGCATTCAGGCTGAACATGACCTTTCTAACCTAAATTTCCCAGGACTGTTGAAAGATCCATACACACTATATTTTAATGGCCATTATAGTGCACTGCAACAATGTTTTGTATTATTGATGCTCTCAGACAGTAGTTCAAGTCACTGTGCATGGTCTGAAACAGAGCTAAGGTAGCAGATACACAGCCTCTCTGAAATAGGAGACAATTTTTACTAAAAGGGAACCTCATCCTTGGATTTGGGCATGTTGAACTGAGTATAGATGCTTCCAGTGTTCTGAGGAAACAGAATTTTGATGTTCATGACTGCGTCATAGATATGATTTAGGTTGTAAAATTTGTATCTGAAAGCATATCATCCAAAATTACAAAGGGGGATGAATGTGATAACTCTGCCTATGTATATCTTAATTATTCACTTGAAATATCCATATTTTTCTTTTTAATACTTTATTTAAATGCCCTAAAAGAACTTAAATAAAACACACTAACTCAACAATAAAGTTTTGAACACATCTGCAAAAACAATAATATCTGTCTTTATTTTATTGATTTTGCAATATAAATGATCTGTTAATCAATTAAAATCTACCCATGATAAGCAAAAGGAGTTAAGTTAGAGTGAAGTCTTTTAAATGGACTGGTAACTCAAATCATAATATTGTTTTAAAAACCCCCGTAAACCTCATGCATAAGTCCATTGATTAATATAAAATATAGCTATATATTTCACAGTTAAATGGTTAAAATGACAACAATAATTTGAAATTAACATATTTGCAAATTAGATTGTTACATTTCAATAACATATCTTAATATAGATATTGAAAACATACATAGCAAATACTTCATGTGGCAGTATGAAATGGAGAATAATATGAAGAATGTCAAAAATTAAAAGAAAAATCAAATCCTCAAAAGCTTGAGACTTCACAAAGCAAAGCTGTTAGTTACGCTCACTGAATAGCGATAACAACAACAAAACCAACAATAATTATGATGATGATGATGATACAAAGGCAGATTCTCAGATGCAATGCACTATTGCCAGGTCGATTTTCAATTACATTTCACTGATGTATTCATTTGTTTCTTAATGTGCTCATCTTGCCCATTAAGAATAATTAGCAGGCTTGCTTGGTGATTTCCTGGCTTCTGACAGTGATTTTTTTTCTTTTTTGTTGACAACCACTTTTACTTTTCGGAAAGTAATTTTTGGATATTATAGTATGACTGGCATGTAATTTAGGCCTCCTAAGAAATTTAAAGGGAAGATGTAAACAGTAATTTTTAAACAAGATTATTTTAATCTATAATATCTACATATAAAGCATAATACTAGGCATTAACTAATCCTGAAAAGCAGAATCTAGCAAAGAAAACAGTATTTTATCCCACATTAATTTAATTTTGTATGATAAACAATTAAAAAATACCATCAGCAATAATAAAAAATTACAGAAATACATCATTTGTAGTGTGTGGCACTTGGGGCCAAATACTATTTCCAATTATACTAAAAATTCTTACTGATTTCAGTGAGCCTGGTGTGGCTGAAACAGATCTAAATTTAGCCTAAAATTCTGCTACAGCTAGCCACTATAGAAAAGAATGCAAAAGAAAATTACCATAAGACAGATCATAAAATTACTACTGAAGTCCATAAAACACATAAAATGCAACATAAATTTTATTATGTGCACTTTTAAGAATACATTCCACCTACACTGTAAAGTTCTCAGTCTGCTGCACTTTGGCACCCTGCTAATATTAAGCCCATTGTAAAATCCAACACAATAAAAGCACTTTGAATGCTGAGCCTTCAGAGCACCAAATGTTAAAAAAGAAAAAATAAATTCCTGTTAGAGCCTTCCACCAATCATTTCTCAGTGAAAGGGATTCACAGAGTGAATACAGATGAATACTTCTTGTAAGACTTTTGGGAAAAAAAAAAAAAAGATATTTCTAAAACATATTGTGGAAAACTAAGGTGTGCTAATTAGATGACATTAACAGTATCTTTTTCAGGAATAAAAACACTTTACTTTGTTTAATTCCAAAGACTGAGTGAATATTTTTAGCACTCGCCAATTTTTCTTGTTTTAAAATTTTTCTTGTTTTGTCTAAATTTCAAAAAAGTTCGGGTATGTTTACAGAATCTGCTGTGCCAGATATTTGCTAACTTGATGATTACTGAGCTCACCTGAAGCTTTCTGTGGGTAAAATGACCTTTAGTTCAGTACCTCTGCTTCTCTAAAACATCAGTTTGTTTTGTTAGGCTATTTCTGAAACAGTTTTTTTCTCCCACATGTTTTATCTTCATAATGACATAGATGGAAGATTGGAAGGCGTGGTGCTGATTAAAATACACAGAATAATGAATACTTCCTCCTCAAGACATGAGTATAACAAAGTAGAATTTAACAAAATAAAAATCCCTGGAACACAACTGAGAAGTTGCATTTTCAAGAAAAAGAAGACTTTTATAAGGTTTCCTTCAAGTTTTAAAATATATGATCTAGGATTGGCTGTTTATTCCATGAAATTGTTAAAGTGTTATAAGCAATTCTAGTTACCTCCATTACCTCTGAGAAAGTCTTTTTAAAGGTAGTAGCCAATATTATTGCACTGCAGTATTTCCTGTTTCAACAGTCATCAGCAACTGCAATTTTTTTAAACCACAAATCAGTTTAACCTTTTTTTTTTTTCCACTAAGTACTTATTATGTTAGCTCTCAAATAGATACAAAACTCAATTCTAAATAATTCTGTTGATGCAGTGGCCAAAACCTGAAAAACTAGTCTGCCTTAAAATGCAAATGGAAAGATTACCAAGGAACAAAAGCAAATAGATACCTTCCTTTTTTTCTTCTCAATTTCTAAGGGCTATTAGTATTCACTGTATATATCTGTTCTTGTTCTGTGCTGATATTTGATGTGGCCACAAATTATGCTCACTCATTCTCTTGCTTAGCCAAAGTCCAGTTCAATTTTCTGAACTATGTTTTCATATTAGAAGGGCATAATAGCAATTTATTCTAATATAAGAAATACAATAAAATTCTTTCTACAAAGCACAGAGGAGTTTTGCAACCTTACATCAAGAGAAACAATGACAAATTGATAATTGATTAAGCACACTAAATGGGCAATTTGTAGGCAGCTACAACTTAGCAGCAACAATGAAACCATGCATTTCAATATACACTGGAAAAGCTATCACGATATACAAATACTGGGTATGTTTTAAAAGGCTACTATCTGAAAGTAAAAATAAAAAGCTGGTTCTTCTGCAAAACGAATATGTGAAGGGAAGCTAATGATTTGATCCACTGCTATACCTCCTGTAACGTGCAGCATGCACACAAGGAATCTTTCAGCACTCAACCATAAGACAAATATTTACTACTGTACTTGCTCTATACCAACACATACATTTTTAATTAAAGAAGAAAATGTGGCATTTTTTGCAGGGGAAGCTGTAGCTCTGTTCAAGATATTCTACATCTATTTTTTAATTACTTATGTGGGGACTTTTTCTTAATATACCCCATGCTGTCTGTCTTTATATCGATTGTTACTCAGCCAGTAAAAAGGAACGAGCACAACAAACCAGTTTTCTATCTGAATAAGGATACTTTTGATGGCCTTTTCATTTCCATCAGTTAACAGAACTTCTTTGACATCTGCAGAAATAGCAACCTGAAAAAAAGAGCACAGCAAACAATGAGCAAATATGCTTGTCTGTGTGGAAGTGAAGACAGGAGTGACAAGCCTTCAGTATCATGCTTCCTCACCTATTTCTCTGTAACAATCTTCAATCTTTTTTCATTTTATGTCTGCATTATTTTAATCATTCAATCAAATCAGTCAATACTTTTATCATTCCATTTGCGGGAGCCTCTATCTTGCTATCATTCTGTTCCGTAATTGCATTGTGACAGCGGATGATGGTATTCTGAGAGGCTTTCATTTGCGGGCTTCTGTTTATCTAGTAGAGCCATCATACAAGGCTGTCACTCTGCCTTTCAGCTTGCTTCTGTCTGACTGCCTGATGCCCTTCATATAACTTTGCATTGCAGGCAGATGGCTTTGTAAGGGTAATTTTTTTGTGAGCTTTGACATGCTCGCACATTGGGCTGTAACCTCGACACATTGTATAAGAGCGACAGGTTTGTCAAATGCCAATCAGTGTAACAATATGCTTTTATTTGTAGAGACATAAAAACTTGTCTAATGCACTGCACTGCTACATAATATCTCCTGAATACATGACTCAGAACCCAGAGAATGGTGAACGACTCTCCTGAATGGCCAATCTAATTCAAAAGAATCTAATTACCGAGAGCTCTGGATCATGTTTGTTGGTGTAATAATGCAGGCAAAACATTAGCAGCTATATCATGGTGCTCCAACTGTGATTCGCCAGGCTATTCCTGTATCTTAGCAAATGGGACTATAATCTGAAAAAAAAAAAAAATGCTTCGGCTATGGCAATGAAAGACAGACCGTGCGTGGCCTGGAATGTCACAACAAGAGATATTGACTACACGGAGGTAAAATGTTTCTGCTCATCGAGGCAACCATAAAATCAATATGATACGAAAGCAAGTCAATCTAGAAGGTCTCTCAAGACTCTGCAGCTTGACCGCAGCTGAGGCTGTTGACAGTTCTCTGACCCAGCAGTTGGAGGCACTGGAACATTTTTCCCTTTGTTTCTTCCTGTGAATGGGATTGGAATTGAGAAAAGACCTACCATGAGCCCAGCCAAGCATGTCATGCCACCCCCTAGCTCACACACAGCAAGGTCCCTGAAAGAGAGAAAGGAAATGGTAGAACCCATACAAATTAGATGAAAATGGTCAGAGAGACATATATGTTACAAGAACAAATTGCCATCTGCAGTAAGAACTGAGCTACCAGGAAGTTGTAGAGACATGACTAGGCTACCTCATGTCGTTTTGCGTTTTAAAAATAATTATGAAATAGAAAAGTCACAAAGCAGGCAAATCAGTGGGGGTTCCCTCATTAGTGTTCAGTGCAACATTACCACCGCTGAGCTGAAAAATCTGAGAAGGTTCCCTTTTTTCCCTTGTCAATGGCTCTGTCTTTTAGAACTAAACTAGCTAGAGTAGCGAAAGATAATTGTTAGGAAAGGATAACAATGTTAATCCACATTCATTCTTGCAAAAACAGTTAGAGAAGTAAATGGGGAAATTAATATTATTTATATATCTCTCCATATAGGTATGCCTAAAAGCCTTTTTATATTAAAAAGAGAGAAGTTTTAAAACAAGCCATATACCACAAAACAATTACACATGAAGAAATCCGATCCTTCAATTAGCACTTAAAACTGCAAGTGACCTACAAACAATGCTGTTATGAACAACGATGGGAACAGCAAACAGTTAAGCCACAGAAAACGGAGCGGAGCTAGTGTCAAGAGCCTAAACTGAGCCCGAGCAGAGGGCTGAATACATGGTCTAAAAGGCTGCTTTTAACTTAGACCATACTGCGCTGTTACTAAGACGCGCATGTGAAATATAATTTGGGGCAGAGAGCGTGCTGGATGGGAGCTTGCAGGGGGAGCCATGAAGAATGTCCTCCAGAGCCACGGCCTGCCCCAGGAGGGGAGGCGGGAGGGATGCTGACCCCGCGCCCAAACTGCGTGAAGCGGCGTCTGGGGCAAGGCAGAGACTCGGTTGGGAACACGCTGCTTTATAGCTAAATCTGCGGCAACTGTTACCGCTGGCAGGAACGCGCCCATGGAGACATTTTTGACAGGCAGAAAATGGAATTTCAGATAAACAGACTTTTTTTTTTTTTTTTTGGTGCACCTTTTCTTCTCCCCTAAAATACCAACATTTGAACACCTATTTTTATGTGGGAGTATCACCTCCCTACTCACTTAACACTGATATTTAGGAAGAGCATCCAGGATGCCGTATCAGTATCCAGGTACTGATATTTTGTTCACTGAGGTCAGCAGACTAGACTGTATGACTGTATACTAACGCATGCTCTCTGGATGGAACAGATTTATTTTTCCACAAATTCTATTTGAAAAAAAAGTCTAGCTGTCCGATATAATGAAAATGAGACAAAAGACGGACATAGTTTGGAGGAACAAGCTGTACATAAACCCAATGAAAATATAAAACAGATGTGGGAAATTTGCAGTTTGTGGTTTAAATAGACCAATTATAGGGTTTTCCTCACATAAGTTTCTATTCTTCTAAACCATGTATGTCATATATATTACAAGTATATACATATGATTGTATATATAAGATTTACGAGGCACTTAATCCTTTATAAGAGTCATGTCTATTGAAATAAACACAGAAAATACCTAGTGTGGGGGTTTTAGTGCATTTTGAACCAAATTTCTGTGTACATAATATACAATATTTATGCATATAAATAATTTATTTCAGTGCAAAGTTCCCTTACTGGCAAATTTTAAAAATCACATCCACCTCAGGCAATATTTAGTGCCATTTATCAATGAGAATTAAAGTAAGAAACACTGCTCTGAACATACTGTTAAGAGGTCATAATCCTGAGAAATCAGGATGCGAAACTGCCCACTTCTTCCATGGAAGTTTGAGTGATCGCTGTCTCCGAGTATCCAGGCTTGCACACCCAAACTGGGAAGCCAGGAAAATACACTTTAATGAGCAGCACAGGGAGGTTTGCTGTGAAGAGCCTCGGAGAACAAGCAGAGCGTACGAGCCAGGCATGGGGCTGGATGGCAAGGGGCTACAGGGACACCACAGCAGCAGCAAAAGTCACACAACGCAGTGCCCAGCTGAACTGGGAGGAAAGAGCAGCGGCTACCAGATGAGGTGTGTTACTTGCCTCCTCTAATGGGGTGGGTTTCCTTCAAGTGGTGGACGGAGTAGAAATGAGGCTTTACAAACCAGCGCATGCTTTGGTGCCAGGTCTTTGATTTCAGGCAGGAGTTTGAGCAAGCTGCAGGAACCAGCTCACAACTGATGTGCTCTCAGCTTCGGTACAAGGGGCAGGGACTTACAGCTTGGTCTTCCCTATTTTATCAACACCATATGTACACAGACTGAGGCATTTTGTGTACTCCAAGCTGGTTTACTTAGTATTAGCCTTCCACCCTCACTCAGAACACAAGTTCTGTCTCCAAATGCATTGTTATAATGGCTTTTCTTGCATCCCATTCATCCTCTGGACAATGAAACTTCAAGGATTTCCAAGTGCAAAGCTCTGTATACTCAAGGGGAAAGAGAGAGGATGCAGGATGGTTTTTATTTTCAGGTGTTCCTATTGGAGCCTTGATAACTGTCTTCTGCAAGTTTAAAAAATGTGAAAAAAACCCCCAAGCAAAACCAAAACAAAAGTGCAGGATGTCTCAAACTTGTTTCAAAACACTTCAATACAGGTGCAAATTCCTTCATTGCTATATGAGGTGATTATTATGTATTTTATCAGGTAATATTTTGCTTGCTTTTGCAACAGATGCCAGTTTAAAGAATGTCTTTTATTTTTCCTGACCTTCACAATCAGTACTGATCGATTGGAGCTTCACTTTTGTTTCCCAAAAATCAAAGTGAAATAAAACGCCTTGAGTGGAAATCAAAAGTCTTTGACATATAGCAGAAAGCTTGCTGTGCAATATTAGTACCCAAAGGCAGCTCAGAATTCTTTGTTAAGAGCAACATGCTTTCACCTTGAACATTTTAAATTTAATGTGAAGACTTAAATCATAGCAATCTTTACCATGCAGATACAATAAAACTAACAGATTGGAAAATATCTTTTTATGTTTAACTCTGTACCTGAATATTTCTTTGTGCTTCAGGCAGTAGTAAGCCAGCACTTCTTCAGATGGCCAGAGACCTATAAAATAAAGATATTTGCCGCCTTAGAATAGATTTTTTCTTGGTCTAAAATAATATTTGAATATGTATTACCATTTTCAGACCTGTACCAACTGTTTCATTTTCTACATTTGCCATAATACCATGGAATAAAGAAACAAATAAGACTTTTAATGGAAGACTTCTGATGTAAGCATTGGAACTGAATGTTTCGTAGATTTCATCCCAATTAATGTTCAGAAATTTACTCTATAGATACACACACACATAAATAAACACATATATCTATACATATACATCAAATTGCCACTTCAAAAGTTAGAGAAAATTTAATTCTATGAAACTTCTGACATTTGGACATTCACATGAACATCAAACTGTTTGTACCAGGCCAGATGCAAGGCCCATCTTCCCCTGTAGCCTGCTTCTAACAGCAGACAGGAGCCCTCTCCTTTTTCATTAGCTGCCCTCTACGGTAATTTAATTTTTTCCCAGTTTCTTTTTATTTAACCCCTTTTCTCTTAGCTTTTGTTAGGTCAGGCATCAGTCAGACTGTAAGGGACACTGACTGGCAACACGTGCTAAGACCAAAAACAGGACTAGGACTGACTTCCTGAGAAGGAGAGGAGATACAAATGTTAAGTTCTGTTTAACAGTCACCAAAGAATTTTTCAAGTTGTTCTGTGGACTGCAGTAAACTTTCCAGAGCTGCAAAATCCCGTGGCAGGGAGTACCACAGTTTTACCATGCTGTATAAAGAAACATCTCCCCTTGCTTTGTACTTTCCTTCCTGTCATTTTCATGTCATTGTGAACAGACAGGAGCAATCACGCTTTTTTCACCTAATCTGTATAATTCATGACTTCATAAGCTTCCATCATAAAACTTACACTGCTCATTGTCATCCTTGGCAAGGACTTGTAGGCATCCATGCAAATCTCTCTCTTTGACACCATTCACTCACGAAACTCGCTGTTTTGCCAGACAGGTTTCCCACCTCACTTGAACATCTGACTGAAGTGCCATGGTCCATGGAGAGGGCAGCAAAGATCCTGCTTGGCTTGCACACTCTCCTGCAGGCTCCAGTCTCCACTGCTGGAGGGAGCCTGGGAAAATACAGACTGGTGTTCAGGCACTTCAGTGAGGTTCCCAAAGTTAAGAGGCGATGAATCAAAGCCGTATGCGGCCAAATGTTATGAAACTTAGTTTTCTATCTGTTGTTGCTTAGCAATGAAAAAACATGCTCACATGTCTGTCCACAGGTAAAAAACACAGTTCGCCTCCCCCCACAACACACAGCATTATGAATTACCATGACAGAAACTTAGTATTATGAACTTAATATTATTACAGATTATTAAGTTATGAAACTTATTATTATTACAGACACTTCAACAGTTTCCGTAAAATTAAACACAGACATGTGGGAGATATTTCTAGACAGGTAAAGTGAATTCCATGCAGCATACTATCTATATGCATCCTTTAGACTATTTTTCATAATATTTATTCTCAAGACTTTAAAAACATCACAACATATTTGATAGAAGCAGAATTTTGTAAGAAAAATTGTTTCCCTTTTAAATCACTTAGAGCCCGATTGTAACCATGAAATACATAATTCTTCTTTTCCATCCAGTAAGTATTCTGAAATACCCTTATACTTAGTGACAAATAACAAAAAATTATGAATGTGTTGTCTGCCTGCAGATCAAGCAAAAGCCTAGACAGGATTTGGCCAAAACTTTGTGTATAGCTTTAGTATGATGAAGATCTTAAAGGTAGAAAAAAACAGAGCACCAATTCATATGTATGACAAAAACATTAAAGCAATTTTGGTATTTCTACTGTTTATGACAGTTTAGGCTGATTAGGTGTTTGCAAATACGCTATTTTGCTTAGACTTGCTAAGGGTTAAAATCAAATATTCACACACGACTACCCATTCTTCAGTGAAACATACACTAAGAATTGTACAGATTTTCCATCTCCTTTTTGAGCATTTCAATGCCTTTGAGCATTGAAATATGCTAAAATGACAGATTTTGCAATAAATATAATAACTGTTTAAATATTTTAGTGTATAATATAAAGAATGTTTCAGTTTGCAGTGACTGGTGTATACTCAAGCAATAAAAGTGCTTTTTTAATATTTAGTGAAGACACGGCTAATTTAATACCATTTATAATACTAATATCTCACATTACAAGAAAAACCCCACACCCACAAACACAAAAAACCTAAACCCTTTTGTAGCAAACTTTTAGCCTGAGCGAGTTTTAAAAATACTTGTCAATGGTAGCAAAATCCTTCAACATCTGAGTTTTCAGTACCCTCAGTCAAATGTCTCTCACTTTTCTACAGTCGTTATTGAAAGGGCACTTTGAATGGTGTCACTAAATCTTTTATGATGGGTGACCGTTCTTTCCCCTACTACCACTACAACGTTGGTACCGGCTGAAGCTGCAGGTGTATCAGATCGCTCTGTGCTGAGAGAAGGGTAAAGCACCTTTGGAAAGACAATGCTCTTCTTTAGGCAGATGCCAGCGATGCAGAGACTCTGCCCCCGGCTCCCTTCCCCCATAGGGAAGGAGGTATCACCTCAGCAATGATGTAAGCGGCTGGCAGCTAAAGAAGCAGGAGTCAGGAGGTCCTTCACGAACACAGGTCTCAAGTGTGGAAGCACACAGTGCTTCCAGCTAAGCCAAGAAGCCAGAATATCTCCGTTAATTTTAGTAAAAGGAAAAGCTTCTCGTGCTTGAACAGGCAGGTAAGCCTCTTTACCTTGAAAACAGGGATAAGCTTAAAGATCCAGGTGGAGGAGTTTGCATTCTGTCTTCTTCCCCTTCACTCTGACCTACATTCACCAACACAATGACCTACATTTTGAAGTTGCAAGTATAAGATAGTTCTGCTTCTGTTAGAAAACATACAGCTGTAATGCAGGAATGCAGCAATTCCTATGAGTTAACAACCACCACTAGGTTGTGAAAAGCATAATTTATTTCCTGCAAACACATACATATGGATATGGATTAAGTTTCCTGTGAACACACTTAAAATAATTCTTTCATATTTAAAGTAAAATTATTCTCATTTTGTATTGCGAATTTGATTATAAATACATAACATTGGATGGGGACCTATTTGCATGTGCAATTACTTACACACGATAGTCAATTATTTACATGTATATAGGCAAAAGAATATCAAAAGGCCCCCAAATGGTTCTTGCATTTGAAAGGCTATAAATAGACTACAAGTCCTAGGCAGAGGGGCTAAAAATCTCACCATACAAGGAAACAGAGAGAAAGAAGGGTTTCTTTTTTCCAAAAATAAATATTTTGCGACATTTACTGGAAGTTTTAAAACTCTTTATCACCTTGATAACTACAATGTGAAAACAGAGAGTAGTTGCCAGAAAACACTGGAATCTCTATTGAAATATATAAATACGTTAAGTTGTGGTGGTGTTTAAAGGTGAGCCTCAAGAAAGACTGTGATCTGGCATGTCTGAAGACATGGGAGAGAAAGAGTGCTCACAGAGCAACGTCTGTCTGCATTTCCACTCTTGGCAGGTCTCCTTTCACCTGGATGGAGCAGAAGATTGACTACTAGTGTGCCATAGAGAGATTTTGTCTATTTCCAGACAACCTCATGATACCCCTACAGTAGGAGGGGTAGAAAAACACTATCACCAAAGAGTATGATGATGGATGGAAATACTATATATGCAGAGACACACAAAATGCAGGCGTTTCTACAGCACTTATCACCACATCATAAAATCTCACCGCAGTAATGGAGTCTACCTCACAAGAATTTGATGACAGCATGACTTTCTACTGTCCCAATTTTGCACATTAGGAACCAAAGTAGGAGACAGTAAGTTACTTAAACACACAGAATGAAATTATGGCCAGGCCAAGTAAAAAACCTCAGCCATCCTTAACACCCTGAGGCATGATGTAACCAAAAAAGATGCCCAAGCTTCCCCTATAGAGGAACAACACTAACAAAAATCGCAATAATACTAAGAACACATAAATTAAGTTCATTTTATTACTCTCATAGTGCTTGCTAATGGAAAGTGTCAGGTCCTTCTGCTCCAGCCATGGCAAAACAGTTCTTTAAAGCAATCTTCAACCCCCACGGACTAAATCATGTGTAGACAGCCTTCTGAGGATGTTTTGTTCTAACCATCAGGTGGAGTGCCACTAGTCCAAAGCAACACAAAACCTGTGGGTTCTTTGCGTCAAACCTAAAAATGCTGATCCTGTATGACATTACAGAAAATTTTCTACTGGAAATAAATTATCCAGTATTTTTAAAAAAATCTTAAATTTTTTTTCTTTTCTCCTCTGGGGCTTTTTACCACATATTTTAAAAAATCATGTCACACATTTGGACAACAAACATTCAGATCTGATCAGAAGTTCTTAAAGAACAGCATGTTATTAGAAAATTCTCAGAATAGAATGCAGAGAATTTTGAGATGTGTCTTTTTAAAGAAGACATTAGATTATCAGAGCCATTATGCTTCTGCACTGTTCCATACCTACAAAGAAATCACAGTAGCTACCGATTACTTTAACTGGGATAGTGCAAGATTAGTGGAGCTCTGCTCTACTGCCTGCCAACACTACACACAGGAAACAAGCGCAACTGGAGGTGACAGGTGAACCGTCCCTTCAGGCTCCGAGTAGGAGGTATAAAGCTGTCCTACAACTGCTTCACTCATGATAGGAGATGAAGAAGTTCCTTTCCAAGCTAAGCCAAATGGAAAGTTTTGTCACTTTTCCCTAGCACCTCACATGGCCACATGTACAGATGTCTGATCTCAAAATGCAAATTTTGTCTTTTATTTGCACTACTAAAGTATGCGATTTCTTCCTATTCATTTGAAGCTTCAAGTAAATTTTGCACGAATCCTAGCTTAACCCTCAAAAGCAAAGACAATTTAAATTTGAAGAGTCAGTCATTTCCCCAGATGAATATACTCAAAAATATCTTTTTTTTCTATTATGCCCTGATTCATGTCTACATGAAATCACCTTCTTTGCTTTAATACTCATCAAAGCAAGAGGAAAAAATGCATCAAGGGCAAAAATAGATGAATAATGTCTCAAAAGAAGTATCAACAATTGCACTGAGCAATGATGAATTGTTTTCTGACCCTAAGAAAAGTATTTTTTATCTTTCCTGACACCAAGACACATTGTTGATGGAGAGCAGAAAACCCTTTGGCACCACAACAGACTGTGCAAAGGTGTTCAATTAAGTACCTAGCTGGACAGGCAACTATTCCCCTTTTCCTCTACTAAAAGACTGTAGAGTGACTTGAAAATCCCCAAACTAAGATATCAACTGGAACAGGCCATTCTAGGAATTTAAAATATTGCTATGATTGCTACTTTTACTGTAGCATTGTTACAATCTTAGTTTTACAGTATCAAACCTTATTTTCTACTGACTATGCCTTATATTCAAATCACAAGGGAAGGTAAGTATGATGATTTTATATTGGTTAGTTGTTGCGTGGATCACCATCACTGTGCACAGCAAGAAGCACAGTACACCTGCTGGAGGTCCTGGAGAAGTAGGACAGCAGGTCAAAATCAAGGTTCAACAGCGTAGTTAACTTGGAGTAAATTTCATAATGAGGCTCTAACCAAAATTATGAGCCCTTCTGCCAGTGGAGCACTAAAATTCACTTCCAAGTCAAAGAAAAAAAATGAATTTATGAATAGCACAATTCAGACTAAGTACCAAGTGAATGCAAAGTGTATGTCTGCCAGACATACTTTGGTAACAACATATAACATGGTGGTCTAATTTGAGTATTGCTTGAGTAAAGACTACTTGTAAGTAATTGTACTGCTGTAGTTAGTTACTTTGCATGGATAGCTCTCAGAAATAGTTCTAGCTCTCAACTTTCTTCAAACTCCATACCTCAAGCCCCTTTTCAATACGATATTATCATAAAAAGTGTTGCTTAGGATAGTAAGAAGAAAAAATTTTATTTTCATTTACTTTTTCACTCAGCATGGAAAATGTGACAGATGAGAGGATAATCGGCAATCCTGGTAACTTAAGATCCAACCTAAAGTGTATAGAATCTTAAAAACATAAACATATGTAATAAGGCACTATTACCACAAATATTCAAATTTTTAGCCACCATAAAATGCAGGTATATAAGAGTGGAAACCTTCCACAGAAATTTACTTTCATAATAATCTAAATACAAGTCTGGTCAATTTAGTAAAATGAAGAAACAGGGAATTGCTAAGTGAGGAAAAAACCCACTGAAAAAACTCTTGCTATTTCATTTTGTTTGCAGTACACAAAACCCTGTTTTCAAACCTGCATCCTCACGATTCAGTTTACACTCATCTACAGCAGAAGCAGATAAAAGAGGGCTCATCATCACCAAGCTGGTTGCAGATGGTGCACCTGGAATTGTAAAACTATTTTCCTACAAATTTTAATTTGAGTGCAGACTTTCAAAAAGAGAACACCTACAGTGTAGGGTGCCCTTCTGGACATCTGGCCACCTTATGTGAACGTAAGAGCTAACTTGTTTTGAGCGTCCAATTGTCTAATCTGACACTCTGCATTCTGAAATTTATCCCAGGTGTATTTGTAAGTGAGCAACTTCAGCGACAAATGCACACGGTGAAAAAAGAAAATTATTTAATAGCCTTTACAGTAGCACCTTATACCCGTGCACCTGACTTTTGCACATGGCAAGTCCAGTGAAGAGGAGCAATTTGAGGCAGGGAGAACGGCTAGCTTACTTTTCCACAGCAGGAATACTATATATGAACAAGAATACCAGAAGAAATAGAAGATATAAAGAGAAACACATCTCACCATTTTTTCCCTATGCACATACATTCTATAGGAACTCTTGTCTCCCTTTCAATCTAAAGCAGAATTCATGATATTCAGATCATTGAAAAATATGTATAAGCACTGGCTGAGATTTTCAGCCCAGGCAAAATGGCCTCAGCACTGTATCTCTCACTTTCATTCTCATTATTATTCATGACTAGGAGGGAAACATGATGGTCTGCAATCTGCAAATTTCTTTTAGAGTGCAAACTTAAGAGGCTCAGTGGAACTGATGTGGAAATACAGTAACAAGTCAAAGCTGTAAATGTACGCATATCTCTACCATAACAAAAATCAGCAAAGTGTACAAATCTACTTGTATGATTGTCTTTACCATCCTTTTTTTCAAATGAATGGATTTGATTGTGTTGTGCGGTGTGGTTTTTTTTTTACCTAGTTTTCAAATAGTTATTAAAAATTAAACAACACTGGAAAAAACCTTTTGTGATTATAGCCTTCATTCTCCTGCAAAAAACTGGATCTATAAATTTATGTACCATTGTAGATGTAAATTACAAAATTTTATATTCAACTATATTAAAACATCTATTCCAAAAATGATTACCAGTTGTGAAAAGCAGACAGGCTTATCACTTGCTGTCAGTTGTTCATGTCTAGTTAAGCAATAATGTGCTAAAACTGCTCTTTTGTTTTGTGTAAGAATTTTGGCAATAGAAGAAATGAACACTCGTTTAATAAAAACTCAGGCTGCTTTTTGCTTTGATGGAGGAAGCAGCTGCCTGTTTTCATTTGCTGCAGAGCAGCAAAACCCATCAATATAATAAGCAGCTTAGATGCATCCATCCACAGCATCTGTAAGGATATAGGGCTATTCGCTCAAAACCAATCCTTGGTTTAATTTTAACAAAGATGTGTCTGACATATTTGAAAATGCATTATAATAGGGTTTTGAAATACTAGCATTTTCTCTTTTCTTTTTAAATACTTTTCACAGATTTTGAAAGGCAAGTATACATATTGGAATGATAGAAATGATAAAACAAATATTGCTAGCAAACAGCAGAACTAGCCTAAAAATGCAAAGATGGAACATTAAGAGATGCCTTCGGGTTCACAGACTCTCTTGTCCCTTGCAAATATAGAAAAATAGTATTTCAATCTTTTCAACGAAGAGTTTTTTCACTGTAACCAAAAGCAGAGAAGGATACTAGAAATAAATATCACAGAAAAATAACCAACCTGCAAAGATCACAGATACATTATACAACTATATTTCCTGGGACCCACTTTTCTTTCCCTTCCTCATGCTTTGTTAAAAGTAGATAAATATTAATGCTCATTTCCAAAGATACTTATCAAATTGTTTTCTGCTATTGCCTGAGAGCAATATAATTTTTTACTAAGTTTCAGCAATGTGAGTTTGTCTCAAATGACAACTTCTAATTGCAATAAAATTTTTAAATTAAAAATAGATTTATAGGACTTTCATATACAATTACAAAAACAAGAAGAGAGAGATAATAGACAATCTGAGATATAAACCATAAAACTCTATTTTCACTCTAAAAATGTGAGATGGCACATTTATATTATTAAAAATTCTTAAGACATTATTATTTTAGTGCTGTTTGGCTTTCTAAGACCTTTCTAAGCTGAGCTTTTAGATGATTTGCACATTAACTGAGAAGTCAGATAATTCTTAATCCTCCTCTTTTTCAGATCCAATAATGGATAAGGGAGCATCTTAGCATGATCAACTAGCAATCTGCCTAGCCTGAGTGGTAGTACACCTGAGTTTAGGATTAGTCATCGGGTTTTCATAATATCTGATTTAAATGAGCACTCATTCTGGGAAGTGCAGAAAAAGATTATTCAATGATATTTGAACTGTACCATTTAAATACGTAACAATAAATTTTGAGTGCATGCATATTTATTTGCTTCACAAACAAAAAGCTATACAGAAAGGAAGATTTTAAAAAATCATGGCAAGACAAATAGTTGGATAGTTCAATTAATAACTGTTTTTTCGATCAGTACTCACAATAGCTTATAGATATAATCAACCATATCTCAGCTGTAGCCTTGTATCTCTATCTACCTGATTCTAATATCTTTATTTCACTTTTGTCTATAGATGAAGTGAGGAAACTAGTTGTTTTGGGGGTTTTTTGTGTGTGTTTTTTCATGGCATCTTTGGGTTGTTTTTTTTCGGGGGGGTGAGGGGTGTTGTTTTGGTTTTTTACAAATATATCCTGAGGTAACAAACCCTGGTTACTAATATTGCTTCTCTTCCTCAAATATTTGATACCGAACATGAAAGTTTGGGTAACTGATCTATGAACCCTTATATAGTGCTCAAGACAAATTAAGTGGCATTTATTTGGGGGATTTTGATTGTGTTCAGAAGTGGTGTCTAGTGTTTGGATTCTTCATGTTTGCTTTTTATATTATTTTTTTTTTCCCCATCAAATTAACTAAACAAAGATGATACCTTTTTGGTCCTAGTAGCTTCTGATTCAGTGTTCTTCTTCTTTATCAAACTCTGCCATTCTACATAGTTTACCAAACTACTAGAAAAGCATCTGCTCTGTGCTGCCGGGAGAAATTAATTTTGTGCAAGTGGAAATAAATACATGCACAGTTCAGTTTTAGGCTTTGAACCATCTCTCCCTAGGAAAACAGCATAATATTTCAGTACCTGGAACTTCATATACTGGCAATAGGTGACTACGGATCCTACATATTCTTAAGTTAAATTGGTACGTCACCATACTCAATGACCCTTTATTCTTTCTCCTGGGATATCTTCAACTGGTGCTAAGGGTGCCATTTTAAAAAGTCTACACTACTGGCAACCATGCCACGGCATGTACCCAAAATCTCCTTACATTACTAAACCTCGTGTTCATCTCTCACGTGTGATTAGATTTGTAATAAGTTCTTTGAGTTGGAACACTTAGGATGCGTTCAAGGATGAACCACTTTCACACATCTCATCTACTTATAGATCCAATGGATCTACATTCCATATGCACTTAGACTGTAGGAGTTAAGGCAAATGCAATCATTTATAGTGAGGGAAAATAGTTAATTTTTTTTTTTTATTTTTTTTCCTGAAAGGCCAAGGATTAAATAAGCACAAAGATCCTTCGGATCAGGTTTCACATACATTCATAGGGCAACAAAAAAGAACTTATACTACCATTGCTCAGTGCTGGTTTTTGCCTAAATAAGTTTCAACAACCAAAGCTGTTGATCTGGCACTTTTCATAAGCACTAAATAGAATGGGCCGGATCTTCAGCTGGTGTTATGTGGTATTATGCCAGTGTATCCCAGCTAATGAACCAGCCCTGAATTTTAAATATGCATGGTCTTTCTGAGAAACTAAGTAGCCTTTATTATGTTAGTATATGCTAGTAATACTGCTTTGGATCATTTTTCCAAGTCAAATACAAGGATATCCTTCCCAGGAGATCAATGTTTCAGTGGGTCATGTTAAGGGAGGATACAAAAGTTATGAGTAGAATTTAGTCTCCAAAGTGGCCTGAAATATTAACAACCAATTTTCCCTGATTACTTTCACATTTCCCATGTTACTGCAATAAACTATGACCTAACTGACCACATTCTTATTTCACAAAGCATAAATAATGCAAAAGACCAACACAGGTGTTACAAGAATTCTGCTGAAAAACATGGTAGAGCTGTATAAACACTTACTCTTTTACACTCTGACACAGAAATGCTTTTAGGTCAAGAATGATGTGCTTTGACTAAGATATATAGCTTAGGGACTCACGCCATTTTTCAGTGTTGAAAGAATATATTTCAGAATATCCAGTAGATTGAGTCACAAAAGCAAAGGAATAAAACCAAAGCAAATAATAACACCCAATTTAATGACCTGAAAGCGTGTAAGAGCCTATGAGCTAACCTCATAACAACCCGTCTAGCTTTATCATTGAAAGGAAGTTGATCAAATTCTTAATTAAGGTAAGAAAATCTTCTCTGACTTCAGGAACTGCTTAATTGTCGTACAGCAGGACAGAAATTTGGCCCCATCTTTTGACACTGTAATTTGAGCGGGAAGCTTTTGTCTTGTGTGCTCCATTCATGGTGACCACAGGCCCTTGAGCGGCCCTAGGACTCTCCCTAGGGAGTAGCAAGGTTTTACAATATCTAACCCAGGCCACTTTATTCTTTCAGGCAGATTTTTACCAGTGGCATAGCCAACATGGCAAGTCATCAGTTTCTACAGCATTTCTTGCACAGACAGACAGAAACTCTGCATTAAACCTGCATGCTGAACTCCCATATTAGCAGGTCATCTTTTCAATACCTGGAGCGTGCTTTTTTCTTAATGAGTTTTGAGCTCAGACTTTAAAAATGGAGAGGCGGGATCTTCTGAAATTCAAACTTTTCCCTTCAGGATTAAGTGTGTTGTGACACTATTTTCATATAGCTCGCTATGAATGAAGCAATAACACTGTAGTAATGAGGAAAAACACTTTTTAAAAAGTAGTTGTATGCCACCATTACAGTAATTAGCAGTTAACAACAAACGTTAGCACTTTCTTGTTGCTCTCTTTTCTGGTTCAAAGTTTGAGTCACAATAAAAGAGTAATTTCTTGTTACTTCTGGGGAAAGGAGGGGGGTGGAGGAAGAAGAAATCATGAAATATATGCAATTTTCACATATAACACACTGTTGAAAATGTAATTCTCTGTGTGTTCTTTTCTGAAAATATGTTCTATATTCCTGGATTGTCTTTGCTATCAGAAGCAGGATTGAAATCTCCACTTTAGTATTTATCTGAGGCTGTGATAGCTCAGTTGTCTGCCTCCAAATGCCAAGATAGGGGAATCTCATCAACTGGAGACCAGCTGCATGATGGGCAGTTAATAGATATATCAAACCTTAGGATATATGCTAAGCTGAGAAGATGATTGGTCGGTTGATATACTGATTGATTAGCATAGGGAGAATGGGTTTCTTCTTGACAACCTAAGATTATGCTTCAGCTAAGCTCAAATTGCTTACACCTCTTCTATTGGGTTTAAAATTACAGTCCTGTCATCTAAAAATCTCTCTTCAATGAAATTTTTACCATATATAAAAATTAAAGGGAAAAAGAAAGTAGGTGCAATGGATAAGAGTAACTGGAGTAGATATATTTCACACTGCTGCTGTTGGTACCACTAGAAAAAGTTGATAAGTAAATCCACTTGAAATATATTACATATTCTGTACACTGCTAGAGAGCACTTTACAGTAATTTAGAAAGGGGGGGAGGGGAAGTTCAAAATACTAAAAGGAATCGATGCTGATATTATTGCTTTTAAAACAACTACAGGAGTTATTAAGCAAAGTAATTATACAGTTGTGATACTACTAATACATTTTTGTCCCCTTTATAAGCATTTCCTAGGTTTCTTAGAAACGTATTTAAATTATATTCTAGATACCAGAGAAATATCATATAAATGCAACAGAATACATCACCTCACAGAGAAAGGCTTACATTCTGCAAGCTAGAGAAGCAACACATATACTTTTGTATTTTAGTCCAGAATTTGTTTTCCCAAGAAAGCAGATGGAATTAAATTTATTTACAAAATATTTTAGACAGCGTCATCAATAGGGCACAGAGACTTAAAGAAAACACAGTATTTTTAAAAATTACTATACTATGTAATTATATGTTGCCAAAACAAATGCATTTCTTACACGTATCATCCATTTAATTCCCAATATTGCATGTTCTTCAGAATACTGGGCTTTGTCAGTTGAGAAAGAAACAAATGCTATTAAATAAAACATTAAAAAAAACCCCAAACTTTTTATTACCTTTAATTTGACACTTTGGAACCCTTCTCTGGTTGAACAAACAAGAATTTAGTAGTCATGTAACAAAAGGAAAGTGGCTCATTGAGAATGTTGAAATCTGCATTAATAAATAAGACTGGGTTTCTCAGATTTTTTTCTTCCCTTTCGTATCTGCTATGAGCGGTAGGGGATCAGCTGCAACTCAAATCCCCAGCTGAACAACCCAAATACAACTGAGTGAGCAGACTTAAAACAAGGCCATTTATTGGTGCCTGTTATGCAAACAAAGCATCCAAGTCTTAGAAACAGATGTCAACTGAAGCATATGCTTACTGTAAACTGGAATTTGATTCTCTTTATAAAAATAGACTTAAATGGGCCTTCAGAGACTAGGCTGCCTCTTGTTGTATACCATTGCCTAACTTGATTCAGCCTTAAGCTTTTCAAAAGATGAATAGACTGATATCCGAGGGCAAAAAAATAAAAGTTAAAAAAAATTAAATGGGAAATAAATGATAACATGTTGGAGCAGTTCCCAGAAGCAATTTTACAGATTTTCTCTAAAAACACAAGACAGGAAGTTCAAAGCGCAGTGCAGGTCACCTATGGCATGTCGAGTTATCGTTTTTATACCACTTAGGGTGAAAAAGGGACTTTATGTTCAAGTGGCAAGTTTAGTACTCTGCTTTTTCTTCTTCCCTTTTTTTTTTTTTTACCTCTTCTCACATCTTGATGCCTTTTAAATGTCACTTATTTTACATGAGGCAGTTGGTGGAGACATGAGTCAACAGCAATCAGAACCATTATCCCCTGCAGCGAGCCCTGGTCCTAATGCATTATGACACCTTAGCTGGCCAGCCACCGATTTACCTTTCTGCTTCTTAGGGAATTAAGTGGCATCATGTGAAAATGGTTGTGATATGAACAGCATGGGCATAACTGGTATTAAATTTACCTCTCAGCCTAAGTGAATTTTCCTCACATGTGACTAATCAAAATGAAAGCTGTGGACATGGGCAGATCTGGCCAGCACTTCTCCACCCCTGGGATTGGGGCTATTTTGTTTTATCTCTTTGTACAAGCTGGCAGAAGTTTAAAGTGAAGGGGATAATCCAGTGCTGGTGTCTTTATGAAATAACATCCTTACATGAAGAGGCTTTTAACTGTCTGTCGCTGTCCTCTCAAAAAAAAAAGAGCGTGACAATCTCATTTTGCTGAGCACCCTCCCATGAAAGGAGAAAATAATAGCCATAACAGCTATGGCTAGTACTGACCTTACATGATCCATTATCCAACTAAACACTTTAAAAGTCAGTTTTACATACACTGTGGGGGAAATTAGAGAACTATCACAATCATTTTCACTTTAGTGAATTTGTCTTCTGTTTGAAGTCAGTTACTTGATATCCTCATACATAACTCTCCGCATTGCTCCAAAAATGAAAGAGGAAGTCTTGCTTTAAAAATCGATCTTGTGCAAAAACATGGGAAACACACCATACTTTTCCTATTCTGATTAATAAAGATACTGACAGCAGTGAAACTCAATTTAGCATGAACTTTCTTTGGAGTAAATGTAAAATAATACAAAAATCATTATATAATTTAGAAGTGTTCAACATCAGTACAAAAATATTTTTATCAATCATTTCAGCTGAGATAAGTAGGTGCCAAAGAAAGTGCAGGCAGAGCAATTATCATCCTGTGCAGTCAGAAAGATATTTATTCACAGACTAGAGTGACTTGCATTTTACTACAAACCAGCTGTGAATGTTACTGATAATAACGGCAGTGCTAGATTCTCCCGAAGTACTGTAGCCTCTTTCTAACAACTTAATTGTACAGGACAAAAACACCTGGAGCATGAAGTTCTCTCCTACTTGCAAGACTGCTCAACCTTCTGTGACCGTGAGAATTAATTTCTAATACATGAATTTTAGGTATTATTGTGTGCTGTAAGTTAAAGTCAGCAGTAACCCATAGCTCGAATTAGAAGTATTTCTTATAATTTTATTCAAACAAATGTTGATTATAAGCTATGACTCAGTGGCTCAAATTTTAAGATTAACCCAGTCTATCTGAACATCAGCTTCAGGTTCAAGTTGGGCAAGCTGTCCTTTCTAAGCATGAAATTTGGCTGTGCAGTAAATTAGTCTTTTTTTTTTTTCTGTGATGGTTTTATTCTGCTTCACACACCAGGGTTTGTTAAGTCCAAACTGTGCTAGAAGACTTTCAACTTTCAACAATCTATTAGTGTATGTAATGCATTTTTGACTGGAGAAAAATAGTAAAAAAAAAAAAAAACCAACCAAAAAAAAACCCAGAAGAAACCTATCAAGACTAAATCATGGCATTTACAATATCAAAGCATACTTTCCTCATGGAAAGAGAGACATAGAAATACACAGATTTACATCAAAGTAACTATCTCACATATAGTACTAATTTTTTAAGAACCTAAATAAACACCAACAAACACCATAAATATTGTTTACATTCATTTTTATAAATGATTGAAGATAAAGATTAGGAAGAGGGTTCAGATTTTTAATTGTTACAAACACAGGAAAAAATATTAATCATCCACGGAGCTTGCCTGGGTAACCATTTTATCAATGAGGCCACATAATTAAGGTCAAGTTAATGCAGAGATTGAAATTTAGGGAACATGTCAATTAAGATAAACAGGAAAATTACCTCTTCCCAAAAGGATTAGCCTCAAGTGGAAAGGTTGGTTCAGAAAATTACAATCCATTTGGTAAGGAAGATGGATCCACAGTAAAGTTAAATCTGAAGTGCACAGGCTGGCACATTTTACGCAGAAGACTTGCAGGAAAAAAATAGGATAGAATCATCTTTCTTTTCCTTTTATTATTTTTCCCTAAAAGAATTATATGATTTGCACAGCAAAAATGGTTGCAATAGGTATGACATATGTCTTCCCCCTCCTTTTCCCCCCGCCTTAGTTTCAGACTTAATTGGACCTTGAAATCTTAACACCCACAGAAAAGCAGAAGGTACCCTGTTTTCAGTGACATTATATATAGCATCACTGTAAAAAATATCTGGATCAAATAGATATTTAAAAATACCTATGTAAGATTACCATGTTTTGTACCTTAAACAACAAGAATCATTATTCCAGAGTTTGACAAGAAACAGGAGACTGGCAAAACACAAGCAAAAGTCTCCATTGTCTAGAGTGTCCTTTCTTTCATTGCCCATTTAGTCATGCCCACTTCAACATCTCAAAAATTATTTCAAAAATAAAATACTACCATTCATTGTATTCCTTTTTTGCTTTATTGCTTTTGTGACAATACAACAGGGTAACTAAGAAAAGTTTGAATAGAATATGGGAGCCTTTAGTTAGATTAGAAGACTGATAACTGAGACATAGAGACTTACAGTAACACTTCTCTGATATCCTCCATCAGAAATTCTGTACCTAATTGCATGCTACTTACCCCCTTTCCAAACACAGAATAACAGAGTAAATAAAACAAAGGTGGGAGATTTGATAGAGTCAAGGCTCCACTGACTTGAGGAAAATCATTAACAATGAAAATGTGGCACTGGGATAATGGTTTTTAACATGCTTATCTTGAATGAGAAGCTGGGTTTTGAAATAGATATATATATATAAACCCAACAACGTATTCATGGATTTGTTTCCATCCCAGAGTCCTTATAGGAAGCAATCATTTCCAGAACTATTACTAGCTTCTCTTTCAACAACTACATCTCTAAAGTAACTTCCAAAGCATCCAGCGGAATTTGCCTCATTAAACCTCCTCGGGGGCAGTCATTGCTCTGACAGGTCTGACAGTACCAAAACGTCCTGGACCAGCCTGACACAACCAATGCAATCACCGCTCACCTCTCCGTCCTCTCTGGCTTCTCCTTCCACAAGAGTGGCTTGGAAGTGTTACACTGCCCTGACCGCTGCAGCACCAGGTACGTTCACTTCACCTCATAGTCACAGCACAGGAACGAACCTAGCGTGCGTATTTACAAATTTGCCACCTGACTTAAATTTTGATGACAGAATTATTTTGCGCCATCCTTTTTTTAACAACATTCTGGAACTTACATTCTGGGAACCCATGCCAGCTTGTCTATATAAATGTCATGCTCTTATTTAATAACAATTCCAAAGGTTCAGCTTGGGTTTTTTTTTTTTTTTTCCTTCACTAAATATATACTGTAAC
>VXAK01012607.1:0-17247 GCA_013399435.1 Arenaria interpres
GATTTTAAATATATTTTTAACATTATTTGATCTTGGTGAAGGTAGGTAAGGGGTAGAAATATAAATTTGTAGCATCAATCTTCAGCTGAGGACCATCACATTTCAGTAATAATCCTAGAAAATGTATTGAAAGAAATAATCTTGTGTTTCTGTCAGGACAGATGACGCAGAAGTTGAGCAATTCTGTAATTTAACAAATTTCAAAGAAAAAAGTCCTAAACTGTACTGATTCAACTAACCTTAATTGCAAATTCTTGTCAATCTTTCTTTTCTACACCATTAAAAAATTAGCAGACATAATGGAACTTGTTATGTGCATTTCTATTTTTAAAAAGGCCTTGCTTCTTGTTACTACTCCATGAAAGTTTGGTTGAAAGATTTCAACTGACTGGTTTGGATTGTAGCACTACTGGAGACTGAAATCACTATCTGAAATGCTAAAGGAACATTATTAATAATGGCTGCTGCACAGGAGACATGGTAGAGAGATGTCTAATGAGGTATAGCAGGATGTCTAAGGGGAGACAGACTGTATTTCTATCCTAATAGCTTGAAAAAGTATACAAACATGCTTAATATATGCATATTTCGGAGTGCATATATATATATATACACACATATATAAGCAGTTGATAGCAGTACAAATACATTGATTCTGGAATTACCAACTGAAAAATGAAAAGTTTGGGGAAATTATCTTAAAACATTTACTGAAGGAATTAAACTTCTCCTAAGTAGCAATTTAGCAAGAGATGTTAAGGATGAGTAGAGTGAGGATGTGCAATGGTATGCAGTGAACTGCAGTTTGTTAGTATGTTTATAGTTTGATACAGTGGCAGAGTTCTGCTCCGGTTAACACAGTGGAGGCAGATGCCATAAACTAAGGAATATCAGTACAGGTTTTGTATAGTTATAGTATCCTGTTTTGACAAACTGCCATACAGCCTTCAATACAAGTTTAGCACAAATAAATCAAAGGAAATGATAAAAGAGTGATAAAATGAGTTAGAGCTGTATGAATTTACCTAAAAAGGAAAATCACAAAACAAGTTCATAAATTAAATATTCAAAACTTATTTTGTAGATAGAAATGTGAAAAAAGAGTTAAATGGCCTTTTGTTTGAATGTGGGGTTTAAGTGTAAAGGAATTGAAAGGCAGAAAATGTGTATTGACATAAATTAAATAGAAATGTCTTCTGTGGGAAGAACTGAAATCTAAAATACTTAAGAAAAAAGAATATTTTATACAGTGCTCATTAATTTGGTGCAGAGTATAACTTTGCATTGAGGGCACACTGGGTTGTACAGAAGATTTCCTTCTTGCAACTTTGCCCAAATTTTTATCTGTGACGTTTAAGATAATGGGAAAACTTTTTTCACTTCACAAAAAATTCTCTGTCTGCAATGTCGATACAATACACAAATAAGCATCAGGAATACTGTATACAGATAGTGTGCCTCTCACTGGGCTCAAGATAAAGACTTCTGAATTTTAATTCTGTCTTATTCACTGTAGCTCAGCCCACTGAAAAGTTCTATTTGTATTTCAGGGAGTTTGGATCAGGTCCTGTAGCCATATAGCAATTACTTTTAACTTCTGAACTCTTCAGTGTAAGTTTTACTCATTAGTCAAACAGATACCTCTATTAATATCAGTAGAAAACTTTCTTCAGTATTATTCATAAAATACTTTTATGAGATATGTTCGATTATTTTCTCCATTTCTAAGAAAGTAAAATATATTTAAAAAAAATAAAAGATCCTCTAGGGATCCAGAAATTTGAAATTGTAAATATTACTCATTTGATGAAAACTGATCACAAGTTTACTCCTAAACATGGCTGTAAATTACTAAGGATTATTCCTGAAAGTGTGAGGTATCCTCTAGTTTTCATAACACCGTTTTATACCATCCATTCCAAGTATGGATGGATATTCATATACTGTACCAGACATAAGTAGAATCTTATGAGAGCCACAGGAAGTATCTCCATTCAGAATTTCTGTCTTATAATAATGTATCAGCATAGTAGTTTAGTCTTTTTCTGTCTGCAGTGCAAGGTATGGTAACACTTCAAGAATCACAAAAAATTACAAGGAGATAGGCATATCTAGTATATCTCCTCAGTACAATGGGTTTTAAGAACATGATTCACTGAAATCATTATTTCTATTATGAGTTTAACAAAGCCCATCTTATTTGAAATGGCAAGTACAAAGCAGAGGAAAAAAAAAAATTATTATGCTGTATTGTGTTGGACCTGGCCATCCTGTAACCTCACATCTCATTCTCATCAAGGATGCCAGGATTGAATGACTTTAGTTTTGAAAAACAGGCACTTATTCTGCTCCTGTATTTCTTGCAATTTTCCTCCTTGAGCTGAATCTCTAATATTTTTTTTTTTCCTTAATGGATTCACTTTAGCAATGGGTGAGTAAAAGATTGTGTAAGTTGCAGGTTATCATTACCAGCCACTTTAGATGCATGTGTTAATGGTCTCAGCTGTGCTAAGGGAATTGACTACGTTCTCTTTTCACAAGCTTTGCAGACCTAGAGTGGGCTACAGACCCTTGATTTTGTTGATAACAGAGGAAGCCTTAATAATTTCTTTAAACCCATCTAATGATAGTTTTGAATGAAGACATGAGGCCCTTGTGTTCATCTTTTCAATGCACAGGGTGAAGCTCTAGTCATTTCTTTAGAAAAAAGGAATCTTTCTTTAATTATGAAGAACTTCACTAGGATATTAGATAATGAGGTATAAGATCCCCCTTCCACTGTATCATTGTTCCTTCCAAATGAAGGCAGCTGCTAGCTGTACAACTCCACTCATCCTCATAGACAAAACACTAATGCACTGTAATGTATTGTTAAAGGTCAAAGCAAGCACGGGGTGAGTCACCCCCACCGTGTGAGCTGAGGTGAGAGGGGTGAGGAGAAAAGAGCAAAATTCTAAGCTAAGGAAAACAAAAGGATGACCTACAGCACAGGGCAAGAACAAATTTAAAAATGTCTTAGCAAGTGTTTTGTTCTCTTTAACTAATCATAGTGAAAGAAGGAGCTGTTAGGGCAAAGACCTAAAAATAGGACATGGTTATTTGTCTCCTTTCACTGATTTTACACCGATTTCAGTATGACTTTGGTCTCCACCACAGCTCACTTTAGTGTGCAAAGCAAATTTAAAGAAGATTAAGGCTAATGCTGCCTATTAGTTTTGTGGACTTTTCTCAGGTCACTTTAGGTATCGAAATATCTCATAGTTTGTGTCTCTATACTGATGGACATATGGCTGAGTCACTCCTGAGCAATATTCTGATACAAACTGGTACAGCTCCAATTAATTCCTACAGAAACCATGCTCTTATCACTCTCATTTTATGACCTTGTAACTCACTGACTTGATTGGAGTTATGATGATTTATATCAACACTGATGGTTGATCTTGTTTTGCTAATTATTCAAAACAGCCTGTTCTGATTATTTAGGGGTGTTAGGAGGAGTAGGAATGTTTAAACATACCTCCAAATTTTGATGTTATTTATCCCCTTAGTCTGGGGATTAACATTTTGTATTTTTTTGTAGTTATGTAGTTAGGATGTGAACTAGCATCAACATTCAGAGCTGTGCATTCATTTTCTTTTCTATCAAATTAAAAATTAAAAATAAAATATACAATACCAAATACAGGACAAAATGAATGATTTGGGGCTGTTTAATAAAAAGAAGCAGCTGAAAAATGCATGCAATGTCTCTGTTTGACTATTTCCAATTTTACTTCCTTTCATTTCTAAGTGTGTGCCTATTGTTCACTCACAAGCAAACTAATTGATTTTTATAAATAAATAGCAGTTTTCAGATATTTAATGGATGAGCTTGCAACTGTCTGGGCCACAGAAAATTTAAAGATTGCCCATGATGATTTTATAAGATTTGATTTGGTTTACTAACTGGCTTTTAGCTTTCTCTACCTGTATTTTACACTAGATGCTTGCGTGAACAATGACTGTTTCTCCACTATAACACATGCAGCAGTTGCCACCTTGTAATATCAGTGTATGGGTAACTGGGCGTTCTGGGCTGCTGTGGCCGCAGGATGTGAGCCTCTGACATTCTGTGAAGTTGAAAAGGGGGAAACATACTGGGCTTCTCACTTTCAAAGTTCAAGCCTTAATTTTAAAGCCTGAAAAGGACACCAGAATACAAGAGCACTAGTTCAGCCAGCGTCATGGTATATTCACGCATGAATGAATTCACTGAAGTGTGTTCTTCCCAGGAAAGCCAAAGCATGCACAGTGATGGTGCTGTTTTAAGTAATAGGAAACAGCAACAAGAAGTTCACCAAATGTTTGCCGGTTTCCAAACATTAGATTAAGATGCTGCTTTTGTTTAAAGTACCTGTTAAAAGTATCATAGCGGAAAAGGGGCAGATAAAGCAAACAAGTTTTACTGAAGGAATGAAAGATCTTGCATGTGAAAAATGAGTATTTACCCTGGAAAACATGACTGTATGGAGGGCATGAGAAAAGTATTTAAAATCATTGATGGCATAGGGGAGCTGATGAGGAATGATTGTTCAAAATTTGGTCACTTAGGAACTAAGGGGCATCAAAATAAATTATTAGTGAATTAAAAAAAAATAAAAAGATGATATTTCTCACAGCCTATAGTTGTGGAACTTCTTGTTGAATGTTTGCATGGATTACAGAACTGACTGACTTGCCTAGGTTTGGATAGATTTTTCTTCTCTGATTTTTTCAGAAAAACTCTACTTCCAGCTCAGGAAGTCCCTTCAGCTAAAATCCTGGGGCTGAGAGAGTATCATTATATGTTTGACTTGTTTATATATTTTTCCTTTTTATTTTTTTTGTATTCCTTCAATATTTTCTACCAGAGAGAAGAGAAATCTAGACAAGCTCATGCGTATGTCTAAGATGATTATAAATTGGGGGTGAGGAAACAAAGAGACTGAGTGATTATTTTTTTTTGAAGAAAAGTATCTGTTGGCCATTATCATTAAATAAAGAATATGGAATCATACCTTGTAAATATAAGGCACAGAAATAAAACACGACCTCTCGCTATAGAACATTTTCCCAGTGTTCTGAAATTCAAGGTTGCAGAAGGTTTATGGAGACTAATTCCGTGACTTGTTTTTTAAGTGCTAGATAAATTAATGAACTGTCATGTAATTTGCATTTATGCAAACTAAGGTAAAAATGACATGGTTGAAATTGTGAGAGGCCTGCTGTGTACAGAAAGTATGTTATACCTCAAACGGTGTGCTCCTGTTTCTGTGCCAGTATTTGACTGAAGATTGAGGAGACAGTAGATGGGAGGTGGCAGATTTGGCTTAAGGTTTGGTATGCTGTGGAAAATGCTATGACTAGTACCAGGGAGGAGAGGAAATATAATCCTGGGCAGAGTCACTGAGCCTGGAGTTCACTGGTGAACGGTACAGAAAATACTTAATTGTGGGAAGTATCCAAACCGGGCAGTAACAAGTCCACTTTATCAAAGCTTTTGTGACTGGAAAAATTACTTAATGTCTCTGACTGGAATTTCAACCATGTCACAGTGGCTATAGTAGTATGTTCAATAGCTCTGAGGTATGTGATAATGGTTTATGTGAGAGACGGACTACTGAAAGGAACCACTGCCAAGGAGTCTTATGCAATTGTTGCCAAGCCTAACTTCCAAGGCTACCGGCCATTAATTACTATCATTTCCTTGGTATGAAGTACAAGTTGAAGCTAACAACATAGGATATCCTAGCTCAAGGATAGTCCTTGATGTAGGATGGGACTTGAACTACCGATCCCAGTGGAGGCTACAAAAAGATACACGGATTTTACTTCAGGAAACTAAAATCCACACACGTAGGAATAGATGAAACTGAATTTTTATCTTTTTGACAACATTACTTGAGCGACTATGCCTTCATGGAAGCCATAGAGGTGTGTGCAATACAAAAGAGTGTTAACAAGATGGTATTAAACTAGCTAGTTCAGGTTCCTTTCCAGTGTATGGAGACCCAAAGAACAGGATAAATTAACTCAGTATGAAATGGAGGCTGATAATGTTATAACTTGCATTTATCTCTTATACTTTTCCATGTGCTTAAAATCACATGAATTAATTCAGTATAGAGGCATTGGAACTGTAACAACCTATTTTATGACAGTTTGTCATTATAGGTAGTTTCTGTCTCTTTCTTTTCTGTCTGACTGTACAGAAATATTTTTCATACACAGTCAAGGAAACATGTATTTCACAAAAACCCAATATATTTCAACTGTATGGCTATACAGGAGAGTTTCAGCTGAACTGCTTACTTTCTTCATTGACTGCTACTTCTTTCTTCTGCATCCCGGAATGTGGCTGTCCAGCAGCCACTGGTTAAGAAGATTGAAATTTTTGTTCCTGTGTTTAAACAAAGTATTTAAACTTCACATAGGTGTGCATTTTCAAAGTTTGTTAATAATGGTTTCAAACTTTATGCAGCATTTCCATGCTTGAAGCCAGCGGAAAAAAGTCCTTCTAGATACTCAGCTGCATGTTTATGTGCCCGAGTACCTTTGAAAATCTGGTCCACAAACTTCACCTACTTATTATGTTAAGACAACTTATAAACCTGGAACAAGAACAGGATTTCAAGCAAGAACTTTCAACTTTCATGTTTTATACAGTGGGTAAATGAACACATGTGCACTTGTAATATAATTCACATGTTATTTTTCTTATTATCAGCCCCAAATCCTTAAGATTTGGA
Source organism: Arenaria interpres (assembly GCA_013399435.1). Classification (NCBI taxonomy): domain Eukaryota; kingdom Metazoa; phylum Chordata; class Aves; order Charadriiformes; family Scolopacidae; genus Arenaria; species Arenaria interpres. The sequence continues at coordinate 6,771 of VXAK01012607.1, forward strand.
GACTACTTGCTCCTCAAACTGCTATTGCAAAGTATTGTAATTAAAACCAAAACATACATATTAAGGGAAAACCAAATGGAAGCAGCTTTAAATTTTAGGCTGTTTAAGGCCTCCATCTCCCCACTGCATTTCTCAGTACAACTAGGAGGTAACAGGTGAAGTATGTCCATGGAATTGTATGGGAATTTCCCAAGAGCACTTAAAAAAACCCTAAACTTATCTCCCAGCCCTTTTGCAAGCCATCCAAACCATGGGATTCTCCCTTCAGACATTTCAATAGTCAGTCTGATGCTCAGTTTCACTGAAAGAAATCCACGTCTGCTTGTTCCTTTGAGTTTCAAGGCTGCTAATTATACCCTGGCATTTATCTTGGGCATGTGGAAACCTCTGTTCATTAATTTGCTAGGTCAAGGCTCATCTTCACAGGATGTAGAAGTTTAATGGGCCCTCAAATTGTTTTCTGTAAATAAGACTCATTAACCCTGCTACCCCTAGAACATTTTCAATTCTCAACATCAGTGTTGCCCAGAGAGAGAGGAAGAGTCTGCATTTTAATCCTGACGCTGAATATTCACCCTCTTCTGACCATTACTGAATTAATCCAGCACTGTTGCCTTTAGTATTAGGAAGAAGAGAGAAGCTCAAGGAGATTTTATTGAGTCATGAAACAAGACTACTGTAGAAAAGAAAACCACATCTGTTGCAGGCAAATACAATTCCATTAAAACTGATGAATGTGAGGCTGATATACATAAACCAACCATCATTTGTGTTGAAGAATTGTTGCCTGAAGCAGAAAAAGATGAGGAGTCATTCAGGATGGAAAAGCCCTCTCCAATTTTTCCAAAATCTATTGTGTGTTTCTTTTGCTGTTAATAAATTCTGTCTCTGATTGAATTGCCTTGTAAATATAGGAAAACACTTAAAGTAAAGCTACTGACTTGTAAAAAAGAACTGTACATTGATTACAGGTCCTTAGTTTTCTGTTTGTCGCTATTATTGTGGATGTTTTGGTGGATAGCACAAATAGCAGAAACGGCAGCTTGTGCCTCGGTAAGCCACCCTGGAGCATGGGCGTTGGGGAGGGAGGGTCAACAGCCACCTACAAACTAAAACTGAGCAAGTGCTTAGAGCTTAGCATGGTCTGCGACAGGTCAGAATAATTTGATCTCTCCAATTTACCCTGGGTATCCTGAAAATAGATCTGGCTCCTGTTCTTTTAAAATCAGATGAGCTGTAGAGAACATCAGTGGAAATGGAAAGCAGCATGAGACAGGCTTGTATTAAATAGCTTTATAGGGGGCAGACTTGTATTAAATAGCTTTATAGAAGAATGTACTACATATTGCTAAAACCAACTGGTGCTGTCATTCTTTATAACTGCTTCAAAGTGTTCGGTATCAGGATGATTTTTTTTTTGCAGATGTAAAGAATGAAGATGTACCACATCTTTTATAACTCAAAGATACACATTTTTAAGTATAAAAATTAATGATTCACATAAAATATTGTAACTAAAAAGCACACTTTAGAGTAATCCAGTGTTGTAATAAAAACACTGCAATTGACACTGAATTATTATTGTATTCTGGCTAGCAGTGTACATGCTGCAATTTTCTGCACTAAATCCATAGAGTTCTTAGCATACTGATACTCCCTAGTGTATATTCAAAGGCTTTTTTTTTAAATATTGATATTAGAAAACCCTAAGAGCAATCTTCCAGTACTTTAAACTTCAACTTTTCAAGTGTTCTCTGACTTAATGGACTCAGTTGCAAACCTCAATTTATTTTCAATGTAATTTAATTGCTAGGTATTAGATACCGTATCTGTCTGCCCATGTGTCAGCAGCAGCAAATTAGGCACTTAAACATCTAACTACGAATGTTTTCCCCTGCAGTTCACTGCATGCACTAGGATCACATTTTCTTTTGTCAGAAAAGGAATAATTCTAAAGGACTGAGATCCAGCTAGTCTGAGATCCAGCTAAAATTTTTCTTTTAAGTTTTAGCTTTTAAAGGTAGCAATAGGCAATTGCATTAAAATCAGAAAAAAAAAATACAAAAAAATGGGACATGGAGAAAAAAACCAAGCTGAGTTTATTTTCTCTGTTACCTAGAAGTGAATGTGGAATTGTACTTTTAACATTAATTTGCCAGAACAGTTTTGGACAGAAAATGTTTTTCACTGGCACAGGTCCACTGATAGATATGGACACAGGTCTCAGCTCCAGATTTCTGTCCACTCACCCAGAGGAAGGAGCTTGGTGGCATTTCTGATGTTGTGGTTCCAGCCCCTGGGCAGAATAATCACAGATTTGGTGACCCCAGACGTCCCTTGCCCTCCACCTTCCCCTGTGTCTCCTTGCAGGATGTACTTCACCGAAAGAGTGCAATGGCTTGGTCCTTAGCATTAATGTAGCTCCACTACTGATCCCTGCAGAAGGCTGTCATGCAGATGGATGCCTGTGGTTTCACTGCGGTGCAGCGAGGTACAACTTGGGTGGCTCTTTGTCTGTATGAGTGAAGATTTTCAATATTCTTTTTCCTGAAAGTACCACTTGCAGAATGCATTTGGCACAGCAGAGCTGATGAAGCTCTTGCTTTCCCTGCAGGAAAATAAGGGATTTTGAAGATATCACGTACTGTTTAAGAGGATGTGCTGGCCCAGGCTTCACTAAATGAACTGTCTTGTTAGGTGTATCAGTCACAATGTAACTTACTAATTTAGCAAGCCTGAGAGACCAAGAATAAAAAATACAGCATATTTTTGCTGGTGGCAAAAATACAGCGCAGAGATTACCACACGCAAATCATTGCTGGTTCCTCTAAAAGGTCAGTCCATCCTCACTTCACTGTAACCACCTTGTCCCATTTGCAACATCTATCACTGCCCCATCATTTATTTTTTTTGTAAAAAGAAAACTCTAAAATTCATATAGTTTCAAATATATAACCCTCGTATATATACAATTCAGCTTTCATGCATATGCACATATACACGTATATATAAATGTACATATATGTATATATAGAAAATATATATAAAAACCACCTATAAAGGGTGATTAATTTTACGTGTATATAATACAGATACATGTTACATAAAAGTGAATATATACATTTGTATATATGGATAGAACTATTAATATATGCATTATATACATCATTATTACTACTATTGTTATTATTCTAGACATGAAATTTGCAAAATGACTCCCTGAGTTTTCACATGGCTTTCATCTTATTACCTGGTGAGCCACTGCTTTTGATGTTGGCATACTTAGTATTTTTTAATTTGGTGTTTGGATTTAAAGGTAATGTTGCTGCACATGCTGAAACCATTTGCATTGCCTTTTTAAAACAATGGTATTGTTTCTAAAATCTTTATTCACTGAACATTCATTTGCCAGTAGAGGAAAATCTTTGCTGGCCTTACACTGAGCAAGGTCGGGGTTATCTCTTGTTAAGCTGTGAACTTCTAATTTGAATTTGTAATTTTTTACACAGAGACACTTTACAAGAGAAATGATCTTTTTCTGCATGCTGTACAGTTACTCTAATGAAGCTAAATTGCACAGGGAAACATATTGGGCTATAGGAAATAAGCAATGATGTTGGGGTTTGCATAACCAAAGCAGAACGAACCCCTGGAGAGGTGCAGACTGTACTGGCAGCATGCTAAATACAGTGCAATGACGGATGATGGATAATGAATAATTGCCCATGGGAAAAAGCAGAGACTGAAAGACGTGTACCTACACAGGCACAGAGCCGTACCATATGGCAGCACCTGAGAAGGGAGAATGGAAGATGTGTCTTGTCCTGTTGCTTCCTCCTCTCACTCCTACTCCAACGTACCTTGCTAGTGTGAGAAACCTAAGCAGTGGTGGCATGAAATGCCCTCTCTATGTTCTAGCTATCTTTGGGAAGAGAGGTGATGGATTAGCTGTGATTTGTTTTTATTTCTTAGAACTTGATTGGATTGATTGGTTTATTAACTTAAGGCTTAGGTTCTGGATAGAAGCTCAAAGGCTAAATTTTTGGAAATGAAATTCATGCATGATAGGGAAGAAAAAGGAAAGCAAACTAGATAGCTGTGATTGAATTGGGAATGCAAGCCTGGACGTTTTGATTTTTTTAAAAAAAAAAAGTTTACTCTTTCTACCTTTGTCATAAATTTTAATACTGGGAATTAGGGGAAGAACATGGTGGGTTGATCCTATAAGTGTGATTATATTCTGTGGTCATCTTGACTGAATGAGGAGGACTAGACACATTAGGGATTTTCTGTAACATTAATGGAAATTCGTTATGCATACCAAAAAGTAAATCTTTACTCTTTTCCTTATCTATCCCAGGTTCTCAAAAAATCCATTTGGGACATGTCAGCCTTATTACTTCTGAAAATTCTAAAAGTGAAGGTAGAGCACCTCTTTGTTGATTTGCAATGGTTAAATGTCTTAATATCATATCTTTTGTTAAAATAGCTGAATAATGACTTTTTCTTTTGAATAATGTTATTGCATTGGATGTTGCAGAAAAAAAACCTTTATATTTATTTTCAAGAACTGACAAATATTGTTGGCTAGATATTTTTATTCTACTCCATTAAAAGAAATTTTAGCCCACAGTGAAGGTCTGTACTAATCCGCCAATTCATTATGTATGTAAGGGCTAGGCAATACTGCAGTCCTGGCAACTGGGAAAGCTCCCTTAATAATTTTCTTGGAGCTACACCTCAAGTGCTGATGCATTCACATCACAGGGCTCCATGTGCTAGTTTGCTAAGCTGTCTAGGTGAACCCATAAAGAAGTATAATGATTTATGCATTCCCTTCTTCACAAGCACTGAAAGAGACAACTCTCACCCATCTAAGTCATTCCTAACTGCACAAGTGGCAATCTATCTTCAGGAATATATTCAAAAAAATCATAACTTTAAAAAACAAATTGAGCCCAATGATGCTCCTTCTATTTTTTGATTTGGGAATGGTGTTAACATCTGTGGCATTCCCTGGATTGTGACTTTTAAAAATAAATTGCTTGCATGTGAAGACCTCAAGTACCACACCTAGCAGACATCTCCTGATCACCAGACAATGTTAAAGAGCAAAATTAGTCATTTATTATTTTGTTATGACTAAATTGCTTAATAAGTCAGCACAAATGCTGACTATTGATATTTACCTCTCAAGGATTACTTTAAAATCCTTTTTGCGTAAGAGTGGGGTCCTACTTGTCTACAAAAGTTATATGCAGTTTGTTGTGGTAGGCTTTGCAGTATTTTATGTCTACTTATTTCCCTCAAGAGAATATAAGTCTTCCTCTTCCTCTCCCCCAAATATCTATGAAAAATGCCCCAAAACATTCAGGAAAGGTATTGAAAATGGAAGAATGGAGCTATCTCTCGTAGATCCCAGACCCTTGCGGTATATGAATCAACTACAATTAGTGTTATGGATACTCAGCACTAGAAATTTCCAACAGTATTTTTATGGACATTTCTATACACAGGAATTTATTCTTTTTCTTTTTTTCTTAAAGAATGTTTGCATATGAAAATGTGTGGGAAATATTTGAAAGGAATGGCTCTGAAGCCCTACTGTGGGATTTTTTTCCCCATTGTAGATATATAATGTGTACCTTATGAGTCTGTGAAATTCCTAAGTAGACTAAATCTTTCTGAACTTTTCCAAGGATAAGACACAACTTGTTGTGACTCTGCTTCCTTTTCAGCTTCCTTGACATTTTCATTGAAATGTACACATTTTTTTAGCTTATAAGAAGAAAAGTGTAATAAATTTAAGTTCTTGCCCTTATCTACCCTTCCTCTCAGCTCACGTCTCTGTGCAAGGGAAGTCTGCCACAAATTCTTTCCCATCAAACCCCACTTGTTTACTACAGATGTTAAGGTAACATCTGCTTTGCCTGCTTTTTCCTACAGCGATGCAGAGGAATGAGACAGGTGCAGTTAGTGGACATCCCGTAATGCTGATTCACTCTTCAGGGGCTTGTGTCATTTTTGCTTTTGAGACTCCAGGGAAAATGGTTCCTGAATGCCCAGCTAATTCCCACCAACTGGGCAATATTCACTGAACACTTATATCTTAAAAATATGCAAACATGTGTGTCTTGGTAGACAGGAAGAAAATGCTGCATGGTACAGAGCACTGACTGCAACTTCATGGCAAGTCTCCAGGTAATCACATTTTATGTGTTTCTAGCCTGTTATTACAGAACCCCAAAATGTTGTCTGAATTTTAAACACATATAAAAACATAGACTCAGTAGCCACCATAAACAGATATAGTTATTCTTCCAAAGCCAGCTCCAACAATGAATATTATAGTTCAGCTGTTCAATCAACACAGCAGTAGGCAAATGTTGGTTTGAAATATACTCAAAGTAATTTCAATTAACAACAATTAAATTCTACTTGGTTTTAAAATAGGATGCCAGCAATGAGGAGTAATATGCACAGCATCTCTACAGGTGATAAATGCAGATCTGGCCTGCTGCCCACCTGGGCTTTTCAGATTCTTCTAAGCAATAATAGTATCAGTGGAACAAGGGAAATGAGCAGAACAGCAGTTAGTGGGAGGATATAATGTGAAGAGGGAAGGAAGATGTAACTTGTTCAGCCTGATGGAAACAGAATGAACCCAACCTTTTCTCAGCCTTTATTTTCCTCTTAGCCTGGGAGGAGGAGAAGAAAAGAGAAACAGTTGTCAACCAAAATGAAGATATCAAACAAGGGAACACCACAACTTACTAACTACTACTGATCTCAATTTATGGCAGAAAGTATATTCATCAGCATAGAGATATCAGAGCTTCAAACTTAATTCAGATGGCTGAATGTTGCTTGTAGTTTGGCAGAAGCCTAGTAACTCCAGATTTTTTTTTCAGTAAAACAATTGTACTTAACTTGAAGAACTAGATGAGCAAATAATTCAATAGACAAGCCCCTAATTTTCAGTGACATTCTCAGTCTCTATGTATGCCTGCAGTCCAAGAAGTCTTACAGATAGGAAGGCAATTTATGTCATCAAAAGAAAAAAAACCCCACACATTACTTTCAGTAGCATTTCTCAAATACAGACAACTATGGGGGGATTTTATCCAAAGTAAAATAGAAGTAATAGTAATAAAAATGCAAAGTACATGCAGACTAATGCCACTTCAGTTACTTTAGTATTACACGGTATGATCAGCATACTGTTAAGTAAAGATCCCTGATATAGTGTCATAATTGTATTGCAAATTAGTTATTTTTACTTAGCTGGAACATAATGAGGTAAAATCAAACTTGTTTAGCACTTGGATTTGTTGTTCTCAACCTGATTTCTGCCAAGCAGGGGCAAGTGACAAAACCAAAACTTTACTTATTAGCATAACATCCATTCATTTTCTATACATACTGGCTATCTCATCACCATTAAATCACATAAACACAATTTAACCAGATGAGTCAGGGAGAGGTTAAGCCAATAGGAACTGTGACAAACTTGCCTGATTACATGTTGTTCTTTGCTCACAGGCAGGTGCAGAGAATGGCATTTTGTAGGAAATATGATCTGCACCAAAGTCTTAAACAATGCACATAGAAATAAAAAATGATGGATAGTGCTGAATCAAAGTACTACCAGCAGTGTATAGCAAAACATGCTGAATTTCCATTACGGATGGATTAATTTCGGGTCCTCACTTCATATGATAGTTTTGTCCCTCCAAAAATTGCGACAAATGTCAAACTTAAACCCTATCTTACAATGTTTTTATACAAGAAAAGGAAACTATTAAGTGAAGAAACTTTTATAGACTTGATGGCTGATGATATTTTTTATAGTAGAATAAGTGCAGTTTCAAATACAAGATTGACAAACATCCTGGTATCCCCAGATAACAGTAATTATTAGCATAAACCAAAGCTGAGCAGTATGGTTTCTCTGTTAATCTGCTTTTGCAATAATTCTGAAAATTAATGGGATCAAAATTATGTCTTGTGTTTTTTTTCAGGCTGAAAATATGAGCTGGGTGTTTTGTAGATAGATCCCTTTTCGTGTGTCATTTGTGGTAGCATGCTTGCTTACACTGCAGAGTACTTTAAGCTTCATTTTAGACATGCCCACAGAATGATTTTCAAGAATGTTTGCTGCTAACCATTGTGAACAGCACAAAGGGCTTGCAAAAGAAACAGCATAATAAGAGCATAAAGCAAATTTTTGAAGGGGACTGACTGTCAATGTGCAATTGTTGACACTGATATGCAGATAGGGAATGATGAAGAAGTATTCTGAAAATCTGGCCACTTTATATCAGTCTGAATCCAAGTGAAGCAGCACTAAGGAAACTAAACTCTTCTTTATTATTCAAATAAAACATCTTTATAATCTTACTTTCCCCTGGAGTAGTAGTATTTTCTTGCTGATCGTCATGTAACCTTTTTTTTTTTTTTTCCTACAGACTGCATAGATCAAGCTGAATGTTAGATAAATAATAAATCAAGTTACTTGGGGTTATATGTGTTGTTTACCCAATTGACCAAATTGTTCCTGCTACACTGTCCTTCTCCATTTCAACTGCTATTAATACCCACAGCATGACTTGAGAATTAATTGCCTATTTAGTGCTGTTGTTCTGAGGAACAGTTGAAAACTTATGCTAATAAATTACTTGATTAGTGTCATTTGACACAATGTGAATAATTTGTCAGAGGCAAGTTCTTTCCTCTTGGGGTAGTGAAGGTTAAGCAGAGACAAAATAGAAAAGCAAATATGTGAACATCAGCATCATTATTCCTGGAACAGAACATGAATATCTTTCTCTCCCATGTCACAGAAGTTCTTCCTTACTATTTGATCACCCTTCCTGACTACCAAACTGTTTTTATTGTCTTCTCTGCTAAAGAAGTAATAAAATGTGAAGGATTAAAAAAGCTACTAAGAGTCTAAGGAAATAAATGATAAAATATTTCCATATTTTAGTTCATAGCAATCATCCTTAAAAAATACAGGATAGTCAAAAAGATTTTACATTTCACTGAGACTTTTTGTTTTCCTCTACAATGAAGACAGGGAAAATGTGGATTGTCTAAAAAGTAGAGTTTCAAAGTAAAATCTCTTTTTAGAAAGTTTTTTCCTGTTTGTTTTTGTTTTTGTTTCTTCATTGCATATGGAATCTTGCAACTTTCAATAGTTGGCCTGGTATAAAATCAGTGGGCTATGAATTTTTCCATCTTAATAGAATCCATTTAAAGGGCAGACTTTACAGATTGTCTGTCCTGAAGCAATGGGACGTAACAGAGTGTGCAGTGAAAGGATGTGGCAAACCCCTTCGAGATGAATTTAAAATACTCTTTATCTTATCAAGATATTTTTCCACACCAACATATTTTATCTATTTCATCTCAATATGTGAATTTAAACCTTCGTATAAAGTCAATGGAGCCTTCTGAAGGTGACCCATTTGTTCTTATATTAAAATAATATAGTATGGGTTTTCCCTTATATGTGTAATTTAGACAAATACTTTTCATTTGCCTTTTACCATGCAGTTAATGTGGTTTCATGATTTAAGGCTGAATACAATAGTGTTTACCTTCTTTAACTCTGCCAAATAACAGTAACAGTTCTGCTTCAATTTGTTCCAACAAGACTCTTTTGTGTTAATATACAGGATGGAAACCAAGCAGAAACATTCCCCTTCAAAATAACTGATGTCTCTATTAACTGTTGTTTGTATTTCTTTAATATTTAAGTGCGTTAATCTTGGATGATGGTCCCACTGTTGTACTTTCTATACCAATGCAGGACAGGAAAACAGTACAAAGAGTTTGTGCTTGAATTTTATCACAAGAGACATGTGCAGGATGATTGGTGACCATAAAGAAAGAGCAAAGTAAATTACAGAGTGCTGAATATGACAGGTAGTCATTGCCGTACATTTTCAGCTTTACTATTGTTGCTTAGGTAGGCTTCATGAAATGGGAGGCTTGCAGAAAGATATTGAGGTGCTGATTTTCCAAATGCTGAATGTCAGGATAAGGGAGAGAAGAGTGACCAAAAACAAGCATACAAAGAAATGGCAATGACAGCTGTCACCACGAAGTAGTCAGAAGTGAAACTGTTGTTTCTCATTTACTGTAGGAAAAATTTAAAAGGGAAGCGAAACTGAAGACAAGTTGTAGAAGTTTGATATTGCAGTAAAAGGAAAAAAGTGATGAAAGCATTCAGACATATGAATTATCTGGTCAAAGAGACAAATCAGGGATCTGATCTGTCACACAAAATGCTGAATGGTTAGCAGTAGAACAACCCCAATTTTGTTCAGAGAAAAGCTTCTTGCATTAAATGGAACATAAAATGACAGCTGAAGGGGAATTTTAGTTGTATGGATGAGAAAGAGAATATGCCTTAGACATATTTTGATGAATGATTCTTAAAATATAATATCTTTCAGTGTTGCTCAGTTTC
>VXAK01012607.1:19052-30181 GCA_013399435.1 Arenaria interpres
CAAAGCCATTGCTTTATTTAAAAGACAAAATAAAAGGTACGTGCCTGTGATATCACCAAATATAAAGTGTTTGTGTCTCTGGTTGTTAAAAGTGGCAATCAATGTAAAAGTAGATGTTTCTAGAGATTTTTCCCCTGCTGTTCTGGCCTGCTCTAATTAAGCATGTTTGATATTAAGATTTGATACATTATCTCTGGTATTAGACCACTACTTGAAAGGATTTGCAAATAAAGAGCCTAAGGGTTTGAGCTTTTTGTCTTTTTTAAGTGGTAAGTTGAATCTCATATGCCAGTATATAGAGATTTTTACCTAAATCCCATAAACACCTCTACTGTACCCAAATAGTTCCCATAAGGCCTAAATAGCTTTCTTTTCAGAAAATCTGAAAGCAAGTGGAAGTATAACAACATATTTTGCCTGTACAGGTTAGACCGTTCTCGTAATACGAAGAATGCTCAAAGAAATAAACATCACTAAATGTCATCACATGTTACTGTCACAGGGAATTCAATTTAAGAAGGCTGCTTATTTGCTGGTGTAATTAGATAGCATTTCCTACAGTAGAAAGATGTTTAGCCTTAAGGAGCTAGGGATGCAATTTCTCTGAATGACTGCCTTATGGTTAGAAATTACCTCAGGAGAAAAAAGGCCTGAATTTTAGTGCTCAGTGATGCAAGTAGAATATGGATTTCTATCCTATGCTTAGTTAATACACTTTTTGAGGAAAGCTTGTACTTTGAAAATCTCTTATGATCCTTGTAAGTATTTTATCAATATGGTAGTTGGCAGGGAATTGTGGATTACATTATCAATGTTGGTGGAGATAGTATCGATTATTTACTTCCAACTAATACAATTTTATATGAGTTTGCAATCAATTTATCTTGTGTGCAATTGGTAAGGGTGCATGTGCTTGTGTGTGTGGAAAGGTGCTTGTATGCATTATTTCAATTCTCTGAAAGTTGATATTGGTGTATTCTACAAAGGATATATAAAGAGCAAACCATTCAGGCTAAATACACTGACTAGCTAAAATGATGTACAACACAAGGATCCCTGAATTCTTCATTCAAGATAGGTCTTTGATTTTGAAAAGTGTAATTTCTGGTGGCACAAGATATTTCAGGACATCTTTGGATACTCAAATAATTTGAATACTCAGCATTCACAACTATTTGTAACAGTTACCATAAAAGAAGTCAAAAAAACCCAAAATCAGGATAGCCCAATTTCTACCAAAAGAAAAGTATTAGTGAGTGGAAACACCTTAGATGAGAAGACAATGATTTTGCTGGGTAGGCTTATCCGTAGAGATTCTTGAGGTTTAGTCTTAGGGGCAGTCTCTTTCTATTAATGACTCTGGTGGAAACAACAGGATCATGCTAATGAAACTTGCAGATGACACAAAGTTGAGAGACAAAATAAGCACAGAAGAGGATTGGAATATTTTACAAGAATATGAGGGCAGAGAACTATGAGTGGAAAGCGAATAGCAGAGCTGCAGGTCCGCTAGGATAGCTCTTAGGAATACGAAAGACATCTAAGCCCTGTGCACTAAGGACCTGAGTGTCTTTCAAAAGATGTTGGGGGACAGAAACAAGATCTATGCAAAAACGCCCATTTGTCAACTTTTTCATGAAGCTTGCTCACTTAATGAGAGTGAAAGAGAGTGTGTAATATTGCTGCTTACAATGGCAGGACACCATTCCTATGTTCCCATTTTCATGTTGCNCAGGACACCATTCCTATGTTCCCATTTTCATGTTGCTCTTGATAGCAAAACTAGAAGTTGACCCTAGTCAAGCACAAATATAAAAACTGTTGTATTAAAACTCCTAATAACTTCACCAAGAAAAGTGGGCTTTAGTGTCATGATATAGCTCCAAGTCTAAGATGTGGCTATGTTTCCTTCTCTGAAAAGATTTTTAATTTCTAAGTAAATTCCATTGTTAATTACTAATTTAATATGCCAGTATTTGGAACCAAAATGCAAATGTGTACCGTGTGGAGTAGGTTTTGAGTGGAGAGAATTACTCCTTTATCAGCTCATCACAGTACTGCTTGGGTACGAATTGTGTTTGTCCAAGAGATCAATAAAATTCAAAATTCTTCTGTACTGAGTATTATAGTAAAATAGGAAACACTTTTTCTTTGGTGGAGGTCATGATTCAAAGCCAAATTAGAGCCATCTGTATTTTTGGGTGTGGATAGAGGTGAAACATACATTTTAACATGCTTGGATTTAGGCTGAAGGTGAAAAAAACAAACAAAAAATAGAATTAAGAAAATATTGGCTTCTAAATGAAGTGCCATAAATGAAACCATTATCACAAACCAACCAACCAACCAACCAACTCCTGCTCAGCTTTGTAGATAGCTGCTCGTGTCTTATTCAAGGCAAAAGCTGTGAATGCTCTTTCAGTTCTTGAAAAATCTGCTTCACTTCTCTCTTGTGACCTGTTGCTTGGCATGAGTAATGAATGCTTATCACTAGCTCTGCATTTCTAATCAGAGGGCAATGAGCAGGTAAAGAATAAAGGGTCAGTCAATGACAGAGGATCTTAATATAGACAGCAAGAGAAACATAAGGAAATTCCATTGATCACAATAACTTTTTTGATTTACAAAAAACTTTCTTCTTGCACATCCTTTGCTTTATTCATTTCTTCAGTGATACCACTGATACAATCTTTAAAGCATAATGTTGCACTAGAGATAAATGTCTTTAAGATTTTTTACATTTAAGTAGATATGAAATAAATACTCCAGAACTTTGAGAACTTCTTGAAAATTTATTCAAAAATTTATTTGAAAACTGGAAACTGAATAAAAAATAACAGTCATGTCAACATGAAAGTTGCTGTCCAGTATTCTTTGAAAGCGAGATAATGAATAAGCAATTTCTTATAAGCACCACACACTGCTGTGATCATTACTCTAAATTACAACTTTGTTGAGATGTTTTCTGTTCTTAAATATTTACATTCTTTTATATGACTTGGTAAAATAGACTATTTCAAGTTTAAGTTGGCTTAATTTGAAAAGGTTCATTATTGGTAGCTTAAATCTGACATTTTCAGCTTATAGCAAACCATGAAACCACCACTATTTAGCTGCAGATGATGTTATACTGAGTACTTTGCAACTCGGTCTACATACGTTTCAACAGGGATCTAGCTGAACTGATAGTTAGGATTTGTATCTGAATATAAAATGTTGCAGGAACTAATTCTAAAACAACTCTAAAATTTTTGGTTTAAAAACTTTATTTTTTACGAATATTTGTTCACCATATATAGCACTTGCATAGATACCTCCATGTGTGCAAAATAGATGACTTAATATTTTTTTTCCTGCTATTCGATTTTATACTGCCATACAGTGCTGCTTTGGTGTTTGACAAACTGATCCAAAATGCTTTTAACATTCATTGTATTGTTTTCTAAAACCTGAATTGAGTATTGTACTGTAAATTTATAATTTTAACTATGCAATATGCACATTTTTCAGCTTTATGCAAAACATTTGCTTAACTTACTAACACTGACAGTGGTGACAGAACTTCAAATAAACTAAGTGTCTGAGCGAGCATAGTGAAAGGCCCTACTCACTTATGTAGATATCTTCAAAATGATATATCTACTCAGTGGAGAAAGATTAAGATAATTGCTTCAAACAATGTGAGCTTTTGTAAAGGGCTTTTCTTCCCACTGTGGCGTGAAGCTTTGAAGAGGATTTCCACAGAGATTTGAAGCTTTTTCTTATGAAAGGAGTTGCTCAGACTTCAAACATTTTTCATATTAATGGGAAAAAAATAATTGCAGAAATGATAAGGTTGCTCAAAAGGCAAAATTCAAGACAGGAATACGTACAACAGACAAAAACCAGGAGAAACCAAACGTTCCCCTCATCAGACTGTATAAATATCTTTGTTACAAGCATATCTTTAGTAGAAATATGTCTGCTAGCAGAACTTACTTTACACTTTACAGTAGTACAGATTTTCCCCCATGTAACACATAAGATAATTTCCAAGCTCTGTAGGAAAAAAAACCCTCAAATATTAGTTGAGTCTTGAGGAGGCTAGGTGCTTCCTACTGAAGCTGGTTTTACTTAGTAACTAAGGTAAGTTCCTTCAGTTGTGACAACTGTTATAGAATTTTCCAGATAAAACTACACTGATGAGTTTAAACTGTCTCCAGCCTACTTAGAAGTAATAGGTAAAGGAGACAAAGGCCAAAGCTCTCCTCAAGTTTTGTCTCATGATCCTCACTGCCAGAAGTGTAAGTACTTGTTCCTGCCCCAGCCCATCTTCTCCTGACCTGCTGCCGCTCAGACACAGCAAAGGCTAATGCAGAGGAACTAGAACATATCACTGCTGAAGAACAACTAAGAAATCTACTTTCTGCCATTCAAAATATAATAATCATTTAACATCTGGGCATGGTTCTCCATTCCTGTCAGCAAGCAGTGAGGGTCAGCTGCTCCCTGAGGGATGGGAAGCTAAGACCTATGGTGACCCAGCACAGGTCATGACCTCTTTCATCTTTTGGGTAAACTTTCTGCAGAAACCTGTTGAAATAATATATATATCTGTCCCTACACAGCTTCTCTTTTATTTCTGATTGAGCTCAAGGTAGTTTTGGTAGTCACCTTCAACTGTGCCCTACTGAGCGCTCACTCTGGTCAACATGAATGATTCTCATGCTCTGTAAACCTTCTCTACCTGGTACAAAATGTTTAAGGCAACAACAATTTTGTTTCCATGTTTCATCTATGCTTTTCCTGAGACTGTTTTGAGTATTTCCTCACATAGAACAACATGGGTTGAGGAAATTATAGTTGGGTTTCAAGACAATTTGAAAATATTTTAGTTAGAAATAAATACTCAAAACTTACAGGTTACTTTGGAAAAAAACCCTTCATTTTGGAGATGATTCTGACCTAGAACAGTTGGGTTTGGTTTTTTTTTGTTGGGCTTTTGTTGGTTTTTTTACAGACAAGAGTACTTCATATTTTTACATGATGTAAAAATTGACTCCGAGTGAAAGAAGTTTGAGATCTGAAGTGGGAAATGTTCTGTCCCAGTTAATGCTGAAACTCAAACAGAACTTTTGGTGACAAACTTCTGAATCTGTCAGGCTTAGAACCATGGGCATAATGCTGTTTTTCCCAATTACGTCTACAAACATATGGCATTTCTAAAATGTCATATGTATATTGGAGACATAATAACGTGATACAATCATTACTACTACTTTAAAAACAAAGACAGTTAGACTTA
Organism: Arenaria interpres; assembly: GCA_013399435.1. Taxonomy (NCBI): domain Eukaryota; kingdom Metazoa; phylum Chordata; class Aves; order Charadriiformes; family Scolopacidae; genus Arenaria; species Arenaria interpres. The sequence continues at coordinate 24,337 of VXAK01012607.1, forward strand.
GAATCATGGAAAATTACTTTTAGAGAAGGACGGAACTGAGACAACTTGATTCTCATTGATGTCTTCTATCTGTAACATCAGAGGTGCTCAATTTTCTGACTTCATATTCTTCTCTTCTTACTTCCCGAGGACAAAAGACACGAACGTTTTGGGTACCCCACCACATCACATCGTCTTTTATGAGGACCATGCAAGCTTTTGCTGCTATGTTACCACATAATATCATGTAACACCACACCTTTGTGTGGTTGTGTGACCGCAGCACCTGAACAGGTGTGGGAACATTGGCACTGCCGGGGATACTCAGGAACAAGGAAGCATGGGAAAGTTGCAGCTTGCACTTTTCCCTGTACAACTGGAACTGCACCTGTCTGGTCAGGTGGGAATGTCTGCATTATACTTATGTAAAAGACATATTTGTCATCATAAAACTTTTAAGATAGATCAGAGCTTACAAAACAATAACACTGATGTGACACCCCTGATGTCTACCTTCACTCCAAAGACAATAATATATTTGGTCTACCAACCAAAGTTCAGAACCTCTCTCCTCCAGCCACGCATAGGATTTAACACCGGTAGATGAATTGTTTTGTAGAATTAGATGCTTTTGATAAATAAGGTGAGCTACACTAGGCACTTCAAAGAAAGTAAAACGGACAATTGGAGTAGACAATATGGGTGTTTAGGTAATAATATGTCATATAGACATAACAGGAGAGGGAAAGATGGAATGATAGTAAAATCAAATATGTATAGTAATTGTCCAAAACAGGAGTTTCCTTTAGGTGGGAAGTTCTAATATTTCAAAATCTTTTTTCCATATAATCCAAGAATTTTTAACAGATCTTGGTGGACCTATTTCTGTTTTAAATATGCATTATGTGGAAAAAAATAAAAGCATAAACATGAAGACATTGATATAATTTTTAATTATTAAAATCAAACAAATGCTTGGTGAAGTAAAAAAGATACATTTTTACTTTTCCTGTTGATCATTTGTTGCTATTTCTAAAAAGCATGTTTTGTTTTTGACAAAGCTGCTTTTATAATTGGCACCAGCTTTGCTGAAAAAAAAAAAGTCAGTATGCCCTACTTGGGGATTTTGAGTTGCAAGGAAGAGTATTATAGAATGTAAAGAATACTGAAAAAGAAGCAAAGGGAAAAGTTGGAACTTTATACAGGATGAGTATGAGATGTGAGAAAGAAAAAATTACGTGGGAACTAGATTTATTGGCACAGCCAGAAAGAGCTTGTTCAAATTGAAATTCAAGAGACTGACATGTTCAGTTGGCCATAGTGTTGCTTAGAACTGAAACTGGTTAGCTCAAATACTCCCTTCAGATACAAATGCTTGATAACTCTGTGTGCAAAATATATATTTCTTTCTATACTTATTTACATATATAAATATAGACTTATCTATGTCTTTGTGTGATACATACATATAAAATCTGATGCAATTACTATAAGAGCTGTGAAGAATGTTCATGATGGATAGAGCTGACAACTCAGGCAGCTCACAGAAATGTGGCTATTCTGTATATTTTTTTTTTAATTATCCATGATGGGATAGTGGACTCGGGAAAACCAAAGTAATTGTTCTGTTCTGGAGAAAGAATTTGTAGATTCCAGTGTTGGAATATTACAAATATTATGGAATATTACAAATATTACAAAATATTACAAATCACAAAAATCATTATATTAATAATACACTGAATATTTAAATAAATTTTCACTTTGTTGTAAAATTGAAAGTTCATCTTTACATTAAAAACCCAGATAAATTACATGAATTGCCTTGACTCAAAACATTGTCACAGCAGAGATGGTTGCTTGAAACGACACCAGCTAGTTATGAAGGGCCACATGCCAAGTGATGACGACTGCATTCTGGCAACATTCTCTCCTGTTGCCCTTTGCCAGAGCTAGTGTGGGACTGAGCAGCTGCCTAGACCGGCTGTACAATGGCTATCAGTCTTTTCAAGCCAGATGCCTTTTTAACTAGTACGGTTTTATGTTTCATTCTCCTTTTCTACTTCTTTTTACTTTGGAGCAAGCCAAGATGCCAGACTAGTTCTGAGATTGTAACTCAATTGTTTTAGCCTTTCTTCACATAGGGTAACAAATAACTTCTATATTCTTATCCTGTTGCTTGTCTCTATTTCCTTCCTCAACCTTACTGAAAGACTGTCATCAGTCTGTGTGCCAAGGAAGACAAGCACAAGTGGGATAAGAAGGATGAAAATCAAGTATGAAGTGCCCAAACTCCCATTGCTAGTAGTTTTAAGCGGAAGCCCAGAGTTATGGGAAACTGGCTGAAAAACTGAGGGGTGAAAAGACTGCAGTTAAAGACCTGGGCTTGTTTCAAGATGTGAGCTGTTGAGCCATTTCTTCTAAAAAAGGAGCTCTGTTGTGTTAGGATGATGATTGTGATCTACTAAATTATTATTATTATATTCCATGATAAGGACGTTTAGGACTCTTTATAGAGACAGCTCTACTGCTGTAGGCAGTGGAGGTAGAGTCTAGGTCTAGAAATCAAAATAGACTTCCAAATCATTTCAGTAGATGGGGCAGGCTGGAGAGGGACCTGATACCATCAAATAGGCAAACTGTTCCACATGTTCTGGTTCTCTTCATGAACACTGCATATTAGTAGCAAACACTATCAAAGTATCTAAGGAAAATTGTACACTACAGCTTCATAGTGAACAAAAATGTGAAATGGGATTTTATTGACTTGTTCTTAAGGTATGTCACTAATTTGACTTTTTCCATGTACAGCAAAAGGAAGATCATAAGAACAGCAATATGAATGTTGCTTTAAAAATAAATAGAGTAGTATTATACTATACTCTACTAAATTTCCAGAATAAACCCTGACAGCATCTTTGTGTGATTCAATTAAGTTATGCTCTTGGATTCAATAGTTCAATAGATTATTTGCTCCACCTGCATTTCAATACCAAAAAAAACCCAAAACAAAACAACAAAAAAAAAAAAAGTTGAGCTATTGATTTTGTTTATTCTTTCATCCCTCACAGTAGGTTGTCTTATGTACAGTTAAAATTGCTGACAGTTCCAAAAGAAAATCACCAATTGGCAGACATATAGGATTTCACAGATAGCTGGTTAGGTTGTTTCTATAATGGAATATTTACAGAGTTGTGCCAAGAAATTAATGACAAATGAAGCTCAAAAGCCCTACAGGATATGCTTCTTTGCTTCACTGTAGCTATTAGAATATTTTATTGCTATTTTATCTCTTCAATGCACTGACTTATTTGTCAAAACATTTTAGTCAAATTGCTTTGTTTATGTCCAAAACCTTTAAAAACACAAGTTGAGACACAAAACAAGAATTTCAAATTATTCCTATTTTACATTAGTATCATTCTGAGAATCTTTCAATTAAAAATAATTGGGGGGCATGAATGCTTTTTGGATTAAGGATGCATAGAATACCAGGACTTTTTTCTTTTGAATATCATTGTAGCTAGTACTAGATAGGTAATGCTGACACAGGAACTCCCAGCATGTCATTCAGTAGCTAAACTTTTCTACTACCCCAAACCAGAAATTAATCTTCATATTCATGTCTACAAGAAAGCAAATTAACTAAAATGGTTAAACTGTAATTACAGAGGTGAATTATTGGAAAATTGGAACACTTGATCTTGACACCTCTGTGTTTTGTAACATCTCAATGTTGAAATTAACAGCAAAAGCCCATGTGATGTTAAACTAGCACAACTGAGTTAATGTCTATTTTTCCTTCTCACATAATTAAGATAATTGTACATACTCTTTTTCAGTGTTATTGTCCGCAATTACTGCATAATCCCAATTAAGTGTTTAATATAATTGCTTAAATACAGTGAGTTGAGAAATACTTACATTTTCAGGAAACTTCTTGAATGTACATGGAGGGATACACTGGTAATCACTTTTCTCTATGTATTCACTATATTCAGCATAGACAGCCAATTTAAACTTCAGGACATAAAAAAAGCCAACATAGTTTCCAGAGGAGCTGTGACTGTGTTCAGTGGTCATTGACTTCAGGCTATGTTAAGACATATTTCTTACTCACTAAGAATGAAAAAACTACTATCAAAAAGTATTGACACTGGTGTATTGAGAGCTGGCTGTTATCCTTTGTCTCCAAAATGAATCAGAAAAAGAGAGTACGATCTTTGCTATAGGCTGTTTGCTAAGCTTTATCTTTCTCTAAAATTTCCCTGATTAATGTGCATCCTACTTGGCTGATCCATAGCATACCTTCTCTTCGGATTGATCTCCTTGCAGGTTCATGGAAAACTTCAAGCAACTGAAGAGTGTTTGCAGCTGTATTGATCAATATCTGATCAATTCTCTCCCTGGTATTTAGTTAAAAGCAGCTCGTAGATGACTGACTGGCTCAGAAATCCACAGGGGTAACTGTGGATTACCCCTGAGGATCCCTCTGAGGCACTTGCAGTGCTTCAGAGGGAGTCTTCCTTAATGTACAGGCGGGTAGCTGGAGAAGTAAGGGAAAGAATATTATGGGGCTGTGCCCTAAAATTATAGGGCTTATTCCAAAGAACAAGATGCACAATCCACAGAGAAAAGAAGGTGCACCTGTATCTCAAGCTGGAACCTTTGAAATATTGTGCAAGAACTTTCTTTGATGAATTTTCTCTTTTATTACCCATATATAACATAAATAACTGCTGATTAAGCATTTCTGACAGATAAAGAACAGGTTTTACACATACTGATACTGGAGTTCATGGGGAAAAGGCCAGAATCGAGATGTGAGAGTTGGGAAGTTCTTCAGGCTTTGAGCTGGCATTTTGTATTACACAGTTTGAGAGTAAGAGCAAGAATCCTTGATAAAGAATATCGCACAGTTTTACAAATGTCAGAAGCCTTATCTGAAATCATACTCTCATTGACTTAGATGTATTTAATCAAAGATATGGTGCTTCCTTAAATAAGATGACCAATGTGTAAGTTCTTGTGGACCTGACTAGAACTATTTGCCTATACAAAAGTACATTTCATGCTGCAGTCTCACATCCTTAGCAGAACACTGATACTCAGTACTTCAAGATGATACTAATTTTAAGCTATTATCAATATAACTAAGTAATCATTTGATTAATTTAACCTGTGAGTTTCATCTAATACTGGTTAAATGTTGCGACCCTTATAATTTGAGCTTTTTTAAAATGACACAAAGTGTAAAAATTTCTTTTTTGTCCCCCTTAGTTGTGCTAAACTCAAATTCTTATCATGGACACAATGTAACACACATTATAATTGGAGCTAAAAATGCATTGATAGCCTGACTCATGATTTAACAGCCTAATTAAAATACATCAAAGAGTCATTATAGTCATAGTTCAAATTATCTAATATAGAAGAGATCCATCAGTAATAGTTTGATCTGTGTTTATTAGGTGTAGGTGGTAGGGTGTTGTGAGTGGGGGGGCCTCTGTGAGGAGATTCCTTTGTGCCAGTCACAGCTGGTTCCACTTGGTTCCTGGAGAAGAGAAGGCTGAAGGTAGACCCTATTAATGCTTGCAAGTATCTAAAGGGCGGTTTGAGGGAGGATGGAGCCAGACTCTTTTCAGTGGTTCCCAGCGACAGGACGAGGGGCAACAGGCACAAGCTGGAACACAGGAAGTTCCATGCAAATATGAGGAAGAACTTCTTTATGGTGAGGGTGACAGAGCACTGGAACAGGGTGCCCAGGGAGGTTGTGGAGTCCCCTTCTCTGCAGATCTTCAAGACCCGCCTGGATGCAGTCCTGAGTAGTGTGCTGTAGGCATTTCTGCTTTGGCAGGGGAGTTGG
>VXAK01012608.1:0-11361 GCA_013399435.1 Arenaria interpres
TTTTTAAAGAAATAACATAAGATTGACACAAACAAAAAATGAGAAAAATATTGACGACAAACCCATATGAACATAAACATAAGCGCATCAGAAGCCAACTTGAGTGAGAGCATTTATATGTTGAAAGACACTAAAGTATTAAGGTATTTATTTTCAGGAGAAAAGTTTGACAGTTAAAACAAATTTTACGTCAGCCACTGCTTACCCTGGTCCTTCTGAAGTTTCTGTGACATTTTCCTCCTGAGCAGTTAGTAAAACTTGTGACACTTTATACTGAGTCTCCAAGAGTAAAAGGGTATTGAGCTCACAGCAAAGCACATTTAACAACCTGCAGAAGGACACAGTGAAACGATAGCACATCAGTCAGGAATCCAGTAATGCATAGTGAGTTAAGAGAAAGGAGAATGTGTTTAGGACATCTCAAAATGGAAAGAAAAAAACCCAAACCCCAAAAAAGTTGAAGTGTCTGATAAATACCCAGACACAACTGGGTCACAAACACTCTTATATTGTTTTTAGGTACTCAAGTGGCACAACCTTGAGCAAACAGGGAATGGTTCACAACAGATTTTTTTGTGTGCACTGAACTAACAGAGAAAATATTCACTGGTCAGATCAGTCTGCTTTTGAGTTCATATCACAGAATTACAAAAGTGACACAGACTTAATACGACATTCCATGTGAAATCTGAAAAAAATCATACAATAATAGGCTGGTAAGGCAACTCAGAATCAGGTTGTCCAAAGGGGAGGAGGGAGCGAGATAAAAATACATCTTTCCTTTAGAAAACAGCCTTTTAAGCATTTCTGTATAATCAATTTTAACACAGTTCAAAAGCAACTGAACATTTAACCTAACAAAAACAATCTTTTTTTTTTTATTTCAGAGAAACACAAAACGATGGTAAATGAAATTAATAAACACAAGAGCACATGACAGAACATTACATGCAATTTTCTTTTATAACTTCAAGGCACATTAACAGTGAAAGTACTCCAATATATTTTATGTAAATCTGACGCAGGGCAATCCAAATTATATTACTTTTTTTTTTAAAAAAACTCAGCTATTCACTGTGACACAACAATAGAATAATTTCATTGAAGGCTTCCTGTTCATGGAAAATAATATGACTAAACATTCTTGTTGCTATTTTTATTTTCTGTTTTATCACAGTCATAAAACATAACATAAATTGTGACTGATCAGCATTATATTTTGCATTCACATAAGACTTGATATGAACTACAGAACACATATTGTTTGAAATCTGTAGTCTGCTAGTCAATGCTTATTTTCTTTCATCTAATTCCCAGTATGCTTCTACTGACAATAGTAAAAATTTGCAAGCCATTCTCTGGATAATTTAACACCTGCAAATTCACACAATTGTGGTGTTTCTTTTCTGTTGCTTTTTTAATATAACTTGATCTTTTCAGCTTCAGTCCTCTTCAAGTTTTATTTATTTTATGTTAACTATTTCCTGTCATTGATTTGTTTTAAATCACAGGAGAAGAAATGACAGTTCAACTATAAATTTTTTTATTACTATATAGAAGAAAAAAAAAAAATCACAAAAAGAGCACTGAAACCATTATGAAGATGGACCATTTCTTCTGCTAAGTATGATGACTTCAAATGGCAAAGAACCTGTTTCTAGCAGCTAAAAACCACTTGGGAGAAGACTGATGGCCGAGAATGCTTATAACACCTCCTCTGGTACACAAGGCAGAGAAAAAAAATATATATAATAAACCATAAGCAAATAAAACCAGGTAGAGGGCACAGTGGTAAGATAAATGAAAAAATATACAAGATCTAACATGAGCAGTTATGCTCCAGCAGCCTAACTCTGCTGGAGCATTCTAATGAAATTTTCATCTGCATGGAAAAATTAATTTTAAAATGCCATCACTGAAGTATAGATATTTGGTTAAAGGTAATATTCCATTGCTTTACCTTCCAAAGATTAAAGTTTGAACCTAAAAAAAAATAAATCACATTTTAAAGTGTGTATAATTGTGAGCAAGCTTGAATATGGCTGTGGAGGTTTTCTTTTTTGTTTTTAATTGTATTTGGAACATAAGAATTTGATCAGACCACCCAGCTCAATATCCTATCTATAAGGAGTGCATGGTTATGAAAAGATGTAAAACCTTAACAGATATAATACAATAAGAATAAAACATATCTTTTTGAGATCTATATAAAAATTTTGGTTTTAAAGCAGAATTCCCAAGCTAAATGTTGCTGAAAATTGAAAGATATGCTTTGATGGAAGTTCTTGTACCTGTGGGATAATCGGCTGAACATGAGACAGCAACATGCCCTGAAGGCCAACAGCATCCTGGGCTGTGTAAGGAAGAGCGTTGCCAAAAGGTCATGTGAAGGAAGTGACCCTTCTCGTCTGTCAGTACTGGTGAGGTCAAGCTGGGTCCAGTTCTGGGCTCCCCAATAAAAGCATGACATGGATGCACTGCAGCAGATCTAGCAGACGACCACAAAGATGACTAAGGGCTTGGCCCATCTGACATAGAGAAAAAGGCTGAGAGTGGAGAATGCTCTGCCTGGAAAAGGCTCAGGGGAGACCTTGTCAATGTGTATAAATACCTCACAGGAGAGTTTGAAGATGGGAGCCAGCAAGTGAAAGAACAAGACTGTGATGATGATGAAACTGTGAAACAAGTTTCCCAGAGATGTTACAGGATCACCACCCTTGGACATAACTGTAAACCAGACTGGACACAGCCTTGAATAGTGCTCTCTAGTCAAACCCACTCTGAGCAGAGCAGTTGGACTATATAATCTTTCATCTTTCAACCCCAATTCTAAAATTCTAGTGTGAAAAACTACTAATAAGGTATACCATATTCCCAGAAACAAACTGCAATACAGATAAAATAAAAGGTTATCTGAAGGCAGTCTTTTATAGAACAGTAATTTTAAAGACATTCAGAAAAATCAAAACACATACCACAGTTGTGAAGCAATGGTAGTACTAAGTAATTTTGTTTCTGAATTCTGCTTTTCCTGTCTTACATCATCCCTATCTGTCTTTGATGTTGCTCCCAGGATTCTTCCCCTTCAACTATAATTTCACAACTAACACTTCATTGTAGAAATCTCTAGTATGAAAGAAGGCATGCTAACTAATACGTGTGTGCCTTTGTAAACTGACTGACTATCTCCTCGGTTTTGATAGGTGGAATCATGACATCTTTAATTACAGCAGAACAGAAGGTCCTTCATGGGATATAAAACAGTTAATAAAGAATTTTAGCTGCTAAAAGAAACCTGTCAATTTTTATGTTGCCTCTCTGAATTTCTTCACTTGAAAACAGTATCATTAAGCCACCTATGAATTTCACCAAGTTGCTAAAAACACCCGTTATGAGGACAGCTAATGGTTACCTGGGAAGAAGATGAACGCTGTAACTCTGAACGTCTCCCCGCTTCCTCCTTCTCCCCCCAGCTTTATACACTGAACAAAATGTCGCATGGTATGGAATATCCCTTTGGTCAGTTGGGGTCAACTGTCCCAGCTGTGTCCCCTCCCAACTTCTTGTGCCCTCCCAGCCTACTCGCTGGCTGGGTGGCATGAGGAGCAGAAGAGGCCTTGAGAGCTCAGCAACAACCCAAAACATCAGTGCTTTATCAACACTTATTTTTATCCCAAATCCAAAACATAGCACCATACCAGCTGCTAGGAAGAAAGTCAACTTCATCACAGCCGAAACCATGACAAGAGCATTTATCAATACCCTGAGCTACACCTCTGATGCCTGGGGCACGGGAAGCTACTACCTCAGGGCAGTCATGTTTCTCCCAGTAACAAAACTCAGAGAGCGATGTATTCCTTACGACATTTTCCACCTGGAAAGATTTTCAAAAGAGCACCTACAGCATTTTTGCTACTGAATGCACTTACAAATCACATGTAATGTGATTGCTAATGGTAAAAGAGTTTCCCTAGCTAAACAAAAATGCTTTTCATAAGCATCACTTGCCAGCCTAGAGCACTCAGAAGTGAAGCAGATTTTAAATTGAAGGAAGTGTTTTAATTTCCTTCATTGAAGTTAAAAAAAAATAAAATCAACAAATAAATGACATAATGTGCTATTGCTCTTTTATTAATTAGAAATTGTTTTAAATTAATAAACCTAACAAACTTCTATTAACATTGAAACTAACAAAAAACCAAATTAACAGTATAACTATATGATGTGGAAGCATGCCAAAATAATCCCCTTGCAAATCCTCATCACTACTAACGTAGACTCTGTTTTCCTTTACCTTTGGACTGTTAAACAGGGGTGAAGGATTTACAGGACACGTGCGCTGTTCAGTAATGATTATACTGCAGAATCTTTTCCCTCACTCACATCCAGCATGCATGCTTGGAAGGAAGACGTTCATTTCCAAAGAACTACATACCACTTACTAAGCAGAAAACACACTTAAAATAATAGAAAAATGGATCATTAATTAATTATTACCTCAATCAGTTGTCCTTATTTAATTGAAAAAGGTTTGGTAGACAATAACTGGAGGACTACATTGTATTTCATGCTTCCATCATAAGAATTCTTATCTGGTAGATGCAGAAGGAGAAATAAATACTGTCAGGCTCAGTTCCTCCCCTCTCTCACCACACCCCCGAGAGGAGGAACTCTATGAACGTGGCTTTCTCCCCTTCACAAAGACATAAAGACGTTGAATGCCACAAGGATGTGGCGTGAGAGAGCTTTCTTCAGTACATCCAGCCAACAGCACGGTAAATGTTATTGCAAGAGAAGATGTACCAGCTTGTTCTTCAAATGTTAGTGATCAAAAAGATTCATCAGTGACAATGGACAACAACGTTCATGGGCTATGACAGGGTATTTAAAGTAAGAGGTACAGCCTGGCTCTGTAAGGAAGATGGAAAAGAAAACATGAAACTAGTAAAAGCGTGCCGTGTCTTCTAAAGGGGAAACTGAAATTCATTAAAACCAGTATTAAATAAAAAGTCTTGCTTCATTTTAGAATGAACAAGATTATAACAAATTTATATAAGAACATTTTCAAAAAGCTTCTGCTACTCATAATGCTTTTTGGTAAAGAGAAAGAGAGGATAAAACTAAATAGCATGTTGACCTGAGGAAAAAATATCATCAGGATTCATATCTTCTACCTTTAGAAAACAAGATAATTAATGGTCCTTCCATTGTGTTGTAATCATTAAAATCACACATTCTTTGAATTAACAAGACACATAAGGTAAGTACAATTAAGGGAAAAAATTATTTCATATGCTGAAGCTACGTCATTATTAAAATGCAGCGGGTGTGTTTAAAACCCAGATGAAAACACAATGAAAAAGAATGCATGGGTGCTTATTATCTGTATTTCCTAAAGCCACAAAGTTGTGCCTTCCCTATCTCACACCTTTGTTCATCTCCCAGCTCCCGTAGGAGATTCATTCGCCTTGAATTCACTGGAGAGCATTAGAGAATTCACTGGAGAGCAAAACTAGAATTTTGACTAATACATACTGCTCTGAGGCAAATTTCAAGATGCTGATTGATTTTGATGTCAATATAGTGTAAGCCATTGAAATTCTCTTTCCCAAATGTTTCCTTTACTAGTTTTGTAGGCCCACAGTCTACGCCTGTTGCCACTAATACTATTTCTCCTGTTTTTTATGCAAACTGACTCAGTATCTTTGAGTTTATTTTGGAATATTAATACTCTTTAGGGACAGAGGGTTCATTATTGAAGGTAAAAATCTGGTACTTTGCCACACTTTATTTGAGCTCACACAGTGCCACTAACATTCAATGAAAATTGAGTTTCTGAATAGAGAGAACAGCAATATGTGAATGCCTGGATAATGCTGCAGGCAGATGCTTTGAAAATATATTTTATGCATATATTTTCTTGGCAGGCTGTAAAAACTTACAGCTCATGGATGTATTCACTATACTGAAATACTAGATAAGTTGCCTTGATGCCATATAATTAATCAGTCTGAAATAAAAGAATGCTACAGCTGTTTACTTCATCCCTTTCAAGTTACAGAGATTCAAAGAGCTTGGCCTTGAAAGGGAGATGGTTAGGATCTCTAGTATCACACCTTTATGAAATTTTTTTCTCTCACATCCAATAATTTCTAAGATAAAAATCAATGGGTACACTTGTATAAGAGAAATAAAGATGATAACTAAATTAAGAAAATTCTCTGTGTTTATTATGTTAAAAATGTATTACTTTGATTACTGCTGTGAACTCAATTTCTCTAGGATTTGTGCTCTGACAGCAATTTAAGTTCAGGATCTTCTAAAATAGAAAGACTACTGAGAATTTTTGCACCAGTTCTTGTGCACCCAGATTTTCAGGCTGTACAAAAGAGTGGCTGAGACAGCCTTCAGTGTTCTTTTATCAACCAATATAGGCTGATTGAGAAACTTCCTGCTTCTAGGAAGTACAAATATGCTTTGAACTTGAAAGTTGAACTGATAGTTTAGAAATCTTTGTATACACAAATTCGGAACTGTTTATATACTTTCACTTTTTTATTCTTATCTCCAACTTATTGCCTAAGGCTTCCCTTTAATTAATAATTTTTAAAAGAGACTTCATGTGAATAAAACTTATCCTAGATGCACACAATAGCTGCAGTTAAAGGAATACCAGATCAGCATCTGTGAAACTACTGAAGAAGAATCCTAGATCAAGATACTTCCAAGTTAAGAATTTCAAAAAATAGAGTTGCGCTAGGCTACAACTTGCTTTGAAACTAAGTATTTTACTTTGATCACACAGGACCCAGTTTGTATCAATGCACTGTAAAAGCATTCTTTATAGACTGAGAGATATTGGCTATGTAAAACCGTATCTACCTTCCCTACATTTTCCCTTTGATTTCTACTGCATGCACACCACTCTTCAGAACGGGCAAGCTTGAAAAGGAAAGTTGACAGCGGAGCCTCTGCAGGACTGTCCTTCGTAATAATAGTTCAGAATTCATACTTATTTTATTCAAAATGAAAACAATCATCCACCCAAAAATGCAATATTAACATTAAAAACAAATAGATACATCTGTGCTTTTTGGATTAAACAGACTGTGGAAATACCTATAGTTACACAGCTAGTAACCAAAATAAATTTAAGTCACTGAAGCACGGTACACACATGAAGAAAAGCATAGTCCTGTTGTGGTTTAACACAGCGGGCAGCCAAACACCATGCAGCCGATTGCTCACAACTCCCCAGTCCCTGCAGTGGGATTGGGGAGAGAACTGGGGGGGGCGGAAATTGTGGGTTGAGATAAAAACAATTTAATAGGACATCGAAGGATGAGAAAATAACAACAATAATAATGACAAAAGACTGCACAAAACAAGTGATGCGCAGTGCAATTGCTCACCACCCAGTGATCAATTGCCCAGCCTGTCCCAAGCAGTGATTGCAGACTCCTGCCCACTGGGGAATCCCTGCTTATATACTGAGCATGATGTCTATGGTCTGGAATATTCCTTTGGCCAGTTTGTCCTCTCTGTGCTCCCTCTCAGCTTCTACAGGAAGCTGCAAAAGCCCTTGACTTAATATAAGCATTACTTGGTGACAACTAAAACAATACGTGTTACCGACATTATTCTCACACTAAATCCAAAACACAGCAGCTATTAGGAAGAAAATTAACTCTATCCCAGCTGAAACCGGGGCAAGTTCTAAATTGCAGAAGTTGCTTAACATTCAAGTAAGCAAATTTGTAACTCTTTTGAACAATAAAAGTGGGTTAAAGGACCACAGAGCCCTCTAAGTTAAAACAGATGTTGAGTTCAGCACTCAGCTCTGGGTGAGCCACACATACAATGACACCTGACCAAATAACAAACTATACAGCTCTGTAGGTCTGTGCACTACTAAAGAATGTGCATTTGGCTGTACTATCGGTATTAAGCCTAGCAGAAAGAAATATTTCTAGACAAATTTTTCACCAAAATCATTCGGCCACAAAACTGTTAGTTCAGCGTTGCAGTTATCATAAACATTTAAATGTTTTAATTCTCCATAGCAGCAAAGAGAAATGTAGGTCTTTTGCTCTTTCTAATTAACTTTCTAAATTTTCAGATCTGTTAAGCATCTGATATTATTTGGTCTAACTGCTTCTGAATTTGGTATTCTTGAAGAAATCTGGTCAAGGAGCAAACCAACTACGCAAGGCAAAGTTCACTTTACAGAACACACACACCTGCTGTCAGCAGCGCTCACAGAAAAGCTCATGGAACTTGGAATCAAAAGGTACTTAAAATGAACTGCTTACCTCACCCTCAGATAATACAGCCTAGAGTTTCTTGCAAGCCTCAATACTGTAAACAATACAGTAATCACAACAAATTCCAGAATTCTAGTATCATTTTAATAGGGAACTTAGAATAACTATGTAATAATAAAAATGTGTGCAGGCAGTTGAATTAGTCATAATAATAGGCTTATATGTGCCAATTCTCTATTATTTGCAAAAAGCATTTTTACAGCAAGCCCCACATGAAAAGCCATTTAATCAATAAGAAAACAGTCTCACATTATTTGTAGTATACACAGGCCCATATTAAAATCCCTAGAATTGTATCTTCCTTTCTTTTATAAGAAAGGCAATGAAAGGTGGGCGGAAAGGAACAGGTCTTTTGAACTAAAAAAAAAAAAAACAAACAAAAGAAACCCCAAACGAAAACAAACCCAAACAACAAAAACACCCCCATGACTGAATCTGTTAAAAATCAAGTACCACTGAGATTCCCTGCAGAATACAAAGCGTTTATTGAAAATTATATTGAAATGTTTTTTAAAATTTTCCTCTTTCTGATTACTAGCTATTAAGATACCTACCACTTTATGAATAGGCTTCCATATTGAAAATACTACTTAATCTTTTCTTGAAATCTGGCATTTTGACTGGATTTTCACTTGGGTTTTGACTTTGTCAGTGTCCAGCAGAACATGGAATTACCACAGCGAGCTCTGAAGCTCATCTCACCTGTGTAACAACGTCGCTTCTTTTACAGGATTACAGATGAGCTTGTTACATTGCTCACATGTGTAGTTACGGGTAGTTCTGTTGCTTCACAGGGTATAGGCTTTGCCAAAAATATTGTAAGCATTCAACACAACTTCAACACATGATCCACGTATTTGTGTACCAGTCCCCATCTTACAGCATGGGAGTCAACCACCTATACAATCAGACAGATTAGTTCTTTTTTGCCTACACCTTACGAGGGTTCCTAATATCACCGTAGAAGAAATCTGTTCTTTTACCTTATAAAGGTAGAACACAATCTAAAAGCCAACTATTATTTAAAACTGTAAAACATCTCACTTTCCCTTATCCTTAATTAAATCAATGGGAGTTCCATGAAGTTTTTTATGGAGTCAATATAATCCTAAATGAAGAATAATTATCTTATTTTTCAAATTTCATTTTAGGACTTCTCATTCCTATTCAACTAGTGATTTCCTTCAAAATAGCATTTATAACTTCTGATTTATATGACAAAAGCATATATCTCCCAACTCCAAATTCTGTTACTGTTCATCTCCCCCACGCTCACCCTTATCAGCAAGTTGTACTGTATCTTATGGTTATTCATACATCGTATGAAATAATTCTACTGTGATATCGAAGTACAAATTCAGCTGCAGAAAGCTAATGTTGCAGTACTTAATCAATTGTGCTATATCTTGCCCAAGAGACGTTATCAAAGTTTTCCATACTATGAAGCAAAATCCAGCAGATCTTTTACTTCAATTTCACAAAATATATTCATAACAAAAATGTGAATTCAAGGATTCATACACTCAACTTTAGAAAAAAGAAAAATGCAGAAACTAATTTCTATGTTAAAATATTATAAAGCACTAAATATTACAAAACATCAGCATGGCAGCATGAGCATTATTTTAAGCATAACTTCAGGTTCCAGAAATATTTGGGATCAAATGCTACTCTCCTTCTCAAAGTTAGTTTTGGTGAAATTGGTGATAATTAAACCAATACATTAAAAAAATGAAGTACAGGGAGACTAGATAAACCAAACTGATACAAAACAGTAAAAAACACCTTGTTTATTTTAGTATTTTGTTATGATTTTTGTATTATGCACTACAATGGATGTTCTTTTCAATGAATTAGGCAAAATAACAACATGCAATTTCTATTACTGCTTGTCATACTACAATATATTCATTTACAGGTAGTAAGATTAGATTCATTGCTATTCATTTTGTAGGCCATGTTTCATTTAATCTTATGTTAAAAAAAAGGAGGAATTTCACCTTCATGCATAATAAAAACCAATGTTATCTTATCAGAAGCAACACATCCAAGCATGTTATATTCTATTTAGTTAATGTGACCAGAGAATAAAAAATGAGCATCTTACCTCAGACCAAAGATATGTGATTGTTCATAACTGAATAAGGAATGAATTTTAGCTTCTGAATTCAGAATTATAAGCCTGTCAATAATATCCTGCCAAAGGAAGACAAATGTATAAAACTCATGTAGGATATTTTACTTTATGTACATAATAGTTTCATAGGAATGTTTACCATAAAATGAGACCTCTTATTAAATAGCATACTGAAATTATTTCTATAAGATGGGCTTTCCACCGTAACAGTCAATGGTAAAAAGAAACCATACAGAAGGTTAGAGGGAAAAAAAAAGCTCAGTTTAAAAAAATAAAAATAAAAATCACTAAACATACAAAAAGATCCTAGCATATCAAGTACTCTAGTTTTTATTTAGTATTAAACCACAACAAAAATGTTAAACTGGGGGTTTTGTATGTTTGAAATGCGTATACACTTATTTTAATGAAAAGAACAGCAACTCCTTTAGTATAATACCCTTTTTAACACTTGTTAGTACAACATGTTTCAAAACACAGCCATTTATTCTCAGTGTAACAAGGCTTAGCTTGGATGTTGAGGCTTACATCTTTCATCCTACAGCATCTCATGTAACAGACAACAACCTGTGGCTGCTTCCCACTTCTTCCACAAATCCAATCTAATTATCTTCCCCTATGGTTCACTGCATATCCAAACAGCTTCTGAAGAAATTATTTCATTAAAAGACCAAGAAATGCATAAAAACATTCACTGATGTTATCATCGCAGAGACAGATTGCCGTGCTACGGTCAGAAGAAAAACTACAAAGTCTTATAGGCTTTATTTAAAAGTTTGGATTTAATCCAAATTATTTTCTGCACGTTTAATAAGTATAGTCTCAGAGACAGCAGAGAGAGTTATTATTCAAATGCTTAGATCAATGAGTCATTTCAATATGATACGAGAGAAAAGTTAG
>VXAK01012609.1:0-37250 GCA_013399435.1 Arenaria interpres
TGTTTCATATTTTATTGAATTTCATTTATATTAAATTAAAAATATATTTCTGACAGATTCATGTAACAAAAAGGCAGAACAGTTTTCAAATTGTTCAGCTGGGCTGAGCGTGGGTCGATGCACGGTGGGTCGCAGTCTACAGTTGCCTTAACAAACAGATAAAGCTCTACCCCAAGGACCATGAGGAGAAACTCGGGACTGCACACGGGGCGGAAAATATAAGCACACAAAGAGAAGATCCACAGGTTTCTCCCCAGCCTCCAAACAAGACAAAAGGGGAGGGAAGAAAAGAAAACAAAACCAAGAAACCATGAAAAGAAGGGAAATTATGCTAAAATATGTACCTAATATTAACCCAGGTCAGTATTTTAACAGTGCATAATCCTCGATCGCTAAAATATGAGAAACTAAAGGTTAAAGTAACATTACGCCACACGCAATTGGCATACCCTACTGTGTAAGCAAGTGCAGAAAGTCTGAACACACCACAATAGTGCTAAAACACAGAATCACACAGAATGCCAAAAATGGTACTTCTAACCAAAACCAGAGGGTGGGAAGGGAGAGAAAGAAAAGGGGAGGAGCGTCTTAAATCACAAGCAAATTACCTATATACAAATCAACCCTAAGGACAATTATGTTCCAAATAATGGTGTCCACAAGGAAAATAAAAGCAACATTATCCTTATTTACAAATGCAACTAGCTGTGTCTTTAACAAGCTATAAAAATACTATTCACATTTTCAAAGTAACATACAGTAGTTTTTGTATTTTTTTTTTGTTTGTTTCAGAAAGGCAGCTAACTCTGAATGCATCGCTTTTTGCAAGAAATGAGTCTCCTCCCCAACACACTGATGCTTCTCTTCTGAAGATACTTCCTAAGGCAGAAGTAGTGTTGGTTTGTCTCTCTGCACTTTGAGAACAGGGAGAAGGGGCACAAACCCGGCCCCTCCCCCTCTCTGCCTCTCGCCCACCCCCGGCAGGGAGCGGGCTGTCTGTGGGGAGCACGGCCCATGGAGGCAGCCGCCCCCCAAGGCCACCGGCAGGGTGTCACCCAGGAGCTCGGTGGCACTCCTGCATCACCTCCCGGGTGGGGCTTGGCCTTTGATTTTGAGGGGACAGTGATGTCACTTTCCAGCCTCATCAGAAAAGGAAAAGTCAATAGCTCAAGACTGCCGGGTCAGGAAATGCATTTTGGGATATCTCTGTTTTCAGAAAGAGACTGCATTTTCCCCCCCACACAAGGGCTGCTACCTCTTCAGAAATTCCAAGTTGGGGTAATTGCAAAAACTGGGGAGAAAAAAAAAAAAAAGAAAAAAAAAAAAAAAGGATTAAACCCATAGTGAATAATGTATCGAATATGTACCAATTTCCAACATTAAAATGCTATAAAAAAATGTGTTTTCATTGATCTACATTTTCCTCTTAACGTACCCCACCATGAAAAGACAAGTACCCAGCAACTACCTTCAGTGCCCCTCCGCAAAGAACAGTGCTTGAGTGCATTCAAAGTTAGCTACCCCTTACACAGCTGCTCAGTTAATAATCGACCCATTTAACAGCAGTACCAGTTTATGCTACATATGTCATAGTACCTTACCTCAAAAGAACGGCATACATATCTACACGGACTTATAAAATACCATTCACAGTTTGTTACTGTGGTTATCCCAAAAGGGTTTAGTCTTCGGAGTGCTATGGACAATACAGTGTTTTCTCCCCCCGAGGCCTCGGAGGCCGGGCAGGGCGCGGGGGCGATGGCGCTGCGGGGACCCAAGGGCTGGCAAAGGGCGCTCAGGGCCCAGCGCGCGGCAGCGACGGCCCGTGGCTCGGTGTACGTGTGCCCCCCGGCCACGCCACAGCCACATGTGTGGGATGCACCCTTGCCCCGGTGGTTTCATCCACGACACCTGTGGAGCACGATTTCATGGCTTTTTCTAATGGGGGTGGGGAGGAGAAGGACTGGGACATCATAATTACTCACGCTGCCTAACACCTTACGCATGTTAGGCTCTGTAAGCCCCCTTAAAGCCCCTCTCTGCCAAGGTCCACACAGCTCTCTCAAAATTAATAAAAAACAAAAAAAATAAACAGCTCTGACTCTGCGTGTTTCCTAATTGGGAGAAGATCCCTAGGTTTCCCCTTCACACCTTCTCAGGCTGGCTCTGGTCAGGAGATGCACCTTGGCTGCAGTTCCAGCAAGTCCCACCCCCCCAGTCAGACCTCAACACCCACAAGCGTTCCCCAAAAGGTGCTCTCCGTCATCCAACCTACAGCAGAGCCCAGCCACCAGCGCGGCACCACCCACAACAGCCTCACCCCCCGCGAAACTTCCCCAAGAGCAACGAGCCTACCAGCGTTACAACGCACTCATCCACACAACGGTACAGGAATACGACCCTGTGCTAAAATAAAATTAAAACAAAGGTGGAGACAAGTGATTTTTGGGCATTTCAGGGCAGTGTTTGTAACCATGGAACGTTATTTCTGTTATTTATTCCCAATTTGAAAGCCCCATTTGTAACAGTGACCTTTTGTACCTGCGTAACACTCAGCAAGAGAGGGAATCCTGCAAACACAGCGACGCTGCACAGAGGCTGCCCCGTGGCTCCTTGCACGCGATGGGCTACGAGTATTACAGCCAACCAACCCCACCCCACACAGCCCTGGCTGTCTAAAAAAAATTTGACCCCAAATCCAAGGTTTTTCTATAACAACAGACGAGCTGATGCATCAGCAGCAGAGGTCTAAGATCCACGGGAAAGAGAATATTGCAAGTGACAGAGCTAGAAATGAATAGTCTAACACCACCTTTTAAAAAGTGGTTGCTGAAGGAAGGGAACTCGAGGCGATCCTGCTTCCTTTGAGGTGCTCTTTAAGAGCCAAAGAGGTGACTATAACCTGAGGATCGGCTCTGGTTCACGATAAAGCCTCTGTCCCACCAGCCACCCTGAAGCTAAACAACCTTTAGAGCAGGTAACACCTACCTGAGCGCAATAGTTCCAAAATGTGACTGGGAAAAGTTGTGCAAAGTGAGGGAAAAACTCCATCCCAACACGTGAGCGATGCGATGGCCCCGCTGTCAGTCCCTGCCTGGGGCTTTGGCGGTGCTCCCCTTCCCTCCCCCTGAAAGGGTCGGCAGGCAGAGGGTGCACAGGGCTCCGGGGGGAGCAAGGCTGAGGTGCCTTCAGTCACCCCGGGGATTACATGACCAACAGCCCAACTCTCAGTTGGGCCGAAGCCGCCTCCTCATCTCCTGGGTGGTATAAAGGAGCCCAAACAACCCCTTCATTCCTTTAGCTGCCACCATGATGCAGGACACCTACACAGACACCCCATCAGGAAAAAAAAAAAAAAAAGATTTTAAAAAAAAAAAAGAAAATATTTTTTTTCTTTAATACGTGAGTTTGCCATACGGGGCTACCCTCAGTGCCCCACTCCTCCCTTCGCCCAAGCCCAAGTAGTATTTCTAGGTTGACTCACCTCATCTAGTGCTTTTCACCTGTGCTGTCCCGCTCGCTCTAGAGCTGTGGAAAGAACTGCTCCACAGAGAGTCAGGGCCAAGCTGGTCTTTCAGAGGTACCTTATTACCTGCTTCTGGGCTGGGGATCAGCAGTGGCTGAGGGTGGGGGCAAACACACCCCTGTAACTCCCTCTCAAATCTTTAGCGCAAACAGGTATCGGATGGGCGGCGTGTGGACAGGCTGCCCTGCCCCAGCTGCCCTTCCAACACAGCCTGGGGGATGGGAAGGGAAAGTATTTTCCCATTAATTACAGAATCATAGAATGGTTCGGGCTGGAAGAGACCTTAAAGATTCCAACTCCCAGAAATAAATGAAGGCAGATCACCGCATACAATTCCTGCAGCCAAGAAACGCATTTTCTACCAACTAAAAAGTGGTACGAACCAGGGTTGACGCACCCTTCCCTGCACAAAGGGAAGGGTTTCTGGGCTGAGCCTACGGGATGTGAAACAGAGCCACACCGGTGACACGCGCGGGGATTTATTTCCACTGCTTGCTACCTGTGAGAGATGACCCGTTGGAAAGCAAGGTGTAAATACTCTGCTGCATCTCAGCGAACGGCCGTGTAAGAACCCCTCCTGGCTATTTTGCGGAAAAAGAATAATCTGAAAAGAGCTGAAACTTAAAAGTAGTTGGTGTCGGTCAATTATGTTACAGGAAGTCAATCAGACCCAGCACCCACATCCGTTTGAAATAACCCTCAGGTGGGTAATAACATCTAAGCCAAGTCTCACCGAAAGAGATGAGGGAGAAACAAGCTGTTGTTCTCTTTCATTTAGCGCGGTGTTGTGCCCTGGACAGCGCCCGACACACGCTCGGGTGTCTGCTCTTGACAAGTCGCACGGGCTGGGATAAGGGAAAGCAAAACATCTACAAATAGGAGACCACATTATAAAAATCCGTAAAAGCTGCCAGCGCTGCGTACAGATACCGGTGTGCAACCGGAGAGTTAACTACACCCAGACAAAATACTTCTGCTGATGCTCTCACCTGCTGCTCTGTGCTGAGAAAATGCAGTTTGTGTGGAAATACCTGCTTTTTCCCCAAACCTGTGATTATTCATTTAGAAGCCTGACCTTCATACATTTCCACAACGGAGTGAAGTTGAACTTTTGCTGTGATTTCTGCCCGCCTTCCTGTCACCAGACCAGCAGCTCTACCCACCGAGGCAACCGCGCCAGTTCGGGCCAGCCGGGCATTGCTGCTGAGCGGATTCAAGCAGCCAAACAGATCTGCTCTTGGAAAGACCCTTTCTGGGGCGACTGCAACTCAAGCCAGAAGCTCAGGGGAAAAAAAACAAACCAGAACAACCCCATCCTCCCCCCCCCGCCCAAACCCAAACCCTATTTGTGAGGCTGTAGTGTGTTGAGTTTTCCATCATCACTGATTACTATGTTCGTTAACCCTTGGTTTGCCATCCCTCTGCTATCCAAGACACAGCAAGCACGGCCCCGCCTGCCCGCGTGTGGCAGCCCCAGCGCGAAGAAGCCTCCCTTCTGGCCTTCACGCTGCCTCACTTCAAGGAACCTCTGCATTTCTACGCTACTTAACATATTGTATCACACCCACAGTCGACAAAATCAATAAATAATTCAAGTTTTGTAAGAAATCAAATGTTAAATTGTTAAAAACCACAATTATTTACATTTTGATTATTTGACAGGCTTACTTCCCACACCGGTACTACTTAATTACCAGAGAAAGAACCAGGCCCCACCTTCCATTAGCAGCTACATCCCAGCACCCCCCCGGGGCTGGAGGGGTGCATGTTTCTGCCCCAGCAGCCCTTGAGCCCACCTCTCTGAATTCAAACACGTAAGCTGTACCAGGATTTTTATTTTTTTTTTTCTCCATTAGGAGTTACTCTGTTAGAAGACTCCATTCCAGGACAAATCAACCTTTTTTTCACCACCTACCTGCCTGACCCGGGCTGTGCCTGCACTGCATCAGGACATCCACAATCCTCCGCCGGTCTTTGTCCCCAGGCAGCCTGGCAACTGCATCCCGATCCAGCAGACCTTTATCCGTGCTTCAGACGACACCCTGTGAGCACCATCACCAGCAAACCCTCCCCGGAATGGGGTCTCCAGGACCTCAGGCCACCCCACTATGTCCCCAGCCCCTGCCCAATGCCCCCTTCTGTCTCCTGCCGAGATGATGAGTTACGGGAGGACACCAGGAGGAGGCAAGGCCTCTCAGATGCATGACTTTTTGTAACCATCTATTCCACTCTAGTGGTCTGCTGGTCACTTTATGCAGCCAGCACGGATCACCTTGGTACCGCTTGACCCGACATCTCTTTTTAACAGCTTCAAAGATCTGTACTCGTTCTTGCTGTTTTCAGACTCATCAGCTACATACTCAGCTTACAGGTTTAATATCTGCCCCGCAGCTGGTTCGAGCTGCCCTGAACACACCTGATGCAGAAGCAGGCTGTCAGCTGAACCAACTTTGACCTCGTGATCACCCACAATTTGTTTCCCACCTGCAACCAACCCAGATTTGAAATCTCTTCATACCTTTGTCGAGCTGACCCTCAGCCATCAAGATTTGGGTAACTACTGCTCATTTCTTACTCCTTCCTCTGCTTAAAGGTGGCAAGCTGTTCAGATGGCAGGATTCTGGAGGAGCTTGATGCCATTTCCAGAATGCTGGGTGTTGCTGATTTCATTGCCAGGTCAGGTCACCCCAAAGATCTCGACTTTAACGGTACTGAAGCGCATAAACTGAAATACTGTTGTATCACCTAAGATTGCCATCCACTGGGTATTGTTTCTTCCCCTTTATAAAAGCCTTGATGGATAGAGACATAGGCAGATCTTCAAAGGTACTTAACAGTTCCTTAAGATTTTCGGTGAGAACTAAGTATACAAATGCTCTTATACATATGTCTTATGGGTCTTACACATCTGCCTCAGGTTGCTAAAAACGTCCAGAACTCTGGCTGAAAGGTATTTCCAAAGAGGAGCAGGCCAGGGGGTGGGCAGTGGGGTGTCTACCTAAAAATCGAGGTTGATGAAAGCAGAACTAAGTGCAAGGAGACTGGTTTATTTACAATTTTGACTGAAAGCTCTGCGAGTCATGCACATTGTGACTTCTCAAACCTCATAGGCACCGGCTTCTGTGCCAGAGTAATCCTCCTTTTAGAAAAAAGTATTCCATCCTGTGCTTCAAGCCAGAGCAAGACACTTGTCTCCTCCGATCCCATTCAGGGCTTGCTCTGCTGTCCTTCACGTGGCAGCAGTAAGAGCTGGTTGCTCTGTCACTGTATTCTCTGAAGCAGTCAATGCAATGGCCTGTCAGAACTGGTAGACATTGTTCCAAAGACTTGATTTGCTTCATTTTGGCATTTCCACAGTCATCCTTTACATATAATTCTTTTTTTTTTTTTCTTAATTTAAAATTATTATTTGTATTTTGCTGGTCACTTCCATATTGCTTCATTCAAAATCCAGAAAACAGTTCAAATAAAATTTGAGCTTAAGTGCAAACTAACTTTCCAGTGAACCGCTATGTGCGTTTTCTCCAGTCCAGTGTCTGTCTTCCAGTTTAAAAGGACCCTTCCCACCACCACCCCACAGAGCACCAGGAGACTTCGTGACCCACATCAAACTCTCCGGTTCTCCATCTTGTCCTCAGTGTTGCCTGACAGCATCCTCAACTCCCTTCATGATCATGAAGAAGAAAAAGAGGGAAGAATTTGTTTGGGTCTTTTTATATCTTTGCTCGGCAGGTATAAAACAGGAAAGCAAAGCTTTTTACCTACAAATCTTGGTTTCTTGGCCTGTCTTTTAGCTTCAAAAACAAGATGTTGGAGGTGTGACTTTATTACTCTCTTCTGAAAGGGTTTTTGTGTTTAAAGTGTTTGTCATGTTGGCATGTATACAAAAATGGTCGTGTCAAGTACCAGTTCTGAGCTGGAGTCTCTGTGGTAAGGAATTGGCACAAAAATCATGGTGTGGCTCAGAAAAAGGGTTTAGCCGTATATTAAAGTCACATCATCATTTCTTGGAAAGCCACGATGAAGATCTGAACGATTATGAAAAGCCTGGTTAGCCATTTTCAGTTGCTGGGATAGAAAGTGTTAGAGAAAGAAATTGGATTCTCAATCTCAATTACTATGCTATCACACATGATATAAAAATTGTCCATTTTTCCCCCTAATGGAAACTGCATTGAGATTTCCAGGAATGCTGTACAGACTCTCCTCAGCTCCTGCGGCACGAAACAGCCTCTCTGTGGCTTTCCCTACAAGCGTCTGAGTTGAATCGCTGAGAACCAGCTCGACAGCAGCCAACACTGCCACTGGCCTTTACTGGTACTGACTGGCTTCTCTGACCGTCCGACCCCCTACCTCTGCGGAAAGTGAGAAACGCCAGGTTGTACACTCCTTCTTTCAGTCTCTTTCCTTCCTTCCAGGTTCCGCAAACCTGCAAGGAGCAAGCGACTCCAAGACATCCTTTCACTTGGAAACAGCAAAAATGAGTGAACTGGCAAGAAGAGGAAGCTCATGGGAGAAAGAAAAGGAGGGAGGAATGGAGGGAGGGAGAGAGAAAAGGAGAGCGCGAGGAGTGAGGCAGCTAGAAGGGGTTGCCTTTCCACTTTGTACGACCGCGGTCACTACACCACTGTATTTCGGTGTCTGTAGGGCGGCGGGGGCAGCACAGTGCCAGGCTTCAGGGAGAACTCGGAGAGGTATTCAGGATTCTCTGCCACAATGGGCCGGATCCGTCCATTCTGTTTGTAAAAGTATTTTGTGCTGTACTCTTGCAGGTAGTCCGGGTGCTGGAGGGTGCTGCGTGGGGGCAGGCTGTGATTCCAGTAGTCTGGGTTGTCAAAGGCCTTCTTGGCTTTCTCTGGCAAGTTGTTCTTCAGGTACTCGGCATTTTCCAAGGTGTTTGCAAAAGTGTTGAGGTACAATGGCTCGTTCACGTACTCATCCTCTGCTTTGGGCTGCCCGTTTGGAGCATTGTGATACTCTGGGTTGTCCACCGCTTGGAGATCTCCATTCTTTCGTCGGGAGACAAATGGGTTCTCTTCCACTGGGTTTAGGTAATCTAAGGAAAGATAAAAAATAAATGAGCAAAGAGAGGGAGCAATCCACCCATGTAGCAAGCATCATGTGTATGCTGCTACCAGGCCGTACCAGAAGCAGTACTTGGACATGTTTGTCCTCCACCCCAGTCATTCCTAGAAATCCAGATGAGATCAGGTGCCAACGATGTTGAACACGCACTTGCTAAAAGTGAAGAATTTACAAACTAAACAGACAATATGTGTTAAAGTGAAGACCCTGGAAGATGAACTGACTCACCAAACATACTGGCAAACTAAACTACAGCTGTCACTGAGCCCTGGCTTGTGCCTTGCTTGATGCTGACTTCCTCTCAGTGTATGACCTACAGAGCCAAACACGCCAAGAGACGTCTACCTCTGCTGCTGACTCCGTGCAACCTTGGACACATCAGTCAAACCCTCTGCTCCACAGTCCTCCAAAAAGCTCTACAGAAATCTTAGTGAAGCCTCTCTGTACAAAAACATCCGCCAAGGGCTAACTTCTAAGACAGCTTCATTTCTAACACAACAATTTGCCTGATAAAAAACTTTCCATCCCTGAAGGACAAAGGGCCTCCAAGCATTATGAAAAAAAATGATTCAAACGAGCCCTGGAAAGAGTACAGGAGAGCCTCCCATCTGCCCTAAAACAGGACTTGCAGCAGGTTTGAATCACTTTTTCTGGACTAACACCGCAAAAAATTGTAGCTGAATTGCAGAAAGGTTTTAAGGCATAAGGAGCTTGCGTGGAAAGCTAGGGGAGGGAAGAGAAATATAAAGAGACTGGCTGTCCTAGGTTAAAAACACGGGTACTACGGTATCTCCCATGGTCACACGCAGGCAACCAAGCCACGGAGCAATGGATTCATTGAGTGTCGTGTCCTGCCTTGCTCTGTCTAATGATGTCCCACTGCAAAAGAGAAAGCCAGTCAGCCCGGGCAGTGCCAAGGGGCTGCGAAGGGAACGGCCTGGAGGTGAGCCAGGGACAAGAGGGACTGGGGGTGGGAGGCCTGCAGCAAGATACGCCAAAAGGATCCAGATCATTCAAGGCTGGAAATCATCCGATCAAATAACTCCCTGTTCCACTGTTAATTCTGCCTTTCATCCCATGGCCTAGAGGTTCCCTACAAAACAGGGTCCCCCGGCCACTGCCATTAGTGTGGGACGATGTCTCAGCCCGCCTGTGTCACACAGGGATTGCCACCACAAGACCTCCATTTCCAGTGGCATGGCTCTGGTCATGGGCTCTGGAGACCGAGTCCACACAGAGTCCTGCCTGTGAGGGCTGTTGCAAGAGGGTGGCTGTGGTCCTCACTTAGCTCTGTTTTTATCCAGGACACGGCCAAAACTATTAAATATGGAAGTTCAAGACTTAGCAAGTACCTCTGAACACAGGTGAAACTTCACTCAATCTGAGGTGAACAGACACATCTGCCTGTGCCAAGAGCAAAGTGGGGACGTACTAATTTTTATGATGACAGCTGAACAGTGCTTTGATTTGAATCCCCCAGCTCACAGACAGCGCGCAGCACCGTGGCCACACTGTGACATCCCTGTGTCTATGCCCAGTGAGACAGGAAGGAGGTGCTTTCTCCTGAGCTGCTACTACCACACCCCCGAGGGCTCAGGTAGCACCTGTGAAGTGTGTAAGTTCCTGCAGAACTAAAGATCCCCAGGGTGAACCTGTACGTGAAGAGACGCGTGGGCTCCCACTGAAGCAAACTCACAGCATCAAATCTCTATTGCAGGGGTGGTTGCTGAAGTGTGGGGCCACAAGTGCACTCCCACAATCGCTACTGCTGTGGGTCAAGCCCCACCTGGGAGGACTCCCTCTATTTCTACTGTGTAACAGAAAGGATAAGTGGCTTCCACGTTCTGAAGGAAACTTAGTGGTTACTTGGCATTTACATTTGCATTAATTAATTTCTTTAAAGGTAATGCAAAGGTTTGAATGAAAGCAAATTACTAATGGCACATCCCTTTACACCTAAGTGACTGTTGTCACTATTTAAACAGGAAGAAACGGATGACGGCAAACTGGGAAGTGCAGCACTCTGAGCCGGCACAGATCTAGGCAAACTTCACCTTGCAGTGATGGTCTCTCTTGTCCTTTCAATCCTGAACTTCTCTTGGGTATAAAATGCCAACCGTATGTTCAACATGACATTTACGAAGCACAATGCCATGAAGATAAAGAAGATCAATAAACAAAGTAAAGTGGAGACTAGGGATGGCAAAAGATAGATCCTTTTCTTGGAAACAACTGAAGATTTGTTTGCATAAGAGAGAGGGCTTTGGCTTTTTTTTCATTCACAAATTGCTATGTGCTATTTCCCAGGAAGAAAAGTTAAAGGGGGATTACCAAACCTGACATTTTGGCACATTTGAGCTTCTCCAAGTAGCAAATTAAGCAAAGAAAAATGACTCCCCATGCAAAGAAATATTAACCAAGTCAGAATGTTTCAACTTTGTTGAGTTACTCGATAAAACCGTTTTTGGTGAAAAGCTGCTGATGTAGAAGAGCGAATGCAGTCAGGCTAGAGCAGGAGCTTCTCTGAAAAGACAATTTTTTACCTGTTTTAGGTTTGTCTCGCATTGGTGTCATGTACCCGTCCTCATCCAGCTCTCCCCGGACAACCCGCTCAGGTATGAAGACGGTGGGATCGGCGCTGTACCTCTGGGTGCTGCTGTCCTCCTTTGCCAGGGTTGCCACTTGTTTTCGTAGTGTGCCGTTGCAGCAAGTATCTTCAAAGATCTCTGCTGTAGCCCCTTGAGCAACTGGTGCTTCTGGTATTATGCAGCCAGGAGCTCTGTACGGCATCGGCACTTCTGCAGCGTAGCCACCATCTCTATACACAAACTGGTTCTGTCAAAAAAGAAAAGGCAGCATGAGAAAGGAGGCTCCGAAGGGAGAGGAGATTCAACAGCAAGTCATCTCTGCGGCTCCCATGCCTTTCCTGCCGCACTTGCTCAATGATGCATTTCACTGGGCAGGTGAAGCCTTGTCCACCCTGCAAGACTCCTGTGTTTCCAGCAGCACAGGCCCTGCTGTGGACCGGCAAAGCATCCGTCTGCCCGCTGGCGCTGAGCCGGCTTCCCCTCCCAGGGAGGCACCATCGGTGCGGCGAGGGGAGCGGGGAAGCGTGCTGGTTGCTCCAGGCTGCCCATGGGGCTAAAAATGAGGCAGGAGAACTTGTCTCCTACCTAGACATGTGGAGGCGGGATACGCACAGCTGCACCAGGCAAACACAGTATTCCTCTTCTATTACTTTGGTAATCTCCCCCGATTTCTAAACAAAACCCTTAAACCTCACGTGAGGGAAATTTCCTTCTGCAAAGAGGACTGGGGGTAGAGGACATTATCATCTCTGAACTCTTGTCTGTTCCTGGGAGGTCTACATTTAGGGTGTCCTGCAGTGACAATCACACGATCACCCAAACACTATATAATTCCATCAGGGAGTGCATTTCAGGCTGGTGAACTGTGTTTGTATTGATACATCAACTCAGTGGTTCAACTCAACCTACCATTTTGCTTGTCAGCAAGGGTGTGCAAGGAAATTTCGACATCATGACCTACAAATAGGAAGGAAAAATGTACAGATTCATCCAAGCCTGTTACCTAAAAGCCTTTTCAAGAAAAGTCGGCAGCTGGCAGAATTTTGGGTGTGGGTCCATGGAGCTTGCACACAAATCCAGGCTGAATGTAGAGATCCTGACTATTTGGTTGCTTACACACACACTCTGTTCACTATTGGCTTTTGTGTCATTTATGTAGGGGAAAAAAGGGTTTTGAAACAGAAAACACATAGTGAAGGAAGGAGGAAAACCTAAAGGATGAAGGTTGAATGCGAAATACTTACTCCTGACATAGGGGTGTAGGCAGGAGGAGGGCTGTGTCCAATTTCACTCTAATAGGAAAGAAAAATGGAATGATGGATACGTAGTAAGAGGTCACATGAATGAAACAAGTCACATGAGCTGTATGAGCTAATGGGGAGAAACATGCACTTCAGTTAGATTTCCTAACTGAATCCAAAATGCAAAGAATTCAGTCATGGCAAATGTCTCACCAACATCAACAAGCTGTGTGCCCCACCAGTCTTAGGGAGGGCTACTGAGTTCCTCTGGCTGGGTAAGGGCAAGTGCCATGTTACACCTGCTGACAGTCGTGTATCCTGCAAAAGCCTCGTGCCTAATTTTTGGAAAGGTAGATTGTCTAGAAAGAACGACAGAGGGTGCACTCAACTTTAAAAGAAACACAGGGCAGGAGAAGTGCAGAAAGCCATCTAGCTTCAAGCCACTTCCTTTCCCAGGGACAAAGCAGGAGAGGGAGAACTGGGAAGGCAGGAGGACGCAGGACTGTCATTGGTCTGTCACAGCTAGGCTAGGTATCACAGGAAAAACAGTCCCGAGGCTTTGGTGAACCCAAATTGCACAGCACCTGCTGGATTTCAAGCCTGCAACATGCCACGGTCCTGCTCTCAACATGTACCACCCTTCTAATGTCACCTCTGTATCACAAGCTAAGGGGTTTTACTGAGAAGTCTAAAGGTTGTACATCGAAGTACTCATGCAGAGATCTCCATTTTGATATTGGTTTCTGGAACCATCTTACACTGCCCTGTGGAGCCTGAACTCCTGTAACAACACCAGCACAGCAGCTGCATTTATACTATTACTGCTACTAAAAGCCAGCCTGTTTTCAATTGAGGAAAAGCTGGGTTTTGGAGGAAAATAAAATTGAAACAAAGAACTCTTTATTTTTTCATGTGGTTTTCTTCTCCCAAAATGTTATTTTTGAGACTACAAGTTCAGTTCTGCATAATTACTTTCCTATTCTGTTTCAAAACCTTTACTGTATTTCCCTTATCTCCTAGTTGAGGGAAAGAAAAAGTCAAGATTTGAAAAAAGGAGGTCTAAATTTGAGACAATCACAAGGAAAACCACACAGAAGGTGTGTGGCTTAGAAGAAGCCTAATCTCCTTGAGAACACTTCATTTTTGGAGGGATCTCATTCATCAAAATCTGTTTCAAAAACCTATCCACACCAAGAAACAGTAAAATTAAAAGACAAGACAAGCTGCATCCTTACATAGTAAGGACTGGATGTTCTACAGTCAATCTTTTCCCTATGAACTTCTTACCAAAACATTAGGATGGAGATGATGCTCACTGTCAAGTATCTTACTTGATAATGAAATGGTTTTGCGTTTAAGGAAAATACCTGATCAAGAAAAACCTTAAAAACAAACATAAACTTATTTTAAAACATACACTGCCCTGTCTGAAGACCCTTTTCTGGTGATCAAAAATATGCCTGCCTCCTCCTATTTGAAATATCCCTGCAGCCATTTTGTTACTCAGATCTAGCACCTTGTGTTTGAGGTGCAAATGTGGTGATGAGCCACAGTTAGAGATGCACTCTTCTCCATCCCCATGAAAATGCATCCACATTTAGCCAAGTTATGACCGAAAATGTCTCCAGGTTGTAAACTACAGAATTGCAGGGAAACCTTTGTTAGCTGAATTGTCCATCTGCTTGAGCGAGATTTTGTAGTTGTTTTTTTTCCCCAGGAAATTAGGTGCTGGAAGGAAACACAGGAGAAGATCTATCCCATGGCCTTGGTGACCCTCCTGCCAGTTGGAGGAGGAGGGAATGGCAGTCTGAGCAGGCTGCAAAGGAGATGAAAGGCTTGCAAGGGAAGTGGTGCTGGAGGAGCTGGCAGCAGGGATGGTCAGGAGCCAGGGAACAGTGGCTGGCAAAGGAATAGAGGACAATGGCAGGTGAGAGAGGCTTTAAGGTGCAGGGAGGGAGAAAGGATTGCACGTGACAGGAGGCTGAGTAGGAAGGGAGAGACGGTAATAGGATCTAAATGTGACAGGGAGAAACGCGAGGCACAAGGACAAAAGATAGTCTGAAAGAACTGAAACAGCAGCTTCTCTAGAGGCTGGAGCTGAACTTGAATCTCCTCTGCTGTCAGCAATTCGCTCTCAAATCAAATGGCCAAATGTAGGCCTGGTGCAGCTGGTGCAGTGGGAGCTGAGCAGCCACTGGTCCACCCTTAGCACAAGGGGCAGAGCTCTGTCTTGTGCAGTCACTGGGAGCTCAGAGATTTAACTCAGCAGGTTACAGGGCTGAGACACCAGTGAAGTCTGGGCCAACAGTGACCAATTTCACTAAGCGTTTGCCAAAGAGCTCATTATGTTTGAAAAGCAAAGCTTGAACTTAAGCCTTAGGCCTGGGAGGCAGCTTTGGCCTCTCTGACCCAGCTGTGGCTGCTGACAGCCGGAGAAGCGAGGACGATGCCAACTGCGAAGAAAGTGCTATCTAAGGCAGTACAGAAAGAGGGGACAGAGGGCTTGGCTGGATCAGCCTGGTAACTTCAGTGCTGCCCCGTCTGTGTGTGGTCTCTCTCTTATTCAGGACATCCAGAAGAACAACAGCCAAGAAAGGTTCGCAAGCAGGGAAGGAAAAAACAAAGCCAGCAGTTGCCCGGCTGAGATGATCACACTTGAGAGATCATAACAGAGGAGGGAACAGAAGATACTTTA
This sequence comes from Arenaria interpres, assembly GCA_013399435.1. Classification (NCBI taxonomy): domain Eukaryota; kingdom Metazoa; phylum Chordata; class Aves; order Charadriiformes; family Scolopacidae; genus Arenaria; species Arenaria interpres. The sequence continues at coordinate 15,136 of VXAK01012609.1, forward strand.
CTAGAGATTACTTCTGGGGTTTTTTTCAAGGGAGCAGACATCAAGGTCCTCAATACACATCTGGATACAGATTATGCAGCAAGCTTTTATTTAACTCAGCACTCTTCTGCTCGAGGCCTGTGTGGGATAACTAGGAAGGTCCCTTTGAACAGGGAGCACTGTGAAAACTGGAGATGCTCTCATTGTGGGGGTCAGATTCTCTGGGAACTCCTTCACCTTTCTTCTGTACCACAGATTTACTGTCACCTTGTAATGACATATGGACAGACTACAACCTAGAATGTGTTAGACAAATGGCTAAAAACCATCCCGAGCCTGCCAGATGCTACTTTGAAGCCCTACTGATGGCTATAGGATGTTGCACTGCAGGAGACTTAATCTGCCTTCTCCTTCCCTTCTGATCTCGTATTTACTTGAATTCAGGGAAGCTTTCAGTATACTCCAAAAAGAATGAAAGACTGAAGACAGGCCAAGTAGTAAACTATGGTCCATGGATGGTGGTGGAGATTTAGGCAAACTGATGATTACAGGTGGGATCCAGAGAAGAGATACCAAGTGGTGACTGCAGAGAGTCAACTCTCTTAACAGTGAAGAATCCAAAGCTCTGCTGGGAATCCTCTACCTCCTTGTAAAGCTCCCCAGCTTCCTTCCCTCCCGCCTGCAGGCTGCGAGACTCCCAAGAGGGGGTTTGCTTCTTTTGGTTTCCAAGGTGGCTACAGCCCTCCAGATTGCGCGAGAGAGAAAAGAACTGCAGCAATACTGTGCTAGTGTTATATGCAGGATATTGGAGCTCACTGCTGATGCTTTTCACAGGCACTAAACCAGTGACTGTAACCACTCCTTTTCTATTCGGTACTACACCGTGCTATATTACACACCTTTAATTTACATCTTTCTATTTTCACAGAGGCGCTCTCATGAATTTCAACTTGTGGTCCATTGATTCTGGATGAGTAAGAGGAGAGCTGTCTGGAACTACTTTTACTTCGCAGCCCAAAGTGACCTCCTAAGGGTAACTCAGAAGAGCAAGTCTTTTGTTAACAGACTTGGCTTCAGTACACAGGGCTATACTCCTCTGCCAGTAAATATTTAGATGATTAGCAACTTAAAAAAAATATTTTTCAAGGATGGCCACATTATCTATCCGTGGGCATGCTCTGCTCCACCCTCATCACAAAAGGCTAAACCCACCGTCCTATCTTTAGATCTCCTTGGCTGTGACTCTAACGTTTAAAGACATACTGTGCAACAACATAATAACAGGCCCTCTTAGAATAGCCCTACCCCAAGATGTCAGGAGAAAATGGACCAGCATTAATGTATTTATTGCTATTTTTGCTGACAAGACCCTCCCTAGTCAGTGATCTGCCAACTCAGATCACAGGAATGGTATTTTCTTCATTCTTCCCCTTTAGCTCTGCACTAAACATAGCTACCTTGCAACCCCCTTAACAGGGAACCTTACAGCTTGGCTCTTTTCCAAACCACTGGTGTCTGCACGCTTTTTTAATCCTTCACTGTTTTTCCTCATGAGTTAATACCCTGTGGCCACTATTCCAAAAAAAGGAGGCAAAGAAAACAGCTGTGGTGCCAGTTAGTGGGGCCAAAAATGTGATATAATTGTTTAAAAGTCTTTAAATTACCTAACTGCAATGTGATATCATCATTTTTTAGGTTTCCAAGATAAGTACTGGAAGGCCCAGCCAACTCTTATTGTGTTGTTCAACATGAATCACACTGTGAGCAGAAAATACATTTAGACTTTACCAAGTGAAACTTAAATAGCTTGATTTGTATATGCAATCCAATTTGCTTTGTTGATTTTGTTATTGTTGTCTTTACATGTTAAATACTACCTTGAAAAAAAAGAGCCGATGTTCCTTTCCTGAGAAGAACTAGGTTTTTGGGTTTCTGATCCTGAAATTCTGACCTGAATGATCAAGATCTCCAGCTTGTTGAGACGGATAGAGACTTCAGAGGCCGGTTGCTCAAAGACCACACTACATAAATCTACTTAAAAAGTCTCAACTTGCATACTAAAAAAAAAGATTAAAACTAATCAATAAGCACCCCCTTTCGATAGTGTAATATGCATTATACCCATTAACTCTGGAGAGCACACATCCATCGATGTTTAAACTCGAAGCATCCTCCAGAAGGAGCCCAGCCTTTTTAACTGCCCATGAGCAGCTCTAACCAGAAATGCCAGAGATTTCATTCTTTATATCACATGATTAAATTTTAGGCACAAACATCAGGGAGAAAAGATAAAAAACAAGCAAATGTCCCCTAAAGCCTTTTTAGAAGCCCTTTGTGTTAAACACCAGTGACATATCAGCCATTATAACCGCTAACGTTTGTGTAAAATGAGCCTTGATAAAAGAGAGGCATACAACAGTTTTGTGAATATTGGCTTGTGTTATTGCTTTCTATTCATTAATTTCATTTTCCAATGCCTTGCTTCTAAAATCTCCCAAAGGTAAATATCTCCCCCTTTATAGCGGGGACATAATATTTTCTGGCTGCATGTTAAACTGTAATGAAATCAAAGCCTTGTTGGGTCCTGCCGCTCATATTTATGTTAGTTATGTGAATGTGTGTCTGCCTTGTCTCCTTTCATTTGGGTCTAGCGTCATGCCTGGAGTACGGCGCCCAGAGCTGTGTTCCTCCCCATGCTCACACCACACCAGCCCTACAGTGACCACAGCTGCCTTCAAAGCTGCACCCACAGCAGATTTCAGGCGGAAGAGACGCTGAAGGTACTCAGTGATGTGATGCTGCTGTGGGACTATGGGTGGTACAAGACTATCACCAATTTGAAAATAAATACAGCTGTATTTTACAGCATGATCTGGTACCCCCTTGCTTTGCTTGCTGGCACAGCCTCCCAGCAGCACCCTTGCTGCTGCATAGCTGGTTTTCCTTGTCACCCACCGAGACGTGTACACACACTCGATAGGATGCATAATCATTACTGTTTCTTGTTCTTAAGCAGTCTGCTAAGCTCATGGGACTGATTTTTCTTCACTAAAAGCAAGGTTCACACAATGTATACACACACACACAATTGAACCCACTCTGATACTGCTCTTATCCACATGAAACCCCAATTCCCTTTCATTCTCCCTCTGCTCTCATATGCAAAAAGTACCAAACCGTAAAGTAGGAGTAAAAGACTCCCATCTTCTCACTGGGATGCTCCTCACACGTCCTGGTTCAGGGGTGTCTCATGGTCCATGCTTCAGGCAACGCAGTGATTTCTGTTTTGATCAAGCTCTCAACACTTCTTTGTACAAGTTCAGTCCTGGGCTGTCCGTCCCCAGAGATCTCACTTTTTCCTTCCCCTAGAAACTGTTTACCTGATTTGAAACCAAGTGAGCATCCAGACTTGAGTCACCAAACAGCAGCCTCCTAACATACCCGGCTGAGCAGATCTTGCTGCAAGCACCAAGATTTCAGCAGTTTTCTGGGAAGAAGGACAGCTGATTTATGTGAGTGGATCTGAATAATATGTTTGGGATGCTCTGGCGGGGCTGCAGGCAGAGCACATAACACAGAGCTGTCCCGTCAGCCCCAAGCAAACTCCAGCTGCATTTCAAGGGAGCAGCCTGGTATTTACAATTGATCTGAACTGAAATTCAAATAGGAAAGACCACCCCAGGAGAACAGCCACCTCTGCTCAGGAGCAGTCCTGCTTCCCTCTGACCACAGAGCTAACAGCTTACTCTGCCTTGCTTCAGAGAGCCCACAGCAAACATGTCTGAGACAAAAATCAAAGGGAAAAAAACCCCCCGTGTACCACGAGGTTGCTGTGTAATGTTAAATAGAAATGAAATGCTGTTTGTATAGTAATAGCTAGAAGGATCTGCAGACCTCTGGAGATTTCTGGTCCTAGGCCCCGCTCAGAGCAGGGCCATATATAAAAAGAAGGGATTAGCCACCCCCCCTGGGCCGTCACAGTTAAAGCATATCTGTCCCTACGGCTCACAGCACCTGACACAAGTCTGGCATTCCTCATGCTCTCTCTTCTGTTTATCCTGGGCTCCTGACCCTACTTAAGAAAACTTCCTTCCCCACTGGGCACTCTCCTCTAGGACTATGAGGAAAAGCTCCCATTAGCATCACTGCCAAGTGTCACGGGTCAGCCCCAGAGACGGGTCCTTGCTGGCACCCTGCATCACTTCAGCACGCAGAAACACAATCACAGCACGTTGGAGACACACATCCTCTGAAGGCTGTTTGGGATATGTGTGTGTGTGTCTCTCACATCACTTAGTGCAGGCACACACACGGCAATGCAGCCCACCTGAGCCAACGTAGCAAGACAAGACATCCATTCTTCCAGTGAGAGCAAAGTGGAGCCTGTTATTCAACAACAGAAATAAAAGGTAGGAATAACATACACAGGTTGTGGACAGCAGCTATGCAAGGATTTACAATGCCCTTAGTTCAATGGCCATGAAGTTCCACCGAGGATCAATGAATCTCTATTGGAAATGATGTCCCAGTCCCTTTTCCAGCATTACCTTTTCTCAGGACGTGTCTAAACATTTAAACTTGCATGTTGACACACAAGTATGGAAAAGAATGTAAGCAGTATCCTGTGTCAACTAAAGTGTTTGCTCTAGTCTCTGATGACTGCTCCTTCCTCAATCAAAACACAAAACATCCAGTTTAAATCAGTGAGGGAAAAATAAATAAATAGAAAATCGAGGAGTAAGTTTTTTCTGCACCTAAGTTTTTTTCTGGTCGCTCTTTGTCAGAAGAGAGGTGAGATTTGCAGGCAGACTGAGCTCTAACTCAGCTCACACAGGCTGCCCGTACCATCCGGATGTGCCAGGTCACGTCCCAGCAGTACGGTGGGTTTAAGACATCCCTGAACTTGTTCAGTATCAACATGGATGTTTCACTGGTGACCTGGGTTGAGGTCAGTCTTGACTTACTTCATAGCTTCAGATGAGTCATTTCAACTTTCTCTTGCACAATATTCTCTCCTAACAGCTCTCCGCTTTCAGACTTAGGAACTCTTTTAGAGCAGTCCCACACGTAGTGGGATGCCCAAATACGATGACAGCTTTGTAAGAGCAATTTAGTCTGGACTCTGACCAGTAAATGGTATATATCACAAACAAAACATGCTCAATAATGCTGGCATGTTGATATAGGAAACGACATATCGAAATATTGCACAGAGTATTTCCTGTGCTTTTACTGGAAAATACCAGACATACACCATATATTTTCAGTCTAACACTTCACCAAGAAGAGGAATCAAAGACTACAAGAGGGCCAATTAAAATAACCTGTAAAAGAGATGCACAATATGGCCACGAAAGTCAATACCCAGGCACGCTCACAAGGAAACGTAGGTGAAATGCTTTTCCACAGACTCATCTCTTATACCTGGGCTGGGAATAAAAGCATTCTTCTGCTATATGGTATCAAAAACTCTCCCTGGAAACCCCTCCGTCCTCCAGACCTCAGAAACCTTTGTCCTTCCAACTCCAGAACAGCTGGCAAACAGACTTCAGCTGGTACAATATGTAATTTGATATAAGCGTGACACAAGAATGAAGATATAAGAATTCCTTTTCCCTACTATTTAGTATTAACACACTGTGAGTCTCAAACAGAGAGGAGAGCAGGACGAGGGACAGCTTGCAAATGTCTTTCTCTTTCAATCTTTTTTCCTCCTGTATCATTCCTGTCACCCATGACTAGCTTTCTGTCACTCCTTTTTTAATACACTCTCCAAGACGTTTTGCGGTAAATGGCACCTTCTAACACTGAGCCAATTCCCCACAGTTTGGAAGAGACAACATACCATTTCCTAGCTACTCCAGCAATTCGCCGGGGAGAGAAGGGTCAAGGCGCTGCTCCTGCTCATATGCTGTAGCATCTGTCCAAAACACAGGGGCAGCAGTAGCTCCTTTTCGGTGCAAACCTCGAACTTCAAATCCCAAAACAGGGGAAGGATGGGGAATGGGACCAGAACTACAACACGGTCATGATTTGTGATTGCGACATGGCAGACCAAAAAAAAAAAAAAAAAAGGCACAGAAGAAAGTTGATGAGCAACACTCGGAGCAGCAGCCCCCTCCTACGCCGCATTGCCATCTTCCCCAGTCTGTTTTATACAGTAATCAAAGGATATTCTGAGCCTCTCAAAATGCCATCAACCCTCATTGAGAATGAAATAGAGCACATCTCCACTGAAGCCTTTACAGCAGTAATCATTACAGCATGCTGGCCTGAACAGGGAGCTCTTACAGACAAAGATGGGTTTTAAAAATAAAATAAAAAAGCCTTCCTAAAATCTGAATAGAAACTTGATGATAATCTCCCAATTTTATTATGCAAGGGGGAAAAGAAACCCATAATTGTGCACTCTTGGTCTCTTATAGCAAAGAATAGGCTTCTTGATGAAATGCTGAGTTGATTTAGAGCAGGGCTGAGGTTCTGGTGGCAATAATACGCTAAAAGAAATAACCATCCAGCTGATTTGGATAAAATAATCATTTTTTAACATTCTAAATCTAAACTTCATCTGTGCCTCCTCCCACTTCTCCCACCGCATCTTTTGGAGAGTCTTTTTATAGCTTTGACAATTTTTTTCCCCTCCCCTACCACAGCATTTAACAAGAAAGACAGACTCTTTACTCCGGCTAACAAAGAGCATTTTAGGCTGTGCTGGCATTTATCCCCGTTCCACGTATGTTTAGAAAGTACAGTGTTTGGCACAGGATGCTCCAGAGTCCTCCTGCCGTCTTACACTCCAAGCATTATCACAGGAGTCCCATTGCCACGGGACACTGCGGACGGCGCTCTCCGGCTTGGGAGTCTCCCAACCGTCACGGGCAGACAGGTGCTCAGATGACAACCCTTGGAGCCCTGCCAGGCGCATTGCCAAATCACAGCCCCTTGTATTTTCAGGGGCTTTCATTATTTTAAGAAAATATCATTTCTCAGGAACAGAGATTTTTCACTAACAATTTCTCTTTCAAATCTAGTCACTGAAGGAAAATTTTCTCCCAGCTCTCATAATTATTTCCTGACTCTTAGTCCACTTTTCCATCTACTGAATTATGTAGAGTTGTTTAGCTTGCTGTTTTCCAAGAATGCCTCATCAGTGCAGTGTAGAAATATTTATTACTTACTCTCTTTATATCTATTGACTTTTTTTTTCTTTTCAGGAGAGAAAAGAAAATGGATCAGCTGTGAGCTCTTTTGACTGTTAACACAGCCAGCAGCTACTCACAGATTAAGCAGATGCTGCCTGATTTTAAAACAGTTTATATTAAAGCTCAATAAATTTACATGACATGCATCAAGGTTTAAAGCAATATATAGCTACAAAATCTTCCACCGATACCACTTACAGTAGGTCTCACCAGGAAATACCGTGAGCTGGTAATCTGTAATTGAATATATATTAAATTTGCAGAAACCAAAATGGTATCCAACATTTTCGGAAAAGTCTGGCTCTTTAGTCTATATGCGACAGAAAACAGCTAATGCGTTAAAAAAAATCGTGGTTTAAGGCATTCGACCTGCAAAACCATGAGGCAATTTGACAAGTTGGTCCTGATAATCTATTCAGGCTGAGAAGGGCTTACTCCTTGAGAAACACCACTGATTTCAGCTGGCCTGGTTACAAAGCAAGAGACTAATTGCCATAAAGCACTTTCAAAGAATTCTCTGTGAAGAGCCTGGCATCATCTATTCTGTTTGAGTCCTCAACATGAATTTTCTTCCTTTTTTCCCCACATTTAAAAGAGTATTTAAATGCTCATATTCTAAATATACATATTTTGCGAGCAGCTTTCCTTTTTCATGTAAATTATTAAGACTGAAGTAATTTTTCATCTAATTTATTTTACAGTGTATTTTTGCATGTTTATTCTTCCTACCGCATTCACCCTGAGTAATGAAATTAGGCTGGCCAGTATCAGCCTGGGTTCACCTCCTGCTTTTCATGGACAAAGATGGCTTTGTGCTATTCTACATTTCCAATAAAGACTAAAAACAGACACAGAAGAATTTCCCAGAACTAGAAAGTTGCAGCAGGTAAAATATTCGTGATGGTCGACTAGCTACCAACAAAACACTAACAGCTACTGAGAACTGCTTAATGTAAAAAGCAGAGCAGAACAGAAAGGAGCCTCCTACCACCAGGATGTCATTAGAACTCAAGGAAGCAGAAAATGGGAAGATGAGATCTTGAAAGAGAGCTTGGTGGGACTTCCAGAATTACATGAAGGTCTGACGGCAGCAACTGCAGTATCCAGCACATGGTTGCCTAGACTCTACTAGGAAAATACACAAAATGTAGTCTTTCATTAAAGACATGTAAAATGGATTCATACGAACTTTCCCAACTAATCAAGCAGTTTTTCAGGAAGCAAGAGAGCTAATATAGAGAGAGAGAGTCAGTGTAATCTGAAATGTTATGAAACCCTTTGATAGAACATCTAGTTCATTTACAAGTTCATCTGTTTTGGCATTGGAGATTTCATTGCAACACTTGCTTAAGGAAGTGACAGAGTCTAGTAGAAAGGCCAAAAAAATGACTACTAAGATTTTCAGAAAGTTTTTCATCACCTTTTAAGGAGAAGGAATTAAAGAAATGGGATAAAAATAAATAAAGAAGTCCACAACCTGACAAGAGTGCAGTAATAAGCATCAAATTTAAGGAAATATTTTCCCATTATTTTTGGGAAGGTACTGCAGAAGTACAGGAGTGGCAAGCACCACAAATAAACCAAATAAAAAGGAGACATCAGTGTTGTCCTTCTTTAATAACAAACATGGTACTATTATACGCAGCCCTTTAAGCAGAAAAGATTTCTGATAGCTGGCAGCTCCTTAACTAAGCACAAGAAAGGGTGCATGGCAGATCCAAACCCTGCTGAAGAGCCAGCGTTAACTGCCCAGGGAGACTTCTCTACACAGTGATGTATTTTCCATCCCACCTGATACGATCAAGACAATCTTTCTAAAAGACGAACTCCACCTCAAACAGAATTTCTGCACTTGACGCAGAAATTAAGAGACAAGAAGAGACTCTGGCCTATGTTATGCCAGAAGGTTAGACAAAATGCTTGCAATGGCCCCATCTAGCCTTGATATCTCTTCACATAGATTATGTATCGACTTTAGGATGAAGTACTTTTACTCTCATCAGCCCCACAAGGCCAGGCCACACCTGGAAAAATAACTAGCTTGAGAGCTTGGGCAGGAACAGTTAACTGCCTTTTCTTACAGAAGAAGAAATGGGGACCAGGAAGGCACTGATTGCTACTAAAGCCCTGGACACAAGGAGAATCATGGACAAATCATGCTGCCTTCTTTGCCAAGAGCAAAATATGCTGTAATCATCTGCTAGCTCTCCCCACCTGCAATGACAGTACCTCTCATAGTAGCTCAGCTGTGCTGACACACTGAGAAGTGCCCCTCCGAATTGGGACTGCTCTCTGAGATCCCTCCTTCCAGGAGGGAACTGGAAAACAGTGGAGCTTCCAGTCCCCGACCTTCCAAGTCTGCTGTATTTTGGTATGTAGGGGAGGTCATATTAGACTTCAGATCTGATATTCTACCACTGGAGCACTGCAGGTGCAGGCAGAAATTCAGCCCCGATACTTAAAAATCTAATAAAAGTCACTTAATTCTGGCAGCAATTCCACTGGGTCCCTATTGTTCATGATAAACCTTGGAAGGAAAGATGCCATACCGATGTGAAACACATCTGAAAAACACTAACAACCCTCTCTTTTGTAATCTTGTGATTTGAAAATGGCTACCTTTCAAATTTAGAAACCAGAACAAATTAATCATAAAGGTAACTTCTTGCCTGGTTTCTCTCTGGAATAATCTTTTTATACACAGGAATATACAGACGTTCAGGACGAAACACTACCAGACCTAAGGCTGCACCAGGACTCCTGCAATGGCATAACAGACACTACTCAGGGAACTGAAAACTGGCTTTTGACATATCAAAGTTTGCTTTAGCCAAGCACAACAGTTTCCCCGGACATATGAATTAGACACCTCTGGAAAAATAGCCTGATATTTAATTGCAGGGTTGGCAGGCGCTTCCATGATATATAGCGTATGGAGTAAAATTACAGGCACAGCATCAGTCAGTAATAAACAGTATAGACGGTTTTCAGTAGGAATTAGCCAAGGATTTAGAGCAAAAAGCATCCTGGGGTACACAGAGTGATTTCTGTATTAGTATTATCTCTGTGCACACAGGACGGTACTCGTTACAAATACCTGAATGAATCATCTAATGGCTGTGAACGTAGGACACTCGAGCACTAGCTGGGGTCCTGTGCTCATGGAAACACTGCCGAGGATTCAGCTTATCTCTCAGAAGCACAGAGCTTCTAAAACTCCATATTTCTAGAATATCTCTAGTCAACGGAAAATAAAAGCTAGAAAAAGCCGAAGAGCTGAAATTGCAACTGAAGAGTCTCAGATGCAATGGAAGAATTCCATTTAGCTTAGGATGCTAATTTTTATTTAAAAATTGCATCAGTCTCAGGATGGATGTCAAAACAGAGCACCGTTATGGACTAGAGCATGTGCCAGCTTCTGTGCCGGGCAGTACAGGTCCCAAAGATGTGCTAGCATGAAGCCAGGGTGGGTGTGATGGAAATAGTGAAGCTCTGTCTGAGCCTCGCAGCTTCATAAACCTCAGTAATCCCTTGGAGGAAGAAGGATGTGACACTTCCCAGGGAGCTCAGAAACTCCCCAAAAGGCTTGCCTCTTTCCTGTCTTCTTTCCATGGGCTGCAGCTCTGTGTGTATCTAAACAGCTCCCTTTTTCGCATGGGAGGGAGAAGGCAGGCAGTGTTTTATGCAAACCTCATCCAGTGGTGCCTCTCCAAGGCAACAGACTGCAAGGATTTAGGACCGAGATCATCCCAGGGAAACTTCAGAGCTTTCCTTAGAAAGCAAATGCTCTTGCTCTGACTTAATTCCCTGACTTCAAAGCCCAAATGTGAGGAGGCTCACCATCTCCCTGCTTTCTTCCTGCAAAATTTTGTCCCCAGTAGAGCTGTGCTGCTGGACCACTCAACTAAAGCTGTCAGTACAACACGCCCAGAGAAGGAGCACAATACTCTGCCATCCCATAACCAACTCTTTCTTCACTAACACAATCAGACAACTGAGATGGGAAATACAGCATCCTTCATGCTCCTGATCTCTGAAAATGGTGTGAAGATCATGTAGGTCTTACCTGTGTGATTTACTTCACCAAATTGCCCATTAATCTCCCCATTAAATTTAATTTGCCAGACACGGTGAACCCAAACTACCTAAGCTGTATCAATTCATTTGGCATCTATGGCTGTAGCAGCACCATAATGAGTTTGTGTAATATTAATATTCACCACACTAAACAAGCATAAATCACAAACTATCCAAAGGAAACACAAAGACAGAACCAGACAACTACAGATAGAGAGCTCTGACAGCATTTCAATTCTGTGTGATTCTTGTAGCTGACATCCATCTGTACTGAACGATGTACTTAAAGGAGCCAGCGTGTATTTTGCTTTAAATCAACAAAAATTTTCACTGGAAGAACAGTTAATGTAGCAAGAACCTGAGTGCTTCAGAAAAAAAACAGACAAGTATGTAGCTTTCTGCACAGAGAGGAAACAAATGCACTACATCCAGAAAAAACCTGTCTGGAAAGGAAACCAGAGATGCTAAGATGGTATGGGGCTTTCAGCTTGGCCACAAGCCCTTCCAGCGACACGGTGCTGCGGCCTTCCTGCAATCTAGATGTACTCACCTATATGGCAGTACCAGCAGTACATTTAGGAGATGCACAGTTGTTAGCAAACAAAGCTCAGTCTGAAGCTAATCTGAGACACAGGACAAGCATCCAAATTCTACTGGTAATCCTGTTACGGGACAGGAATCAGTCTCCAGTAACACTAGCAAGTGTCATTATAAATCAGCTGGCCTTGAAAATGACCCCACTGTAAAGAGGTTCCTACAATAAAGAGGAACACTATAAAGATGGAAGGGATGCAAAAATACAGAACTGGGCGCAAGCTTTCTGTCCCCCAGCTGCCCTCTCCAGGGTTAACCTGGGGCAGAACACTCGGCTCAGAGCCTGAAAACTTTTGGCAAAGGGTAATTCCAGTCTTTTTTAAGCGTTAGATTGTTGTATGATGCCAGAGAAAAATTCCCAGCAGTAGGAATTACTCAAAGAAAGATATGGTCTGGCTACTGTCATTAAATTGAATTGCAAAGCAAAGCTCCCACTGACTGGTACAAGATCACAGTCTCAAACCAAGACGGGAAATTGTGAGTTGCGGAGAGGATACGTCACATCAAGAACGTGATGGAGCCTCTGTGTGGCAAAAATAAAGGCACGGGGTCTCTTTCTGGAGCCCTGCTGACTTCAAGGGGATCACATGTGTGCAACCAGCTGCAACAGCGTGGTTTAAAGTTGGGCAAACGCTGTGAGAAACTTACTTGAATTTTCATATAATAATAATAAATGCCTGTGTTTGCTTTCCACGAATACCCCAGCAAGCATGTCGGCTGCCCAAACAACATATTTTAAATAACTCTTTTCAAAATATTTACTCTGGGATTTTTTGTTGGAATTAATTCCCTCAGCTCTAGTGAACTCCTCTGCTTGGCTGGCACTAAAGACAGAGGGCAAAAGGAACTGTTGAAAAGGCAAGTGCATTTTCCTACTAATCTCTTCTCCTTTAAATGTGCCCCAGTATTCCCAGTAAATATGGGAGTGACATGAATATAGCAAACCTTATGGGTCTGACTCTGCTGTCTCAGCCCTATGCAAGGGTAAATGGTAGAACTCCACTGTGTAAAACTAAGCTACAGTGATTTACAACAGTGTGCCAGTGAGCACCTTTCAAAGGTAACTATTGTTGCCTTCCTTCTTTTTTCAGAAGTTGGCAGCAAAGGAAACAGACCCCCTCCACAGACAGCTAGGAGTAAAACTGACTTATTTCAGATCAGCATCAACACTAAAAATTAACTCTTGTTGCCATAAAGAGGAAGTTTCTGGCTTATTGCTAAATCATGCACCATCCCCTCCTGCAGCATGCCCCCTTTCAGTGCCTTCCAGTGATACAGGAGAACTGCTACGTGAATCCAGCTTAGCCAGCAGGACTACAAACCAACCTTTTCCAAAGACATCTCTAGTCTCCTTGCCTTTAAAAGGAATACCCATTTCCTTATGAATTGACTGGATATTACTTAAGATCAGATTTTGTCTTCCTTATTCCAGAAAAGCACTGCTTTACTCAAAAGGGGCAGAAGAACTTCATGCAGTGTATGGTCAGAGCATGAATACTGACCCATCTTATGTACTCTTAGCTCCTTCGCTTACCTCTTCCCTGTCTCACATGGTGTAATCAGTTCAGACCAGGGTATGAATTTGGAAATACCTCGGCTAATGACAAATGTCCAAAATTTTCTAAACCGTGAGGCATAAACACCAATATTTCAACAGGACTCCACTCAGTATTTAAAATGTGACTGTCCACTACAACAAAAAACAACAAACAAACAAGCCCATAATTACTAAATACTTGTGCGATTGTCCTCACATTAGTAATGCATTTCACCATCTCTTATTTTTGTGAGAAGAGGTGGCACCTAAACTGTTGAAAGGATGGAGCCAGGTGCAGGTCAGAGCTGTGGGCAGGGACCTCAGGAGTGAAAAGAAACTCTGGAAATCTGAACTTGGATCCCCACCTGCAGCAGGGCCCCTGTAGTACCAAGGCTAGGGCGTTTAGCACAGTCACCAGAGCTCACTCCCCAGCTCTGAGACTGCTCTGGAGCTCTCAGCAGTCAGTGAGAAAGACACCTCCAGAAAGTAACTTATCCCACTGTAACTGTCCAGAGCAGGCAGCAATAACCACCTACTGGACACACTCGCCCTTTTCCAATGACATGAAACGAAATCTAGAGGAAAGGCTTACGTTACGTCCCTATCGTTTTGATGGTTAGGTCTATATGAGCTGAATTCCTTCTGAACGTTCTCCGTGCCCCAGCTCCCCCTCTAAAACGAACAGCATTTCAGGGATGTTACAAAAATCAACACGCTAAAATCTGTGATGTGCTCAACAACAACACATGCTTGTAAAGGAAGGGCCATGAAAGCATCACATACAAACAGAAAAAGGGGCCGGGTCTAAAATCTGGCTCGAGACACAAAAGCAGTATTATCTATATATTCCAGCTGCCCTCAGTTACATCAGTGCCAGCCCTGCCAAGACACCGGGACTGCAGGGGTGGGAGAATCAGAGCTGTGCCCTTCCTGGCCAGGATGGTACGCAACTGAGAAACAACACTGCTTGACTTCACAAGCTTCAGCTGTGCTTTCAGGACAGGCGGTTCAAGTCGAGCCTTTGTTCACTCCAGGCTGAGCTATTAATTTAGAATTCACTATGGCACAATGAATAGGGAACCCAGTGACAGCATTTTTATAGTCGCTTCCATTACAATGGGAGCTTATAATTCCCAAGGCAACTCTGGCCTGTGTTTGATTAGTGTACTTTTAACTCCACCTGTGCTTTTATAATAACCAGTATTTTCTGTCAGAGTTTGCTCTTACCCTGTTGGAATCAATTCTTGTCCTGGAGGTGTAGATGGGAGGAGGGATGTTGAAGGCTTGAGGAACAAGATACTCTTCAGCATCCATCATATCTTCCAGGTCTTCCTCATCAAGAAGGTTTTGGAAGAACTTGCTGTCGTTTGGACTTGGGAGCTTCATGCGATCATCTCCCTAAATAGATTGTATTGAGAGAAGAGAACGGTTAAAAGATGGATTAACTTCCCAATAGGGAACTTCAGCCTTCTTCATGCTCTGGCAGCCAGGCTGCAGGGACCACACATGCTGCTTTGTTTGTTCTGAAGCACCACATCCACATCATTTGTTTTGATTTTTTTTTAACTGGGACTATGATGACAGAGAGGGAATAACCGAATAAATCAAGCAAAGTCATTTTTTGGCATTCTTGCGATCGAGCTTTTATTCTTTCTTCTTTTATTCTTTCCCATACAAGCTCAGTTTCTGACCCAAGTTCTGTCAAGGCCTGATGTATTTTGTGAAATATCTCAGCTATTTAAGCTCACATAGGGGGGAAAAAATAACATGGAAACTGCTGTGTCTGGGTGTTTGCTTTATTTTCATTTGTATTTTTAGAGACTTGGAGGCTAAATTTCACTCTCATCCATATGGAAAGTTCTGCAGAATGTAACAGAGCTGAAAGCAATAAAAATCAAACCAGGCAACAAAAGCAACAACGATATGTATGTTTATTGAAATGGCATCTGCAAGCTGGAGAGGCAAATCAGGGCTACACTTCACTCGATGCCACAAAGCATCACAAAAGGCAGCCCACCGATGGACAAATCTTGTCCCCGGTTTCATGAGAGAATGCAAAGTACTGAGCAGCTTGCAAAGCCAATCTTGCATACGTGCTCACACATACAAGCTTAGGAACTGAACTTCAGATTATTTTATTATTATTATTTTTGAGAAACTGAAACCGGCCATTCTACTTCACTCTTGTATAGTACTGTGGTCACTGTTTACTTTAAGTTCAAGAGCACCTTGAAGTCAAGAGATTCAACAGCAACCCCCTTAACAGACAGGTTTGATAGACATAAGTCTCTTCCCCTCTGCTCCCCACCCCAACGTTGCAGAGTTACTTACTTGAATCACCAGGTATCTCTGAGGGTCTCGAGCCATTCTAGAGAATTCAGCAGCTAGCTCCTTGAATTTAGGCCGACTGTCAGCATCAATCATCCAGCCTTGAGACATATGAAAGAAGAGAAAGCAAACAGTTAATTGCCAAGGGAAGAAATTAGATTTTAAAAAATGCACAAGTCTGAAGTGAAAAGATGTCCTTGATAGCCTGGCCTAAAGAGAAGATGCAATGAAGAGCCCAGAAGAATGGAAAGCCAGAACTCAATGGTACATCCAAAATGGAAAACATGTGGTCTTGCCCAGAGAAGACTAGATGTTCCACACTGCATGGATTTCTTCTTAATTGGCTCTAAGCTCCTGTTCCTATCCCCAAAACAGAGATGGAAACAATGCCTTGCAATTTTCGTCTGCCTTGTCCACTTAGATGTCAGCTCTGTCTTTTATTATGGATGTGTCCAACCTGTAGTACAGTGAATCTGATCTCATCTGAGTCTAGTGGGTTTATTACAAAGTTACTACTAAATACGATTTTACTTTTAACTGACCTGCTGTTCCACAGTGACTTAGATTAAAAAGAGCTGTTCAACAGATCTACAGGACGACTGACCTCGCATCCGCTTTTCAGGTAATTCTGCATTCACGTGTCTGCGTCATTAACACAGACCTCACACGATGCACTAGATGCTATTTTAATTGAGTAAGGGTGATTTTTTTCTCCTTTACTGTCCAAGAAAATGTTCATTAGAAACAACAGTTCTCAATTCCTGCTAACGCTTTCTGCAAAGCAAGCAAGTAGCATAGGCAGTCACCACCAGCAACTAGTTTATCTCAGCGTCAGCTTTTTCTAATGGAAGATTCTATCAGCAGCTGCCCAAGAACCTGTTCTCATTTGCCAGAGAGGCTAAATGAAGCAGGCCTTATCTCCTTTGTGCCGTTTAACTGAAGAAGTGACCAACGCAGAAAAAAACAAAGCTTATAAAGAATTTCACACAAACATTACAGGACTAAGTCTTTACGTCTAGCTGTAACTTTCCGTCTTCCAGAATACTCCATCTACTAGAACTTCCTTTTGTCCACTGAGATTCGCCTCATATAGTTAGAAATCGTCTCAGATGGAACATTTTTGCACTCAACCTACATGAACCCCTTGTACTATTCAAACAATTTCCATACCTGCGTGCACAGTACAACTGTTTTCGGAAGATACATTATCTACCTCTTCTAGTTTTATTTTCTTTCTTTCAGCGTTTTTGTGTACAAAGCAAAAGGGAAAGGACTATATAAGATGGATGAGATGTCTGTATGTTAATCTCACTTAAATTAAGCCAGAAATACCAGAGAGATGTTCCTAATTCTTTTTAAATTAGAATCATAGCCTTGGAGGATACTGTCACTAGTGTGGGTATCTTGGAGATAAAAGAGTATGCAGACTGTTTTCCTTTTTTCCTAAAGTAAAAATATTCATAAATTGTTGCGCCAGACTAAGAATGATAAAAAATTATCCTCTCTGTAGCATTTCTTGTACTAATTTAATTTTACTTTTTATTATTACTATTGCAATCATCATTCTTGTTACTACTAACAATAAAACATTCATGCGATTCTCCTCACAACCTTCACTGGCTGGGTATCCATGTACCATAATTATGTTTAATACTATCTTTTTTAACATCAAAACCAATTGTCATGGAAATGACAAGGGTTTACAATAACAATCATACAATTTTGACTTCATAGCAAGAAGATACCACCTGACAGTAATAAGAAGCTGAGCTAACTCAACCCTTCATGGCTAAATTTGTATCCTTTGCAATTGCAAAAAAAATGTGCATATAATATTTAAATGGAATTTACGGTATTATCTTGGGAAGCTTCTGTTTTGGAGCAGCCTGCCCTATTACCCAGTACTGTCAGAGACTAGAGATGTAAATGTTCTAAAATAGAGTCCTTCTCGCACTGAGCATAGTGATATTAAAGGCAACAATTACTTACACTTCACCATCACCATATAAACATCAATAGTGCAGATTGGAGGCTGGGGCAACCGCTCTCCCTTCTCCAAGAGGTCGGGGATCTCTCGAGTCGGGATTCCATCGTACGGCTTCCCACCAAAGGTCATAAGTTCCCATATTGTGACTCCTAGACAGAAAAAAAGAGAGCTAATAGTTGAGCTCATACTGCTCACATTCCTTCACAATTCCCTACAGTGCAGTATTCTGGCCCAGTTCTGGACTGCAATCTCTTCTTCATTACCAGTGCCTGTAAAAACACTGAAGTCTGGTCTGCCATTTAAAAGGCTCCAGAAAATGGTGAAACAGCACTTGGTGGTAATCTTCAAAAGCAACTTCCCTCATTTTTGCTGGTGTAAGAAGCAGCATGATAGGCCTGAGACACCAGAGAAAGGTCTAAGACAAATAAATGGTGGTAAAGTAAATGGATGCAATAACAAAGAATGCATCGCACTCTTTTATATCAAAAGGGAAAATGAATAGCTGATGTACTCTATTATATTAAGGGGAAAAACTGCAGATGTTCCCTAACTTAGAGCATCAATTTCCCACAAAGGTAAAGCACTGAGTAACATTATGTCATTGTCTTTGCCTTGTAAGTCATTCACAGCCATTTGTATTATTTTTTTCTTTAAATCACCTTATGGATTTGAGTTATGATATTGCTGTGCTTCAAAACCAAGATTCTCTTTTTGAATAGCCATAGGATTTGTTTTGGCATCAGAGCTGGAAATAAAGATCATATATCATAAGTAACAGAATTCATCCTCTGAACAAAATCTTAAATATTGAAAATGCTGCTCTCACACCAGTTTAACTTTTATTTTTATTGCAAAGGGCATTTTAAACACGCCTCCGGACCAGTAACCATATTTTACCAGCTGTCATGCTAACGTGAAAGGTGATGGGCAAAATTACCGTATGTATAAAACACATATCCATTTCACCCTCATTCACCTCTGTTGATGTTCAATAACTGTAACTTGCCAATTGTTTTTGGTCCTGTCCTTTCTGATTATAGGTATTCTGGGCTTCCTGCATTCAAAATTAATTTCATAAATGGAGGCATATTTTTTCTGAAGTGATACGGGGAATTGAGGAGAAAGAGCAGCTTTACATGATCAATTTAACTTTCGTATGTTTTTCTCAGCTGAAGAGAAGAGGGCAGCCAACCAGTCACAGCAAACAGTGTCTTTTGCTGCTACCCACAGGTAAAAGTGAGTAATGAATAGAATTGTACACCTTTTTTGTTCAAAATGATATGGCAACAGGAAATGCAAATAGGAGTCCATAGCCCTAGATACTGCTAAAAAATTCCACCTACAAAAGTATACCCGATTTTATTAGTAATAGCTACACTAGATAAATAAGCAGACCACTGAGCAGATTTGGCACAATAGCTCGTCTGGATAACAAAATTAACAATAGTCAATGAACATCTAATTTCTCAAATGTGAATTTTTTTTTTGGTGTGTGTGGAATCCAAATGACCTGACCTGTCTACCTAATTCCCAAGTTACCTGTGACATTAAATGGATGCTTGTTTTAGTTAGCTTGGAGAGCTTGTCTTTTTCTTTTCTTTTTCTTACTGTATTTNCTTTTTCTTTTCTTTTTCTTACTGTATTTGCTCTGTATTATGACAAATTCACTTTTATCTGACTGTAGGTACAGAAAGTCCCATAAGCCTGAAAATGTTTTTCGACATTCATGGCTTTTAGAGTTAAGATTTTCAATGGACTGCTGAAAATTATGACCTGCAGCTGTATTTTTATGAATCTGTGGCTGAGCTGAAAGAGTCCTTCTTCTGTCATAATAATCAGCGAAACTGCTACCAGCCCAGACCTTACGGCAGTCATCCCAGCGGGGACATCATGATAATGTATTTTAGTGAGCAGAGAAGTAACGCAGGAGACAAACAACAATTGGTGTTTAGAGTTACATGTCAAAAAAAAAAAACACCCAAAAAAACCCCCTAAAAAATCCCACACCAAAAAAAAAAAAAAAAAAGAAAAAAAAAATGAAGAGCAAAACCCACTGGAATTAACTCCTCTAGGAAAAGAGGGTATCTTTAACATAGCAATACAACTTAGTTTAATGCTTTACAAGAGACAAATTTTTAAACTAATCACATGAAGATTTACCATAGCTCCAAACATCACTCTGATGGGTAAATTTCCTGTAGTGTATACACTCCAGAGCCATCCACTTAATTGGCATCTAGGGAAAGACAATAGAAATGTAACCTTAGAAATAAAATATTAAAAGAATACAGATAGATCCTGTATATAGACATCAGATTACTCCGTTTCCTTTTTCGACTGCAAGCTTTAAAAAAAGCAGCACTACCCAGCAGACGAAATGGTTGTTCCTGCCCTCTATAATGGAGCTTTGCCTTGTAAGACATACGGAGGTGAGAAATTGTTATCTGCAGAACTTCTCATACCACCCAAATTTTACCGATTCAGATGTAGTAGAACAACTCACTTTTTAATCATTCTGTATAAAGATGGGACCAATGCAAAAATTACATCCAAACCTCCTAAATCCGAAGTGCGGCAGAGAAGGTGGAATACAGAACCTCTTCTGCCTCAAAATTTGCAAACCCAGATACTGCTATCCCAATTGCTCTCATTAATGAGGCTAGTTAATAATGCAGTGTCCATAATACTTCACTGTCCACATAATTATCATCAGAGTAAACAGGCAATGGGGAGAATTTACAGTGCTTACTTTCTAACTCCTAATATTAGGAAATCAGCCTTCCTAGTTCTCTGTATCATTACTGCAGTGAGAAAAGTTGCTCCTGAAAGCAAGTCAAAAGTCCTGAGTTAGCCTTTGGCTCTGCATCACCCTTACGGGGAGCTCATCGCTTCTGACAGAGAAGGCCGTGTCGGCAAACACAGATCTAGGTTTGGCATAAGGATCAGCCCTCTTGAGTTCGTGTTAAAATGAGATTCCCAGTGTTTCCTATTGCTGAGCCAGGCCTGTGAGGCGCAGCCACCTTGCACTCCATTAATTTCTAATGGGCAGACATTAAAAACAGATTTTTACCTGGCATGGACTCGTATGGGTCGCCTCTAATTTGCAACTATAGAAGATGTACTAAAATAAACCAGGGAGATACGTAACCGCATGCAAAATCTGAGCACATGGTGGGTGTAAAAGCAGAGGTTGTCTTCATTCAAATCCTTATGAAAATACCTTCCATGAAGTTGACTAATGAACATAACCTATACAGTTATGGCAAAATAGCGCTCTCTAATAAAGGCTGGCTTAGCACTTGCAAAGACAGTTCATCCTCCTCCACTAAACTCTGCAGAAGCGTATCGCTTTCATTCCCATTAAACATGACTGAGCTGTTCCAAACTTGAACAATTGCTGAAGTAGGAAAGCTGCATTGCTCATCATGGGACAACTCAGGTTGAAAGGCACCTCAGGAGGTCTACAGTCCAACCTCAGGCTCACAGCAAGTTCAGCTATGAGATCGGACCAAGTTACTCCAGTCTGGACTTGAAAATCTCCAAGGATGGAGACTGCACCACCTCCCTAGGCAACTTGATCAACTACTTGATTGTCCTCATGGTGAAAAAGCTTTTCCTTTTGTCCAGTCTCAGTCTGTTTTAGCATGCTCTCAATACAACCTTAAGCTGCAAAGGCCTGCTGTATTTCACAGGACACTTCTCTGGAACTGGAAGTGACACATCTGATGTGTAAATCCTGCTCCAGAACTCCCAGTAGTGTGACTGGCCTCACAAGTCCAAGACACCATCTAGCAGCTGCTAGGAAACAGCTGGTTTGCAAGGACCAGCTCATTTTCTGTCACTCACTGGCTGATGGAGGGAAGAGGCAGAGGGGTTACTGAGGACGGGACTAGAAACCTGAAGGCATCAGGGAAGACTGCCAAAATTCCGCCTTCCCCACCAGGAGGTCTCTTTACTGGGGAAAGGGAGAACACTGGTGATTCCTTTCAGGCTCTTCACCTCAGTGACTGAAATGCCAATGTAATCCATGCAACGGCTGCCGAGGGCAGTAGCCACAGAGATAAAGCAGCCGCCCATCCAGGAGAAAAGCGCACATTGGCAACAGCTGTTTGTCCCAGACAAGGGCATGAGCGAGCACAGAAAAACAAAGATAGCAAGTAGACAGAAAAAAACCTGAACATTCAGGAAAAGGAATGACAGGAGAGGTAGAATCCCTTAGGATTTTGTGACAGGTTGAAATGTGGAATATCAAGATGTTTAAGGAGCAGCCAGCAGCACTACGTACTTACAGCCTTTACCTACAGCCTTCTGAATCTTATAATGCATCAATCTGAAGGCATCAGAAATGAAGTGAGGCACTACATGGATGTTGTGCAGTATGCTGAAAAGTAATCATAGAATTGTCTAGGTT
>VXAK01012614.1:715-44676 GCA_013399435.1 Arenaria interpres
CCCCCTTACCCTGTTTGCCTCTAGTGAAATATTTGCTAAAGTATTTATATACTTAAATATTAGTAAGATGCACTTCTAAAACTTCAGGTGTTTAGCAAAATAGTCATAGGAACTATCATGCCGTGTTGGAACAGGGATGGTATTTCTCTGATAACTGTTCATCCCAAGTGCTATAAAATGGCATGCTTAGTGGGAATATGTTATTTTGAAAACTGTAAAGAAAAGTATGGTTTGGGTTTGTTTTTTTTTTAAAGAGTGTACAAAACCATATGACAAACCATTGCCAATAGGGAGCTTCCCTTGTAATCCCTAATAATTAGGTATATGTTTGCACTCTGATACATGAAGTGGTTTATCTCCTGTTGGAAAACTCTCAATTAGAGTTGCATAGTTTCTGGTAAAAATTGCTGATTCACTTTTATGAATGCCAGCAAGCTTTTGATAAAGATTCACAGGCGTTGTTGTGTGACAGTATCTTTCCCTTTGGTTTTATATTGTCTCCCTATAAAATAGCTGGCATATAAATTTTAAAGTATTATCATTTGTTTAAAAGTTTTGGACTTAGCAGAGTAAAAATTTACATGGAATTCCATGAGCTTTTATGTGTTAGTGCTTAAAGAAGCGTTCTTTTTTTTGTTTCTGTACTGCAAGATGAAAACTGAACATCAGGAAGGGCAGCAAACATTTTCAATAAATAATTTTTTAGGGTCTTTTTCTTAACTGAAATATCTTTAAATATTTATGTTCAAATAGAAGTCTGGTAACAACTCTTAATGTTTGTAAGACACACTGTTAGTAGAGGAAACGGAAAACATTTTTATGCAAAGATTTTATGTGTAATTTCTTGATTTTGTATTACTATTGTGACTTAAGAAGTTATTGCCTAGGATTTAGAGAATGCCCTGGTAAGTAACAGGGAGAAATACTCATGTCCATTACTAAACCACTTTTTTTTTTCCTTTTTTTCAAGTGAGTCAGTGGATGGCTGAAAGTTGGCTTGGCCACTGAGTTGCTGAAATGTTTTGCTGCTTGAGAGCCGTGAGAAGGTATGGCATGTTGCTGATCTAATTTACCTTTGGGGTATGTTTAAGTGTTTGCTTATGATTTGCATATATGTAGAACTGGTTTTATATTTTGTTTAATGGTTATTTCTTTGGCTTTCTCATCTTTACAGCTCAAAGCTTTCAACAGAGCATCCACAGTTGAAAATCCCCTAAGCCATATGCCTGTCCGCAAGTGAGACATTAAAAAAGCTCTCAATAAAGCAAGGGTTTTAAAATAGCTTAATTATGAGAAAGTGGTAGTTTGAATCTGAATATGATATCCAATATATTACTGCATTATTGAGTTATTAAAGCTCAGTGTTTCAAAATTACAGAACATATCTGTAATAATGAGCTTAATTTAACAAAGCTTTTCAGTGCCAGTGCTGTAAGCCAAAAAGTTAAACTTCAGAGACATGTGAAGAAAAAGTAAAAAGAAAGCTGAAGGGAATTATTTAATCAATAAATTAAACCAGTCCTAGAGTATGGTTGCAGAATGTGTTCTTGTAGAGATTGTGTTTCATATCTTTCATGAAGTGAAGACGGCTGTCCTCAAAGTTATGACCTTGATTTTAACACGAAACCCTTCTTTGCTCTTCAGATCTGAACGAAGCTCTTGGAACAATCTTTGCTCCTTGTGAGCAAAGCCACATTTTGAGTGGCTTGCATTTTCTCTCTCTAAAATTCATTTTAATTCATTTATTTTGTCACTTCCCTTGAAGGATGCCTCAGAGTTCTGTCTTTCACCTTCAGTGAATTCTTCCTTCCGTCACGCAGACTAATTTTGGCCCTTGAGCGTTTCTCTTTTAAGCAAGTTCAAAATAGACTTTTGGCTGGAATCCTGAGCCTTCCTACTAGCATGACAGTGTTGTTTAGATACAAAACAAGGGAACTAAAGCTAACCATACTTGGCCATTTTTCTGGTAGAATACCAGATGGAAGTTTTTGATTAATAAACTTGGAACTATGATTAATAGTTTCCAGGTATGTTGGAACTTTTTTTCATAACTGTTGGAAGCAGCTTGCCATGTAGCTCGAGTGTGGATGAGGGAAATGGTGTACGAATAAGGTAAAGAGAGAACTGAGCTCCTTACTTCCTCCTAGCAGCTGGATCTAGGAGGATGTGGGTTTCTTGCATGGCTCCTAGTCAAAACTGCCATCAGATAGGTAGCTAGTTAATTTACTTTTTTTTTTCCTTTATTGGAAAGAATTTTTTTCCTTTTTACCATTTTGTGTCTGCTTGCTAAAAAAAAAAAAAAAGAAAATTTCTGCTGCTTTTTTCCTCAGCAATACAATTATTTTGGTGTTTCCTGGATCCAAAATGGTAAAGCATATGACCAAGTGGACTTTTATCTAGTGAGCTTGGCTTCCTTTCTTGCCAGGTCAGGTAAAGGGTTTTTTTCCTGCATCGCTGAGCAGCTCTGGCATGTTCTTGTCATTGAGAGCTTTTGCTCTCCATAAAAGCATGATACTTCACCATCTTCACCATGTGGTACTTCACCATCTCCTGCTCTTTTGAGTAGGATCATGGGCTGTAGTGATGACTAGTCTTAGACCCTTTCTGAGATGCAGCCAACGAGGAAGTAGGAGTGTTTGCCAGTAATTAATTTTGTTTTTTAATCTTCTATTTAATCCACGCACATGAAAGTTGCTTTTAGTCATAATGGGTTGAAATTTCATCGGTCATCTTACATTACAGGTTTTCAATTCTACTTTTCTACAAAAATTTCTCTTGTTTGCAGTGTGCTGACTTTTAAGATCTACTAATTAAATATTTGCCTACCTCTTAGGCAAAAGACATTAGCTTTAACTGCTTTTATGTTTCTAATTGAAGAGCTGGAAAGGTTGACAGAAAAAAGGTAAAGTAAGGGTCATTGCATCTGCTTGACAACTCAACTGTTGTCATTTACTCTGCCATTTGCCAAAATGAAAAATACTGCTTATTGTCTAAGCACAAATGTGGGGGTTTTATTTTTTTTTGTAATTAATGAAAGCAGTCAGGAAATAGTCTCACATGTTTCTGTGCCCAGGATGATTATTTAGTCTGATGCTAAACAAATAGCTCTTTGTAAAACAGTCTTGCTTACTGTTATTAATAAAGTTAATAGTTTTATGTGAATTGGAAGCAGCTTTGCCTCTGGTCTGCCATATATTGTCCTATTTAGGGCTTGCAGTTTGAATGATACTATGAAGAGTGAAACAGCATTGCATTGCGTAACAGAGCAGAATCCCTACCCTTCCGAGTTGCAAACGAAAATGAACATTAACCACAGAGAAAATGGTTAGCCTGTGAAATCAACTGAAGGAGAAATCTATCACTAAATACTTACCGATTCACATTTTCATGCTACTTTTATGTATACTGTCTCGTGGTAATTAGCTTTAGAACTTGAGTATCGACTTTTAGCTATGGCAGGAACTTTTGGTGGTCTTTAATTCAGAACTTGTTTTTCCTTCCATTTCAGTCTTCTGTTACACAAGTGTGCTCGTTGCAGAACTGTTGTCTGATTTATGCATAATTGGAGGTATTCAATCTTTTGTACTTTCTGAACTTCCTAGAACTTCTTCAACTTTTCCTTCTGTTCTTAGATGAAACAATCTTCCTTTCTTACCACTGAAATTTTTTAGTCCTTATTTTCTTCTATTTCAGTGAAGATCAAAGGTCAACAAAGTACTGGCTTTTTATTTCATGTCTTCTATAGAAGAGTATGTTTGGGAAAGTAGATTACTTTTTTTTCCATGGACACAAGTATGTGGACCTCAAACTAGTGCAGAACTTCTCCTGATTGAATTGTGATTATTATTCCTGGGTAAAATTTAATATTCTTTTGCCACTGATTGAAAAATACGGGGTTTTGCTTTTTGACTTGGAAGTTCAAAAGTACGTAAGAGTTGGCTTTTAAGAGCTGCTTCAGCAGCAGCTACAAAAATACTGATAAAGCCAACCATCATTCGAACTGCCTGACTAGGGAATTTTTATTTGAGCCTGCTTTGAGAAAGTAGAGGGAAAAGTTACTGTACTTATTTACATGTCTTTAATCAGCCGTTGGCATCCACCATCTCTCGAACCTGTTGGATTTGTTCTGTATAAATGCAGCTTTGTGAGTCCCAAGGAGAAGAATTCAGACTTCTAATACCAGTTTAAAATTATTATACTGGCAACTGTGAATGTCTAGTCCATTCTATCACATTCTAATGTAATTTATATTGGTTTATCACTTGATTGGTTGCATCATACATAACCATTTTATTACTTTACTAGGTTATGTCTGGAGAAGATATTGATACAATGCATTTTTCAGTCAAGAACTTTGTCAGGAGCTGATGCCATCAATGCTCTCAGACCTTTCTATTTTGCTGTGCATCCAGACTTCTTTGGCCAGCATCCCAAAGAGAGGGTAAAAATCTTTTAGTATGCTTTCTTTGTACATGTATCATATGTCAAGGATGGAAATTTTCTCGTTTTCCTGCTGTCAAGGAAACAAAAGTACTATTAGAATTTAATATGTTCATTACCAGGGAATAGAAAGATGCCCTTTTTTTTTAACAAGGATGGATCCCTTAAAAACCCATTATTTATGTCAGATTTTCTGTTTAATTGTTATAAAGACAATACTGAATTCTTCCAGTCTTAATTTATAATACATATTACTTGCACAGCATTTCAAAGTGATAAAGCATTATACTTGAATCAATGGATTTCTTTAAGCTTGAAAGCCTTAAAAGTGCTATTTTGGAATGTACAAGTATGTACATCATACAGTTTATTCATGCAAGATAATTATTCATTTATGCTGAGAATATGAACTACATCACTACTTGTTAAGAGCAGCTGTCAGTTTGTAAAAATTAATTCTGCATGTAAGATTAAAATGGTTTAGACAAAAAATGGCCAAATTCTTCATATGTAATAATGGTTTTGTTTACTTTTCTTTAAACAGGAAGTAAATGAAAACTCTCTGAAGAGGTTAAATGGCTACTTGGAGAATCTACAGAAACCAGGATTTCGCTCCTTTAAGCCAACTCAGCTTACTTTTTATGTTAGAGAAAGAGAACCAAACGCTTCTAATGTTCAAGAATCCTTCAGTGCTTCAGGTGCTTTTATATCATGCAGAATGTATCTTCCTGTATTTAAATTCTTTCAGACTGTTACTGTACCTTGTGCAGTCATGATTTTTCAACTGAATAGAATCTTGTCAAACCATGAAAAGATGTATTATATGAGACAGCTAGGACCATCCCAAGTAACTGAACATCTTAAGCTTTAAAAATCATTGAAGGAATGAGAAATAACGAAGTTGAGGTCAAGTTACAGTATGACGAAGTAAAAAAACATAGGTTGATGTAAATGATATTTTTTTCTGCTTCTGATACCATTGTCATGTTCAACTGGAACAGTTGGGTCCTTGTTTTCCTTGCAGATACTGTGTAGTACACAGTGTTGGGCTGCTTGTAGGATCAGTAGGAACTTACTCTGTAAGCAGAAGTTGTATAATACCTGGAGGTTTGATTTACCACATGGTCTCTTAGCTTTGAGACTACAGAAAATATTACCAAGTTTGGAATAATGATTTTAATTTTATTCTGTGTATTTGTCTCTGATGTACCAATATGCCTTCTTTAACACGTGAGTCCTGTGTTCTGTATCCTGCTAGTCAAAACTTTTGGGCAAATTTTGAGGGACTCTAGTGCTAGAAAACAAAATCATACTGTTTCTCAAGAAAATAGTAGTGTTATGTCCAGTCTACTTAAAGTTCAACATAGCAGTTGAACTGACAGCTGTGTTCTGCTTTTGAGTTTAATACTTGCTTGCTTTCTAATGGGGCAGTTAGGCCCAATAGCTAGGTGATGGGACTTCATTTTAGCCAGTGTGCAAGTGTGATGTTTTGTTCTGAAGCTTCCGTTCGTAGCCTCGGGAGCTATGATGTGAATTGTGTAGAGCTGTTGGACAAAACTGCCACTGCTAAAGCAAAAGCATCCTTTTTTGGTTTATGCTGCATGTGTGGCTAGGTTTCCAGTTTATCCAATGATTCAGACAGTTAAAACAGCTCTATTTATATTTTTGGACGCATAACAGTTTTAAGGTTAAACTGCACATGAATTTTGTAGTGGATATTGAAATAATAATGTATTTTCTAACTATGTATGCCTTGTTCGGATTCTTGTAAGAGAGAAATATGAATGCATTTAAAATAATTTTAGTTAAATAATACTAATTTTGTGGGATTGTATTTTACAGGGTTTCGAGCAGTCAGTTTTACACTACGTACTAGGGATCTCCTGAGCACAGTATTAGATATTCTCAACTCCTGCAGTTTATCTACGGAGCATATTCAAAGTTTGAATGTGAACACTCAGCCCCACAAGGAAGCAAAAAGCACACTGCACAGACCTATCAAATGGGATAAGACTTATTATTCATTCACTGGATTCAAGGATCCTGAGGAGGAACTAGAACAAGCCCAGAGAGTGGAAACAACTTTAATGTACGTAAGGCTTTTATTTAACTGATAGTTTGTAACCTAAATTGGGTCTTATTCTGATGTTGATGTGTTTTAAAAGCAATCAATAGATGTTCTGAACAATACAAAACTTCATTGTCCATCAGGTAATTCTGTCATGCCTCTTGAAATTAAAGAGAGTTCACATGAGCTCCAGGCATAATTGTAGTGCCAGCTAAGCCAAGACATTCTTGTCTCTTTGCCCAGCATTCATGTTTGGTCAATCTAGTTTTGGTTAATCTAGTTTTTCAGTTTTGTCTAATATTGGTGGCGATTCAGAAGGAGGCAGAGGTTCCACTTGCTCCAAATAGCTCCTTACCCCTTACAGGACTTTTGTAACACAAAACCATAAGGCTATTAACTTTATTGTTAGTAGTTCATTATCATATTCTGTTGGGGGGTGGGGAGATAATACATAAAACCTAAGGTTGCAGTGGTTTAATTTGTCAGATATCTTAGTGTTGTGCTTCTGATCTGTTGCTCAGCATACCCATCTTAATACTTAAATTGAACTAATTACAAATAATCGACTTGCTTTAAATGCAGTATGTTGTGTATTGGAAGTTGGTTGTTTATAAGTTTTGTACATGCTCATTTTGGGGAAGGATGAAAAATACTCCCTTGAAAAACTTTTTGTAACAAGGAGACTTGGTTGCCATTTGAAATAAATGCAGAACTGTGGTGGTAGTATCTTCAAAGCAAAAAATACCCCTCATCCTGCCTAGCACATTGCAACTAAAACTACTGTAATATATGTTACTGTAGAATACTTAACTGAGATTTAACATACTAGAGAATATTTTTACTGATTGATACACATTTACGAGAAATACCACAAACAGTTACATATTAACAGTCAGGTTTTAATAGCTAGCCATTTGGCATTGGGCCTCTCTTTTTGCTTCTGAATCTGAATTTTTTCACGTACAATACAGTATGAGAAAGGAAGTATTTGTTTGTAAAACTAAGAGTATAAAAATAAGTTTATGCTGTGAACAAAGGCTAAATCTTAGAGTAGCTTTTTTCTAGAAATAGAATTATGAAATAGAATGATTTATTTATTGCAAGTTTTAGTTGTACTCCAGGAGTCATGTTTGCCTGGTTTTGATTATTGACAAAAGAACTGTAAAACCTTGGCCTGTTTAATCTGTGTTCATCCCAGCTCTGTCAGTTACCTGACATGGCCCTTTAGTAACACCTCTCAATTATTTGGTAGTCTATTATGATACTTTTTTCCTCCTCCTCTTTCAGATCCTGGCTAGATGATAATGAAGCAAGTGCAGTAAAAAAGCTGAAAAAGAGTTTGCCACTTAGAAAAGAACTAGAACGTTTAAAATTTGAACTCTCTCACCAGCTCCAGCTCTCAGATATCAGGTAATAAATTAGGTCAGTTGGACTCGCATTAAGACAGTCAAAGCAGAGAAGTGTTGTGCAATACTATGCTATGAGCTTTAAAGGCTTATTACAAAATATCTATATTTCATGTATGTAAAAGTGTTATTGCACTGAGTAAGATTTTTCCAAAAGAATTCTACTGGGCAGAAGGTCCCTGTTACAATCTGCTCAAAAAGACATAGTAATTGTAACTAAAAGCATAGGCTCCATTTAAGGCAAGCACATAAGCATTTGAAACAGGACCTGTGCATATGCATTAGTTTGTTTTGCTGGTTAAAATCACTCTTCCTGAATTCAAGTGAATATCTACAAATGTGGCTAGATTGGCAGTGAAATGCAACTTTGCGCGTGGTGCATATTGACATCCTGTGAAGGCTTAATAAAAATGTTGTTCTTTCTAGTGTCTTGGTTCCCACACTCCAGAGGAGAAGGATATTTGTTTGCTTGAAAGGGCTGAGTACAGTTTGTGACCTTGATTCTTCAGGATGTTTTTCAGAAAATGTGTTCCTTTTTTAAGTTTTGTCCCTTCAAATGAGGATGTTCTGAAGTAGGATATTCAGAATGGAAAAGTGGCAGTGAGGGTATTCAACACAGGGAAAATAAACTTTGGGGAGTTATTTCAAGGGCTAGTCAGTCTGTTAAATTCTCCTTTTAACCATGAAAGAAAGAGCTGGAGCTTCTGATACCGTGCTTTTGTTCCTTTCCGCCTGTAAAAGACCCTGGCTTCCTTTAAGCTGAAGCCAGTTTTTGTGAACACAGTTTCTAATCCTCTGGAACTGTGCTGTGGTGGGTTTTTTTATTTAAGTTTCTGAAACAGTCTTCAGTATTAAATGCGTAGGTTTGGTTTTAATCATGGCTTATATTTCATTTTCTTATAGTCTGTGCTTTTAAAATGCACCAAAACTGTTGTGTTCCTTGAAGAGTTATTAACCTTCTGAGAATTGTATTACCATAATTCAGAAAAGAATGTGTCACGACTCTGACAGTCTCAATAGGAAACTAATACTTGTCATCCTGCAGCCTAATGCTAGTGTTCAGAGGCTTGCAAAATAACGAGGTCGTTGGCTTTATTTAGATTTCCCTAAATGAGATGATGTGGGTTGACCCCAACCAGCAGCTAAGCACCCACACAGCTGCTTGCTCATACACCCCCAGCAGGATGGGAGGAAGAGAATGTGGAAAGGAAAAGCAAGAAAACTTATGTATCGAGGTAGAAGTTTAATAGGTGAAGTGAAGCCAAGCTGTGCATTCAAGCAAAGCAAAGGAGGAATGCATTCATTGCTCCCTGTTGGCAGGAAGATGTTTAGCTGCTTCTGGAAAGCAGGACCTCAGCACGTGTAATAGCTGCTTGGGAAGACAAATGGCATAATCATGAAGTTCCACCCCCTTCCTCCTCCTCTCTCTGAGCATTTATTGCTGAGCACAATGTCATATGGTCTGGAATATTCCTTTGGTCAATTGTCATCACCCATCCTGGCTGTGTCCCATCCCAGCTTCTTGCCCACCCCAGCCTACTCACTGATGAGGGCAGAGTAGGGGGAAAAAAGAGAAAACCTGGACACTGTGCCAGCACTGCACAGCCAATAGATTGATGTGTTATCAACGCTGTTTTACTAAAAAATCCAAAACACAGGGATGCTATGAAGAAAATTAACTCCCTCCCAGCCAAACTGGTACAATAAGGGAATGGTAATTTCCCATTATGAGACAATTTTATATCAGCCAGAAGTTTGTAAAAAGAGTGTAATTTTTCAATACACTGGGACAACTTTACAATTTAAATGCTTTTTGAAATGTAATTAATAGCTTGTCTGATCTGTCTGTGACGAAAGAGTTGTCGAAACTATGTATATTAAAGTCACCACTGTAATACCTGGTTCCTCTATGGTTTAACATATATTAATATAGATACAGAAATTATTCCACTGTAAAATATGATTATGTATATACAGCAGCTTACCATGGGAATCATAGCAATGTTTTGGGTTAGGAACTAAAAGGAGGGGGGAAGACAATCTCCTTATATGTGGCATTTGCTCCTCTGGACAAACATGACGCAGTGTACAAACAAACTGCCTGCCACATGAACCAGATGCTGGGCTGTCTGTTGCTATGTACTTGCGAATCCCCTTATTGGGGGAGAGATTTGCAAGTTCTGCTCTGTCTACCAGGTTTTGTATTTATTTTTCCTATATCTGGTTTTATTCAATTTCATTTACTATTTTTTTATTTTATTTTATGTCTTTAAATCTGGTTTTATTCCTTTTTTTTTTTGGCTGTCACTTTAACAGATTGTGAAATTTTATTTAGGCCTTTGTGTTAAAATAGCGTATGACAGGGACAGCTTTTCAGTAGGTCTTTGCTTTTATTACTGTTGATGAAGTGTTACTTTGAGTTGTTGAGTTCTGTTTTGTTTGGGGTTTTTTTTAAATAACACTGAGAATGAAATGCTTTCAATTGTATTTTTATTTAGGTGGCAGAGAAGCTGGGGTATTGCTCACCGCTGTAGCCAACTACACAGTCTAGGTCGCTTAGTCCAACAGAGACCTGAAGTATTAAAGAATGTTAAAGGTATTTCTGTTGCTTGTTTCATATATCCTAATATAGTATTGATTCAGAGATGAGCGTGAATCTTCTGTGACAAGGCACCTCTAGTGCTTCTTGAGAATGCTTTTGATAACTGCAAAAAAAAAAACCTTCCAGGCTTACTGAAAAGCTGGTGAGAACTTACATTTTAAGCTACTGAGTATTTTTTAAAGTGACCTTTCCTTACAGTGTATTCACTACATTCCGCTTCTATTTTACTTAAAAAATGCAACCTGGGTGAATTGAAGGCACTAGACTTAGTACTAACAATGAAAGTAAAAAATCCAGGCTGAATCTCTGAAAGGGTGGAGGTAGCAATAGGTTGTTACCCGTGGTAGATCCAAGACAAAAATGCTAGTAGCTCTCTAAAGAGCCAATATAAGGAGGATTTAAAAGAATACCTTTAAAATCATATTGTCTTAACATACATGTGCCATAAAATACCAATATTGAAGTCTGTATCTTCTCAGAAAAAACTAAAATATTCTGTAAACCTGACCTGCCATTCTTATACAGCTGTTTGACCTGTGGCAGTAGCTGTTTGCTCTAATTGTAACTACACATTTTATGCCTGTCTGCAGATACTCAGTTTTGAGTGGCTTTCATTTGAGGGTTCACCTAATCCTTTGTCAAAAGACAGAGTGGATAGGACAATAAGTAGTAGTTCTAAATTGTATCAAGTTTCAAATTAGTTTCTTTACCTAAGCATGCTAAGGATTTAACATACTAGAGAAGTCTGTCTTGTGAATGTGTTGTAGTCTCCGTCTTTGAAAATCTTTAATAATATACTGGACAAATGCCTGTCAGTAATTATATAGGTAAAGTTGATCTTGCCTTGGGGTACGAGGATGGACTAGATGCCTTAAAGTCAGTGTTGCTCTTTTTTAAGGATTTTGGAAAACTGATTTCTGAGAGCAGGAGCATCTATTTAAGCTTTGTCTTGTAGATTAATAGATGCCACTGAAGTCTTCATGGAAGCTTATTTTGATAAACAATTATGCTTTTACCCTAAAGAATTCTTGAGAATCTTTGTACTTCACTTTAAATAAAAAAAAAAAAACAAACCTGCACTCAGACTAAAAACTTATCTGTCCTCCCAGAAAATAAGCCTAGTATTATCCCTTTATGTTGTCTCTATTCTTTCTTAAAAATGTGAAAGCGCTTCTCACAGCTCGTGTATTGCAGAGAGTGCTGTGGGAGCACTGTTGAATGGCTGTGTTAATAGTTCTTTGACCAACTCTTACTTTCTTGACCTATACTTTAGGCATATAGCGTATATTTCCTACTGTATATACATGACTTATACAGATTCTTTGAACATGCTGTCTGCTGAGATCTTTCTCTTATTTTAAAAGTAAGCTTTGTAAGAAAAAAGACTAGGTAACTAAAAATATATCAAGTTTAAATAGGGAGAAGGCAAACACTAAGTAAGGTTTGGATGAAAAAAATTCTTGAACTGGAGTTTTCAAGAATCACTCTTTTAAATTTTGAGAATAACAAAAGCACCTGCTTGTGTGTGTTTGTGCTGCAGGAAATATGTTGCTTGTGACATGTTGGTAGTACATTTAAGCCTTAAATAATTGTGGCAATAATTGCAATAACCCAAATTAGTAAAGAGCTGTGTTCAATCTTCAGGACGCACGGTGGTATTTACAGACCGTTCAGGTATGAGTGCAGCAGGCCACATAATGCTGGGGACCATGGATGTTCATCATCACTGGACCAAAGTAAGAAGATTTCAAAGTAAATGATAATGCTTCTTGTTAGGACATCTGATTTTCAACTATAACCAAAGTATTAATTGGTGCAGATAACTGATGAGTAGTTTAAAGCAAACGCATAGCTACTATGTGTAGCATAACTGTGTATATTGCATTCTAAATTTAATCCTGTGATATGCTAACAACAATCTTTGTCTGATCATTACTGCTGCTTTCACTAACAAATCAGTCCTACCCCTGATTAAAGAAAACCAATTATGCAGTGTTCTAGTCTGTGCAATGAGCACTGTAACAATATACCGTTATCCATAAAGAGCTCGTTCCCGTGAAGAATTTAGGAATTGTAGTTAGATTTTTTTGTAAAAATGAGACTAACCAACCATGTCACTCCATTCTTTTAGGCAGATAGGTGGATGTTGCAGAAATTTATTTTTAGGGACTATGCAAATTCTGCTGCTGCTTGTGTAAAGTCCAGAGCTGACAAGCTTTCTGACATTGTAAATGATAAAGTATTACATGCAAAGCCACAAATAAAATATGTAGTGATATCAGCATGTCACGTAAGGAAATATTCTTTAATCTTGCTTACTGAAATATTATTTATAGTTCTATCAAAAATATTTCTTTTTAAAGGAGATAACTGGTAGAATTTCACAGTTGGAAATTTCACCCAGCTAGAATATCAGAATATTCTATTTCTGTGTTCCAGTCAATGAATAATATGAAAATTAGCACTCAGTACAAAGCTTTCTTGGGTGTTAGTTTAAATTTTTACCTATGTATGTTTCACTGGGAGGAAAAAAAAAAAAACAAAACATGGTTTGTTAATGTGAATGATTTACAAATAATTTAAACTGTGAAACTAAAATTTAATGCAAAACTTTCTACTCTGGGATTTGCAAGTGTTGACAGTCATTGGAATAAAAGTAGTCTTCTGATTAATACTAAAAAAAACCCTCTCTTCTTTGAAAAGAGAAATGCTTCATCATTCTGACTTTCGGTGAGGGGTTTTCTGAGGGGGTCATATATCCGCACAAAGTACTGTGCAAATGGGACAGAGTGTAGAGTTGGTTGTGTGTTTGGTTTGGGAGACAGAGGAGAGGTATGTATTTGAACCTCAAATCTAGTGCTTTTTATTTTAAAATGCACTGAAGATCATATTAAGTGATATGCAGAAAAGTCAGTTAAAATCTTTGTGAGGTTGGTTTTTAGAGAGAACTTTTCTTAACTTTTCTGGACTTAGTCCAATTCTTAACCCATTTTAGAAAGCAGTCCTAAGTTTCAGTACTTTTGTTATTAATTATCAGAAAAAGGAAGCCAAGTCAGTCTGTAGAATGCTTGGTCAGTGGCACGGTATTTAGAGGATTTTTGCAGTTTTTCTCTATAACAAATGGAAACCCCGAGGTAATGGATTTTATTGTGGCAAAAGCTGCTCTGATTCTACTACTGTCTTGGATTTCTAAAGTGATTAGTCTGAAATTACTTGTTCTAGCAGCAGTATGTTTTTTGTATGGAGAACTATGTTCTAGTAATAACTGGGTAGATGGTAAATAGTGACTATTACTACAGATTTTCCTTCTTCACTTGTTGCCCTGTTCCAGCCTTCTCCCTATCAGGCCTTTTATGTCTCAGCTTACAACGCTGATTGCTTCTTAACTTTTTCTGGTATAGGTTTTGAAAGTTAGAGGTCTGGTACCGTCCTCCTTTCTCCTCTTGCTTCAGATTCAAGACGAGCTTGGTTATCACCAAAATCATTGGAAAGGAAAGATTCCAGCAACAAAGACTCTTTCCTTTTTTGAGAATTGTTATAAATTAGGCTGGCAAAATCACTTTTGATTGTATGTGGAATAGCTCCACCACTATAACTGGTGATAAACATTTTATGTAGGCCTCAGATATTTATTTTTTTTATCTATATATATATAGAAAGATAAAGCACATCTGTCAATCTTGTTATGACCTTTTGGTGCCTTTATAGTATAAATAGCGACAATGCTTATGAACTTATTTCATTATATCTTGCCTCAAAATATATATACTTCATACTTCTGATTTTTTGTGTCTTTGATTATTTTTTCCCCTTGGGTTTCATATTTGCATTGTTAAGTGTCTCTTACAGTTTTTTCTTATTTTTTCCTTCTCTTAAAATAAATGTATATGCTTTGTAACATAGGAAATGTTTGTGTGTGTGCACAGATTTTTGAGAGATTGCCAAATTATTATAAACTTCAAAAAAGGCTGCTGCTGTTGGAAGATCGCATAAGCCAGCTTCTGGGAGGCATACAAGTAATATATATTGAAGAACTGCAACCCCTGTTGACTCTAGAAGAGTACTATGAGACTCTGGACTCTTTCTATAATAAATTACGTGACAGTAGACTACCTTTTCATCCTCGCAGTCTGCGAGGCTTGCAAATGATTCTGGAAAGGTAGGTACTTGCAGGAAAGGTTTCTTCCTTTTTATAGCTTTTAGTCTTTCTTTTTTTTTGTAACTGATTCTTTTTCTCACTAAAAAGAAAGCTAATATAATCTCAGATTTTCATTATGTCAAAGTCTTTTTGTTTCTGAAGGTTTTAATTGCCTTTATGGGTTAAGGAGGAGTCAGATTAAAGAAAAATCTGCTTATTTCATTCTACTTAGAATCAAAGTTCTGTGTGTCATAGTGTTGTGCGGGGTTAAATCAGAGGTTTTATACTGTTAGGTCAACACTCAGCTGTGTATGATAGTGATACTGTTCATATATTTTTTGAGTGTTGTCAACAGTTGCTTTTGAATGTAATTTTAAAACATGTTTAAAATGTATGTATGATGCGTCTGCATTCTTATGAACCACACTTGATTAATTTTTTACTGATTATTCTGATTGTGTTTGATTTTATAGTCTTTTATCTTAATTCTGAAAGTAATTAATGTAAATACTTGTGTAAAAGAAAAATAATAATGATACCTTGTTTTTTAATTCCATCATGTTTCATTAGTGACAGATATGCACCAAGCTTACATGAATTTGGGCACTTTACGATCCCAACAGTCTGTGATCCAGCAACCCTTCAATGGTTTATTTTTGCCAAAGCGCAGGAAGCAAGAGAAAATCTGAAAAGAAAGGAAGAGTAAGTGTTTATGTGACTAAATGCATTTAGCTCATGAAAGTCCTTGCATGTCATATGTTTTATTTGGAGGAGGAGAACTTTGGAGAATGTATTCATGCTCTTTTGGTGGAGAAAACTTCTGTTTATAAAACAGAGCTTCACCCATCAGCTTTACTAAGTTAAAAATCTCATCCTCCAGTGAACACAAACAGTTCAGAAATAAAAGATCTTTGCTTACAAGACAAAATTATGTAATTTTTTTTTACAATTACTTCCCGAAAGGAGAGGTGTGGTTTTTTTAAGGAAGAGACCTTTTTACTGAATAAGAAAAGCAACAAACTTCTATTAATGTTACTAACATTATGACAAGAAAACAGTAAAATCTAAACTAAAAATAACTGACACTGACTACAGAATAAGTATTTCTAGTTGTTTGTTAGTTAGGTGAGGAAAAGATTAGTTAGCAGCTAGCAAGGGGAAGAAAAAAAATTGGGGTAGAATGATGAGAGAAATAGCTCCTTGGTATGCTTTCAAAGATGTGAGGGAGATGAGAGAGATGACAATAGTGAGTCATAGTACCGTACTTAATATTAAGCCTGTGACTTGTAATATCAATCAGAACTGTCAGTTTTATTCTTGACACCTTGTATGTTTCTTTGAGGATTAAGAGCATGAAGTAGAGATACTGGTTTTATTTTGAATAAAATACTGTGATAGATAACTGGGTATTACTTTTAGACATTATTACTGCAAGTCTATTTTTCTGCTTTGGAAAGCTTTTAATGAATTGTTGAAACATTACACTGTCATGAGTGTATGCATGGTGCATAGATCCAGATACTTTTCTGTGAAGATTATTTTAGGCACGAGTCTTACTGAAGGCTTTATGGTTTTAGCTCTCTTAAGATCTGATTACTTGGAAGGATGTATTTTGGAGATGGATTTCTGGAAAACATGGAGGTTTGTTGGAATTTTTCCATAACCCTAGTCTAGCTTTGAAGTTAAGTTCCTTTTGTCATACAGTAACTGCTGAATAGCCCTCTGTAGCTGTGCATATGTGACAGCTGGGAAAGTGTTGTCTGTAGAGGCTGGGAGGGATGTTGTAGCAAACGCATGCATTTGCATCTGGGTAACTCACTCTCCAAAAAGCCTCTCACTACCCCACAAGATGAACGAACAGTAATCCAAAAAAAAAAATGTTGTCTTTAGGCTAGCAGTGACAGAATTGTGGGACTCACTTCAGCATATAAGGAGCTGTGTTGTAAGAGTGTAAGATCCAACCTAAATATCCCTGCTTTTCTGTTGTGTGTCGGATGATTGCTGCTTTGTATATAATAGTAAAGAACAGCTATACTGGGTCATATGGAAGGTCTGTCCCTAGCATCTGTTAGCTTGAGGAAAGACTGTATGAATGGGGCAAAAAATGCAGTAGGTTTTTTTCACTCTGTACTCCTTCCCAGTTTCTGACTGCACTTGAGAAAATGCTTGAAGCTGGAAGCATTCTCTCATATTAAGAGGGTTCCATAAATCTTTTTTTCTGCTCTAATTGTCTAATTTTGAGCCAATTTGGCCTTTATGGCTCCAGAATATCCCATGGCAGTGAATTGCAGTTAAATTACATATAGCATGTGTATATTACGGAGGGAAGAAGTGTTCATTGTTTTATAGACTCACAACCTGATGGCTTCATTTGGCATTCTCTTGTTCTTGTGCTGTAGGAAATACAAAACAGTCATTCTATATTTATCACCTCTACTTTTTTTGTGGGTATGTCATTTTTCCCCTTAGTTGTCTTTTTCTTGAAGCCGAAAACCCTTTTTTTACGTAATGCTTCCTTGGACAGAACCCATTCTGTACTTCTGATTTTCCCTAGCTTCCTGTGGTTGTTAAAGGGGCCCCTGAGATAAAGGAAAATATTTTTTAAAATACTGAGTTTACTTTGCACAAGCAGATAAATGTTTTACATCCAGTAAATAGCATAGCATAGCTGGAATTCTGTATGACCTGATGCACTGGAGAGTTCAAATGCTGCTGCTCTAGAAAATTGTTTTATCTGTGTGGATAATGTCAGTATTGTAGTAATGCAGGATTTAGTATGAATCTAGTTCTCCCTCCTTCTTGTAAAGTATCAGGTTTGTATTGTGGTAGAGGTACGAACCTCCTTGTGGAGGTGACTAAAAATATACCTGGAGTTCTGACTACGTGCAGCTATCTTTATATCCCTCAGGGGAGCCTGAGACTTCACAGAACAGGACAGCTTGGTGCTCAGGTATCGGAGATGGTGTGCAGGAGGGTGGTGTGGATACAATCAGTAGAGAGGGCAGGCCTGCTCTGGCATAACTCACTGGTTCAGTTTAAGCTGGACTCTTGTAGAGTGATCTAAGTGCCCTAGCAGAGCGTAGTGCCATGTAAGTACATGGAGATCCCAAACTGAACTCTGGAGAGTGGTGTTGAGCATCTTTAGTAGCAATTTCATGTGAGTCAAGTGGCATGCACACAGCTACTGATGCTTAGCCTGGGCAGACTCACATCCCAGTGGCTCTGCAAATGTGCTGCTGCTTTGTAGCTCCTCTCAGGAAGTTGGGTTGGAGTTGTGTAGCCCAGGGTCTGTGTCGTAGGATAGCGATGGTCCTGTTTCGCTGTATACTTCTTCCAGAGCCGGCTTGGTTAATGTGGCACAGTGCCCAAGCTGGTCAGTCTTGCTGAACGTGAACTGTCTCTGCATCAGATGATCCACAGTTCCAGTGGCTCTTAATTAGTTCTGCACATTAACTTTGTTTCTGAGTAGCTTGAGTTTGCCATGTTGTGTCTTACCATTCTTTTCCCGAGGTGAATGGAAAAAATCATCTGCAGGTTATGAAGTCAATATTCTATATACTTACTGCAGTTAGTAAGTTATTAGCACATTCAATATACATCAGGTGGCTGTACCTGTCATCAGTTGTTTTTGCTGACATGCAGAGTAGTGGTCTTAGTTAAGAAGACAGAGTAGTTGCTAACATGATTTTATTCTTAAAGCTTACACTTCTAAGGTTGTTTAAGTACTTCCATCCCTTACGTTAAAAATGGAGCCTCATAGGATTTTATTTTTGGTATTTTTCCCCATTACCTGGTAAGCAAAAACAACTTCATGGTGCAGACTTTCAAATGTGACTCTGTAGGTATGCTGTGACCCATAGTCATGGAAGCATATTCAGTCTTGCCTCTGAGTTAGACATGGGTATCAGCCTGCACAAAAATCTCAGCTGTACGTGAAGTGACACCTTTGTTTACATACATATAACCTACAAATATGCTTATTTCCAGGGCTTTTTTAAGAGGTTAAGTTCTAATTTTGTCACTGTGTGTTGTCTTCATTTGCTAGGATGATGATTACAGAAAAAGAGCTAATCGATACTTCCACTGAAAGATTTTCTTTGGATCGGCTCTACAAGGAACCCAGTGTTTCCAGTGCACAGATGATAGATTGTTGTAAGCGGCTGCTAGAAGAATCATTGCCATACCTACAAGGCATGCACCTTTGCATTTCACACTTCTACTCTGTGCTGCAGGATGGAGACCTGTGTATACCTTGGAACTGGAAAAACTGAGGACGTAACTGATAATTAGATGAATTGTTTATTTTCTGTAAGAGGCTATAAATATGGATGTTTTTAAGAGTAAATTATTTAAATCTGTATTTTGATATCGATATTCAACCTGCAGATTTTCTTCTAACTGCTGCTCAAAAAGGATTGGAGTCCTGGAAAATTTGCAC
Source organism: Arenaria interpres (assembly GCA_013399435.1). Taxonomy (NCBI): domain Eukaryota; kingdom Metazoa; phylum Chordata; class Aves; order Charadriiformes; family Scolopacidae; genus Arenaria; species Arenaria interpres. The sequence continues at coordinate 19,808 of VXAK01012614.1, forward strand.
AGTGCACAGTATTGCCGGTTCTGCGAAAGACACCTGTACATTCTCCATACTACTGTAGGAGTCCCAGTGTATGGTAGCAGTTGTGAAACCGCGTTTTTGTAGTGAGTTATGAAAATACATTAAATTACAAGTCTGCAAAAATGTGCATGTGTATTTTTAATATACACAAATACTGCCAGGTAGATCTTCTTAGCTAGTGTACTACTGAAAACAGACACTACATGTTATCTTAAGGGATTCACTGAATGCAGAAGTTGAGTATGTAAGTTATCTGGTGGCAATATTGGCCTTTCATACTGCTACCTGTTACTGAATTTAAAAAAAAAAAAAAAGACAAAGTTAAAAACATCACACTATTTCTACTCTGCAGAAGAAAGCAGTATGTTAACTTGGTCTCTACAGTAGATTTTCATATGCTGGTCCAATGTTGTTGCCTTAGAATTTCAGAATATGCCAGTTGTACTGTCTGCAGTTACTTCAAAGGAGATGTCATTCTCTTTGTTTTCCAGTATTTGCTCCGTAAATACAGACAGTCCTCTTTACTTACACAATAACAGATTGCGAATCCCGTTCACAGCACTTAGAACCTGAGTAGTTTCATGTGATGTCAAAGGAAGCATTGATTTGTGTGGGATTGTCTGCAAATACTTCTCGGTGAAAGCAAAGAGTTTGCAGTAAGGCAAACACATGGATCTTTACTTGCGCTTACATTCACACTTTACTTTTTTTTTTTAAGGAATTATGTCTACACTTTTTCATTGTAATACATGCCAAGGTGCATTTTGTATTTGGGTTACTACTTAGCAAAATATCCTTTGAGAAGAATCAACTGGTTCATGTTTCTGGACTTGAATTCACCTATAACAACTGGCAAAAAAAATAATTGTCAAATGGTTACTTGCCTTGTATTTATATTTGTATTGAGCAGGGAAATTGTCGAGTTCTGTTTTCCTCTGTTAAAAGACTAGGTGTCAAGTTGTTTATTATGTTGACAAACTTTAAACAAAACCCCCCACTGTGGTCTCAAACATGTCCCTTTTGAAACATTGATACAGAAGCTGTGGCTTTCTCAGGCCTTTAATTCAGCCAAATCATTAGCAATTCCTGTGTAGGTTCTGAAGATCAGTTGATAATTTCTTGTGAGTATTTAACTTCCATGGCACATGACTTCCCCTCACTCCATCTAGCGCTGACCGTACTGTCCGTGTCCCACTTGTGCTAAGCAAGCCCCGCAAATATTCCCTGTAACAGCTCATTGAAAGTAAGGTGTCTTCAGGAATAGAAGGCGAGTGTTGTGATTTCTTTTTTTCTTGTTTGAATTGAATGACCCCTTACAGGTCTTCAGGCCAGAAGCAGCTGCCCAGTTTGACTGTAGAGGAGATAAAAAGTCTGCAGGAAGGCGAGTAGGCTCCATCAAGAACCTGATGTGATTGCAAGGACTGACGCTAATGTCACAGGAAGCAGTGACTAGACCTAGGGACCTTCTCTTTGCAGCACAGAGAAAACTAGGACTGGCTGAAGGAGGAGAGGTAAATTGTAAAGGGCCTATATGAAATAGAGCATGGGGTGTTTCCACAAGTAAAAAGGGGCAGTGGGGACCCTGATCTGGAGTGGGGATAGGAGTAGGCAGGGGCAGGCAAGAGGGAATGGGACCGAGTTTAGATGTGGGAGCAGTGGAAATAGTTGCTGTTAGGCACTTCCAGTCTGGGATAGGTCTGAAGAGTCTCCCCTTTACTTCTAATGGGGACATGGCCAAAATCCTCTGGCAACGTGTTAGCCCTTAAAGGGTGGTGTGGTGTCTGCTCTTGTGACGGTTACCTCCAGGCTGGGGTCTTGGGTCTGTGCAATAAGGCAGAGTTCCAGTCCTGCTGCTCTCCACACCAGAAAGGTGGTCAGCTCAGGTGCCATATCAGGGGGTCCTTCCCTTTTCTGTTAAGCTTTGGGGTTTTCTTTCCTGAGTTCCAAAGGAATTGCACATCAAAATCTCAGACTGCTCAAAAGTTGAGCAATATAAAAATGAAGGTTGCATATAGTTCAGTAATTCAGCACGGTAAAGTCTGGGTCTTAATAGAGTTATTTTGCAGTTTGATCTCTGTAAATTGGTTTTACTGCAGAATGGTTAAGTGGACTTTTCAAAAATACTGGCCTCCCAACATTTTTTAGCATATTTAGAAAAGCAGTGGAAAAAACAAATGGATAAACTTAACGTGCATGTTACAGGTATTTATTTTGACAAGTCTGACTTACTTCAAACAGTCCTGAAAGTTACAAGAGAATTGTCCATTTAGGTAGCTGTGGATGAGTTAATTCTGTCAGAATTATATTTTACTTTTCAACATTTTAATGAGGTGGGGAAAAAAAATGGTTTAGAACTTGAAAGCTTTATATCACAAGAGCAGGGTGGAAACAGAAGAATTTTAAGATTTTTGTCTGTTTTTAAACTGAGCAGAGCACCTCAAATTCTGCTCAACAGACTGTGCTATCAACTCATTGTGGGACTAACTTTGAATTAAACTACACTAGATGTTAATATTAATCAGTACGGAAATCTTGCTTGCTCTGTGGCCAACAACCCAAAACATGCTCAGTGTGAAGTTTCAAAAAGTGTTCTCTTTAAAAACAAATCCTGATATTAAATTAGGTAGAGTTGATGTCTTGCCATTTTAATCATTCTTGTTTGGCTTAGATTTGAGTTTAGAAATTTGCAATAAACATTTGAAAGATAAGTAAGAATCTCTACCAGTGATCAAAGACTTGAAACGCGTGCTGGTCGTCCGTCATGAGTCAATAAACCGTGATGCCGAGATCGTGTCATTCAGCCTCTGAGAATGGTTTAGTATTTTAGTGCATCTGCCAGAAAGAAATTCAATGCTAGATTCGATGCTAGAATAAAAGAGATGGGGACTGAAGACAAAGTTTATCGCCTTAATGAGTTATTTTGGTGCTGTTTAATACTGTGGCCTCGAGATGTGCACATTGGCAAATGGCAATTACCATCTTGTCAGGTGTTGGCGTAACATTTTACAGTATCAGTTTTGTATGAATTCTAGTGCTACAGGCTTCTGCCTGTGTTTTAACAGCTTGATACATGATTTTTATTCGTAGAGCTGTATATGAAAATTGTATGAAACCATGTGAAGTAGTGCCCATTTTGTCGCTGTTCTTTTGGCTGTTAACTGCTGTGATACAGTCTCGGGGACTTGTATTCATGTTTCGTAAGACATTCAAAAAAATTGATAATGAATCTTGAGAAAGACTTAAAAAAGGAAAATCTTCCAGAAAATTAGAGCTGATGTATCAAAACATATCCAAAATTCATCAGAACTTTTCTTGGAGAACATAAATCTCATCTAGTTTGTGTACATTACAGCTAAAATAATTTTTTAAAAAAAGAAATTGAAATTTTAAAGCTTATTAGTTTAAATTTGCAATTCTAAGATTATAGTATTGGTCTCTGTGATTCCTTGGACATATGCGTGTATTATATGTGTAGTACCTGTATCCAAGAATGAGACTTTCCTAATACTTCTTTATAAGCTTGGTGGTCTATGGATTTGTAACAGAGCAGGGCAGTTTCCTAAAAAAAAAAAAGTCATGTAGCTGAGAGAGAAAAAGTAGCTGTAAATACAGTAAAAATGTTATTTTTAAATTGAACTTTTTAAACTATGTGCCTAAAGGCATGGAAAAAATGTTTAGCTATCTCCCCGGGAAAAACTACAGTATATACTGAAGTAGCAGAGGAAATAATCATGTTTTGCATTCTGTCCTTTGCAGCTACATATTCCTTACACAATTGCTTAAACACTGAATAATTTAGTACTTCATTTTTGCTAAATCCTCTGATGGGGTGCTGTATGTCTAAGTAGCCAGACTGATTGATTATGATCTCAGTGATGTCTTTAAAAAAAAAAAAAAAGCTTTTGAGGATATTTAATTTAGCAGAGCTGAAATTTAATATTTTCTTCCAGCTTTTACATTCTGAAAGTGTCTTTTTTGTGGTCTTTTATTTCCATAGCTTTTGGCTATTGTGTGGCTCTGTATTTCAGCAAGGTTAAATATTTTTTGACCCTTTTGCTTTTCCCAACATGTTTACTAAAATAGCCTAGGTTTAAATTGGCCCCATCTCTGTTATGGACTGTGGACTGTGCCAAGTACAGGCCCCCCAAATGTGCCTTAAACTGAGCTGCCAACCCCTTGCAAATTCCTCCTGGATTTTAGCAGGCAGTAAGATTTCAGAAAAGTGAGAGTGGCAAAGTTTGTCCAAAGGTAACAGCTGCAATGACAACATAAAATTATGTTTGACATTGAGATTAGATAAAAGAACAGGGTTATAATTTTCTTAATTTAGTTCCGATATCCCCACCTAGCCGCTCAGAGAGGACAAAAGGCAATTTGATATAACTTAGGATAACAGCTTTAATTTCTTCTTGATTATTTCGCTTTAATCATCTGCTTTGCCACTTGATTTTTATGTGTTGTTGGGGCACAGTTGAGCAGTCAGCTAATGTCTGTGGTGGCTGTGTGCACCCTCTGTCTGTAATAGGATATTCTGGGACCATTTACTAAAAGCAGGAATCGGATGAGAACCTGATGTCCTCCCTCACAACCGCTCTGTGATCTGGCGGCCACAGTTCAAGATCAAGGCGTTTCCTTGATAGTGCTTTGTCCAACCCACACATTATTTTACCCATCAGTTTGTCATGCTCCTGGGAACCTCTTGTTCTGGGTTGGTTTTTTTAATGGGATGTTTCAAGTTCATTAAGTCAGTGGGTCATAGTTGAAGGCTGAGGTTTTGAATCCTGCTTGTGTTATAATCCAAGGGCCTGGGTAAGTCCCGTTTTCAGCTTGCATTGATTTCAGATGGTCCATTGGGCTACAGCTGTAATGTCTACTCAGTCACACAATGCTCAAAAAAATGCAAATACCTCAATTTCACACTTAATTAAAGTTACTTGAAAGTACTTAAGAAGGAGCACTGCAGCTAGCTTTAATTAGATTACTCGTATCGATCTGCATTGTACAGAGTCTGCAGGATGCGGGGCTCACCTTGCCAGCAGGGATCTGCAAAGGTGATGTTGGCTCAGAGAAGCAGAGCTGCTCAGGGTGAGTCTTCATCAGAACTGCCTGTGCAGCCCCAGGGGAGAGCAGCCTCTCTGGTAGGATGGTCTGAAGGGCCCTGCTTGTTTGGGGGAAAAAAAAAAAAAAAAAGAAAAAGTGCACCAAAAAAAAGGAAGATTTCTGGAGGATGATGCTGCTGTCTTCAAAATGGACAATCCCTCTAGCCAGGTGATATTTAAACATAGGGCCATTGGCGTATTGCATGATCAGATACACATTCCTCTCTGTTTAATCTTTGAGCTTGGGAGACCTTTCTCCAAAGGTCACAAAGCATTAATCTAAATGTGACTAACCAGCTCACAAAGGTTTTGGCAACAGGGAATCTTGTCTCTGTCAGTACTTGCGTGATGCCTGGAATAGCTGTGTCTCCTGCACTCTGTATTGCCACCAAAAAATCAAATTAATTAATTAGAATTTAAATGCCTGTATAGTTGCAAATGTTTTTTCACTGTTCGGATCTCTGCTGTCCTGATATGACAGACTTCGGAGGAAAAACAAGCTGTGCTGTAAATTGAGTGACGTACATGCATTCTGGTTTTAACTAGAAATCTGTGCTGAAACCCTAGATTCCCTATCTCAATTTTAAGATGGTGAAAAGTGGGTGAGACAAAAGGCGCTTCAGGTCTGAACCCCTCTTGGCCAAGATCAGGACTTTAAATACACATATATATTGCTATTGTATGGTTCATTCCATCTTCACTGGGTGTGGAAACCATAACTGTAATCTTCTGGCAAGAATCACTTGTAATCTATGATTTATGTTCTGGTCTAAAAGCAAGGAAAGGGAACAACAAGGTTTAGGATTGCGTCTGCTTGGCACTTAACAGTTTTTTGCCCCCCTCTTTCCTAATGCAGTTTGTTGTGGCCAATACTGAATGGTAGATCTTAAGAGCAGGTTCCAGCTGAGATTTTTAGATTTCCAGGTATAATTTTAGTAGCATATCACTACCTAGTTGGCAGCCCTTTGAAAGACCTTACTGCCTTTGCAGGTATCTTCAGATGTCTTCAACAAGTCCTAGCAGATCTTCTCAGCTCGCAAGTCTCTCATAGAAGCCTTGAAACTTACTTATGTCTTAATTTCAAAAATCACTTGTGAAAATATACTCTGTTATCCAAGTAAAGCTGTGTAAGGAAGGCCGTACAGTAAGTGTAGTATGTCTGCATAGCTGGTTGGCACTAGAAGTTTCTTTCAGAGAAAAGGACTCCTGTTCTCTGAATTTTTCTTTCATCAAGTTATTCCTGGTAGGTACAAACGATAGACCAGTTTATTTTAAATGTCTGTATTCAAAGGTGGTTTTAAGAAGAGTGTGAAGGGATTGGGTATTGAGTGCTTCTCTTTCTTCCTCCTTCCTCCTCTCCATTTGTTGTCTCAAGCACTAGAGCCATTGGGCAAAGGCTTCTCCTTCTTGAGTGAACATGGACCATTGACTGCGATGGTGACAAAGAGCTTTTCAAGAAACTACAAACAGGGGTTTCCAAAACTGCTTTCTGCTTCTGACAAAATAAAAGCTTCCCTGGGTACAGGATGTCACTCCGTGTCTTGAACCCTCATGCGCTATCATATCGTTACAAAATGTACTCTACTCTGCCTGCATTTAAATATGTGCCAGCACGTGGCTCATCCCGGTCGTAGTCTGTAGAGATTCTGTAGAAATACGGAGTTGAATTCATGGCATGGGGTATTTCATAACTGCTTCGTTCTTTTTTGGTTTAAAGTTTGTGCTGGTTTGTCATTCTTCATTGTCACCTTGCTTTGTTATGTTTCTTTATTCCAAAGATAAACCAGCCTTTCTTTGGGACAGAGTTAGTGCAACACTATTATGCAGTGATTGATGGAAGCCTAGGTACAGTTAGCAATTACTGCTGGATTTCCTAGCCATTATTTTGTTCTGTACAAATTTATTTTGCAGACAACTTATTATACTGAATTCTTCTTGGATAATGAATTTGTGACGCGTTTTCAGCATCACCCTGAGGCACTAGCAGAAATTGCCTCCTCACTGACCACGCATGGCAGATAACAAAACTGGGTGTATGTTGCCCGTATCCTGCACGCTTGAAAGGCCTGCACAATTCCTAGCTGCTTTTTTTTTTTTGGCGGGGGGGAGGAAAGTGACCTTGTAAGTGAGAAGAACCATGCTGGGGAATTTGAGCGCTATTGTCATGGTGCACTGTTAAAGTCATGGAATATGTCTTTAGGTGAGAGGCATGAACAAATGATACACAAAAACCAAATTGGAGTAGCTGTAAGCTCTCCTAATGTTCCTCTTTCTGCTTTATTAGTCACTGTGAACCTCCTGCTACCCGGGTTATAACCCTGGGATTATTCTGTATACAATGAGAATAGAGTGAAATTTTGTGTCCCATAACTTTAACTGGAGCATACGTTATTAAAAATTAATTTAATGGTCCTCTAGGATCCAACTCTGGAGGTAGCAAACAAGTGTCTCGGTTATATATTGTCTTCAATTATTCATTAAGAACTATGGGGATTTTCTAGAACATATCTCTAGCGAAGCTCAGAGCTGTTCTCCTAATGCCAGCAACAAAGCTCTGCTACTTAGTTTAACAGAAATGGACATGATTTCCCTGTTGGGTTTCTCTGTTTGAACTGTGTAATATTTTATCGCGTTTAATAAAGTTTATTACAAACATGACTTGGTATAAAAAAAATCCTAGTGGTGAGGCTAAAGCATAATTTAATTTTGAACGGACACTTTGCCAACAAGAATTTTAATATATCACCATGTGTCTGAGGATAATAAATAGTATAGCACACAAATTGCACAGCATCATTATGGATAATTTCCTTGTATGCTAGAGCCATTTTCTCAGCTCTTTGCACCCCGATTAAGTTTCTTCTATCTTCGATGTTATTCTGGTTTGGATGGTTGTTGCTGGTTCTTTTTTATAAAGAAAACCTGTTTTTCCTCAAAGAAGCCATTTAATTATGGAGCTGCCTTGGCTACATCCTCGCTCTGGGAAAGGGTCTTGTCCCGCCTGGTGCATCAGATGCACAAAGGTGTATAGGTCTATGGGAAGAGTGTATCTGGGAAAATGTCACCAGTTTGACAGCCAGAGTTGAATTCAGGATAGCTAAAACAGTGTCACTTCTTGTGTGGATACTTGTTCCAGTATTTTGTCATCTTTTTGGTTGTTGTGTTTCCTTAAACATATACTCCTAGCCATAAGTAAACTTTTAAAAGTATATTAACTGCTCCAGAAGTGAGTTCCCAGTGGAGAATTACACCAGAGTTACCGTAAGTTAAATGTGTGCTTATAATGCTATCGCTTTTGTGATGACAAGCCTTTGCGTGGCTTCAGTGAAGCTGTTTTTGATTTACACCACAGCTTGTGTGTCTTAAAAATATTTCCCCATTCCTGAAGGATTGCATTGGAGTTCAGTGTTTCTGTACTCCCCGGCGGATGCTTTGCATCCAGCGATTGCTGTTCAAACAATAGTGCACCAAGTGTCCTAGATTTCTTTTTGTAGATTCTTAATTCCTGCTATGAACAGGTCAAATGCATAGACTTTGTGAAAAACTTTCTTCCCCCTCCCTCCTTTTTCCTTTTTAACCTCTTATTTTGGAGGGTAGAGCTTTCTTTCTCCTGCAATTTTACTGCCCTAACAGGAGGGCAGAGTGCAGTGAGAGGTACGTAGGGAGAAGATAGATTGGTGCCATTTTCAACATAATTATAACTGAACTTTCAATAAAATCGTGACTTTTCCCTCCCACTATAGGTTCAGAAGAGAATACTGTACCGCGAGCTCCCTCTGCGAAGGCAGGTACTGGTGTTGGAGACCCTGCCAGGCACTTGACTCCGCTTTTTTTGTCATGCGGAGACGTGGTTTTGCTGCAGGATTCCTCTTGGAGAAAGGTCCTGGCCACTCGTGTTCCCGGTGATGGCTGCTTCTGTGGCAGAAGAGCTCGCAACAGCCTGAACTGAGCCCCTGTCCCTTTGTGTCTGCTCTGGGTATTTGCTCGCCGATACCTCCAAAACCAGCTTAGCTGTAGCCCTGCTGGTACACGCCAGCTGGTACGTGTCCTTCCCCAGTGGCACGTGTGTCACCTGTGTTGCAGGCACAAGGGGAGCTGATCAACCGCTGTCTTCATCCATGCAAAGGCAGGAGGGCTGGGTCGATGGCAAGCTGCAGCCTTCCCCAGGAGCTGGGGAGGGGGGGACCTGAGCTGCTGGAGGTAATGTTGGTGTGGTTCCTGGTTAATTTGCTGGGAGAAGCTCTGGATTTCTGGACCCGTATTTTCTTTGATAACCCAGATTCGTATTTGACATTAATGTGATGAAAGACAATCCCCACCACCACCTCCCATGTGCACCTCTTTAAATTGGGAAGGAGTTTTTAGTTTTCCTGGACAAATTCTGTCCTTTCCAGCTTTGGAGATGTACCTGCCCTTAGGATAGGGGCACTGATCACCTCTGAGGATGGTAAATATCCTGCTAATGATAATTCCTGTACTTGCTTTTCCTGTGACTAATTCATTAAGCCGTTTTGAGACAAACCCATCATTTTTAGACCAGATGAAGTATCCAAAGGACTGCTTTTCTGCACATGCATTTTCCAGATGTGCCTTTCTATTCCAGGTATGGATGAGTACGTGTGTATTTACTTGCTGCTCATACCTTACAAGGCCGTGCAACTGGGGCAATGCATGCCCACAGGACGCTGCTGTCCCTCGAGGTGACGAGAGCTGCTGGGTCAAGTGAACACCCAGGCAGGTCCCTGAACATACCCTGCCTATGATTTGTTTCCAGACCTGATTCTTAACTAGCTGGATCCTCTGCTGAACTTCCAGCAATCTGAAGGTGAGTGATGGTATTATGTGATGCGGCAGCTCAGAACAGTTGAGCTCCAGGCCCGAGCCGGAGGGAAGGGCTGTGAGTACGCAGGTTGTGCTGGGGACCGCAGAGACCCCCAGTCCTCCTTCCCTGGCACCACCTCCATTCTTGCTGTAAGGGGAAGGTTTTGGTGATCCTCTGGTCTGGTCCTTGTGGGAGGAGACTCATGCGCCTTACTGGATTTCCTAGTCTCTATCATCTCTGCCACCTCTAGGAACAGGATGAACCAGCACCTTAAGAATCCAGTGACCTGCACAGAAAGATCATGAAAGCAAAGGCATCGCTGGCAGTTTCTGACCATCACCCAGGTCATGAAGTCTGGGGAGAAACAGCGCTTGGTCCTGTGATGTACATATGGTGGATACCAGGTGAGGGTCAGAGTCTGTCTGCAAGACTTGTGGAGCCGTGAGTGAGAGGAGAGCATTCCAGCCATCCCTGCAGCAGTTTGTTTGCAGTTCCCTTTCAGACAGCCTGGCTGAGAGGGACAGTGCTGCTTGCTGGTCACATTGGTCATCTGCAATGAGGATGCTACATCTGATGTTACATCTGCTGCTGCTGAGAGTCATGGGCCAGTGATGCTTGGGGACCCACGGAGAGAAGGTATGTCCCGGTGGGACAAGCGGCTGGCTGGTGCAAAACCTCTCACCCAGAGACAGGGCTCACACAAGGGGAAAAGCACACATCCTCTGCAGGGAGCCCAGCCAGGAGAGCTGGAGGCTTCCTGGAGATGGGGCAAGGGCCACCGCGGGCAGGGAGCACGGCACAGCTGCAGGCAGCTGCCAACAGGAGGGCTGGAGGCAGCTGCTTTGCACCATATTGTGTGGGCTGGAGAGCTGTGGCCCTGGTGAAGCTGAGGACTGTGGACCAGTGCTAGGGGTGCCAGTGCTCTTCTAGGGTGATGCAGGGCATGGGGGGTGGCCAGGCTCTGCCTGTGCTCGCCTCTTGCAAAAGCCATATGTCAGTCTCCTGGAAACACTTCTTATAATGGAGATGCTTAGGTTTTTTGTGGGATAACTTCGAGAATTATAGTCATCCCAGTATGGAGGGGTCACACCTGGAAAAGACCACACAGTCCCTGCAAGCCTGAGGCTGCCCCAAGCTTCTGGGGATGGGGCTGCTTGTGGGGCAGAACGGGTGAGCAGGCTCCCTTTGTTTGCTCGATCTGTATCTGCATGGATTTGCCTTCTCTCCAGGCCTTACAGGTTGCTTTTCCTTCCTGAGTACAGGCAGTGATAGTCAGCAAGCAGCATCCCTAAGGGGCTACCAGATAAAAAAGCTTCAGGGGAAGCGTGCCATAGCAGCAAAACTGGCCCCAGGGACCCTGCCACATTTCTGCCCATCAGGGACCTCTCGGGATGGGCTGAACACCCCTCCTCTCCATCTTTGCCTTGTGCTGCCCTCCCTGAATGCTCACCGGGGCATAGCATCGTGCTCCCCGGGAGCATGGCTGGGCCCCTCAGAGCCAGCCCCTTAAGTGGCTGTGCAGGACGCACTGTTTAGTGCTCCATAAGCCAGTAAAATGGATTATATTCTGTTTGTTTGGTTGGGTTTTTTATAGCACATTCAAAGACAGAAATATCCAGGTTATTCGCATATCTTGAGGTTTGCATTTGGTCTCTCTGTCCGGGTGAACTCTCTGGGTATTCTTTTTAATACAAAATAGAAAATGTCTATTTTTAAAGATAAATCTACTGCGAGGTGCAGAATGAATCTCTGAAATGTTTTAACAAAGGGGAGGAGGGCGTGTGAGAGCTGGAGCTCTGTCCTGCCGGAGGAGCAGCCCTGCCAGCGGGATGAAAGATATTCCACTGGGGGATTTCTGACACACGCTGCCCCTACATTTCTGGTATTTATTATAGAGGGAAGGGAAGACAAAAGCTCAAGGGAAAACAAAAATCTAGGTCTGCCTCAGGTTATTATAAACTGAGAATTGATAGGCAGTCTCAATTGCCTGTTGCTAAGCAGCCAAGAGAATTGGTTGACCATAGCATGGGCCTTTAAAAAAAAAAAACAAAGCAGAAATCTCTGTGTATGTGTGTGTTAGGAGTATAAGAAATAACGTGTCAATATCATATTAGCATATAGAGCCTCCAGATATTTTGTTGTTGTTGTTGAATGTGTTTGTGAGGTGCTGCTGTGTGGGTGGTGTGAAACAAGTCGGGCCTTGGGTGAACACGGTAATCTTTGCTTTAAAATAAAAAGAGAGGGAGAAAGAGGGTGATTCTTCCATCTCAACAAGGCCAAGCAGCACTTTCTTGGGTTTGGAAGAGTCCCTTTAGGGCGTGATCTTGTGTCCTTCTGAAAAGCTGCATGCTGATGGTCACGGGGACCAATTCCCAGGGATCCAAGTCCCTTCTCTCCCAGCCACTGCCACCAAACTGGCCTTCAACCTTTTTTCAAAATGCCAGTGGAAAGCACTAGAGAGCCCCCATGCCTTGTTCCCACCAGCCCTGGTCCTAGCTTGTTTTTGGCCGGAGCTGTGGGAAGGGATGCAAAAGGATTCAAAACTCCAACTGGGTGAAGTAACACCGACTCACCAGGTCCTGGCAGCCCCCAGGTCCCTGGGGAGGGAGGGGAGACCCCAGACCTGCTCTGTCAGTTGGGTAGACGGAGTGGGAGAAAACCAGTGTCTGCCTGGCAAAGTAACCTGCCAGAAGGTTATGGGGTTGGTTTTGTTATTTTTTTATTGCTCAGCTACGTTAAAATGGTAAAAAAAAAAATAGACATTATGCTTGGTGAAGAGGGTGTTGTCTTGGGAGCTGGCTTTGCTATCACCACGTGTGATTATTTCACCTCCTTTTTCTTGTGTCTGCCAGCGTGATTTTGCCTGTCTTAAATAGAAAAAAAACCCAGAGGCTACATTGTTTTGCCATAATCAGTCTCAATATCGATGATTTCTGTGTTCTGCTTCTGCCATCCCCAAGTCCCTCCTCCGCGCCGGTACCTTCCCAGCAGTCCCTGGCTCACCAGCATCACACACAGGGTTATCTCAGTGTGGAACAAACATCTGGCAGCAGCTGCACTCCTTCGCACCGAACCTTGTCTTTTCCCTCGCCACCCAGCGCGAATCCCCTCGGAAGCTGCTTAGAGCCGAGCACTGCTCCCTGTCTGAACCAGTCCGCAGGGGATTTTGGATGGTGAAAGCATCCCGGTGCCAAACCCGGCTCGCCTGGGGTCTCGGAGTGTGCGCGGGTACCCGGGGCCATTCCTGCGGCATGGGCAGGGGAGGGAAAGCAGCGACGCTGGGCTCTCGGGCAGGGTCAAGCCACCCCTACCTCCCTCCTTCCCCAAGCACGGGCCTAAAAATAGGGGTAATCAGGTTTCAAAGAGGAAAAGAAATGAAAAGGTCGAGTGTCATGACCTTAGACATGCTCTGAGGCTGCTTTTCTCCCCACGTGGCTCGCCTTTGCTGGGCCTCCCCCCGGCGTTTCCGGACCAGAAGCAGCCAGGGTGTGCGGCCATCAGCCGTGGCCTCTGTTTGGGGGGCTCTTCCTTTTTATCCCTCCCCGTCCGCCTTCCTGCCGCCTGCGACTGGCTCCTTCCTCGCCTGGGGAAAAGCACCAGCAGGCGCCCAGGGCTTCATCCCCAGCTCCTTGTGGGGCTGACCTGCTCTGCAGGGGCTCCCACCAGAGCCACGTTGATTTTGGGGTGCTTGAGCACCAGGCCAGCTGAACACAGAGAGGGACACAGCCTTTTCCCTTGGCAAGCCCACAAACATTGGCTTACCATGGCCAGCCCATGTGGCCACGCTGCTCTGTCTGATTTTGTTCAAATCATATTATAATAAAATGTCACATTTCATGCTGGGAATGCAAGACCTGGAGCAGGGAAGGCAGAGGATGTGATGTCTTTGCAATTACAGTCTCATTTTTCACAGTTGGTGAGAAATCCCTCCATCCTCCTTTGCTTTTCCCCTGCTCAAATAACTTCTGAAAATTTTGGATAATTAATTTTAATACGTGCGTGTTCTGTGCAGGCACGAACAGGACTCATGCTTTGCCTTGTCTTTCCTTTTGGCGTAGTGAGGAGCGCACAGCCCACCCTCCAGGTCCAACCAAAGAGCCATGTAGACCATCCTCCACCAGCAGAGGGTCTGCCCCAGCAGTCTGCGTTTATGAAAGCGGCAGCAGAAGACACCATATTGCACGGTTTATCATCCTGTACTGAGCTGGCACGGTAACAAAAACCCACTATGTGTTCTTAATTTGCACATATTCATGTTTCTTATCAGGAGCGTTTTACTCAATGGTTTGATTTTCTTGCAGCAGGAGAATGTAACAGCGCAGCAAACCCAGTCCTTGGGAGCTTTCAGCTCAGTGCATCCCGGGAGAAGATGAAATCTGCACCGATTCGGGGCCGGTGCCTGCATATGCAGGAGCTGATGAAGCACGATCGCCGCAGGCAAAGCTCCGATAAACACATTTCTTCTGCAGAGGAGAGAGAGGTGGGTCTGGGTTTCTGTGGGTGCCACGCAGCATCGGCGTGGGAGGAGAGCCTCTGGCAACCGCCCCTGCTCCTTCCTCCCCAGGGCAGGGGAAAAAGGGCAAAAAAATGACATATTAAACAAACCTCGACATTTCTGAGGTGTGAACAGTGATTCTAACCGCTTGAAATACTCAGCACTGTAGCACTCTGTCTCCAGCGCTTTGCTGTCCCCTCACTTTGTCCTTGCCCCCTGCTTTTAGCCTAAAAAGCTCCCGCCGCCACATTCCCAGCGCTTCCCTCTCCTTTGCCTGCACCTCCTGCATCCTGCACACCTGGGATCCTTCCTTACAAAGCGCGGCAGAGGATTTCAAAGCTGTTCGTCTCCATACCAGTCTGCCCATCCTTGCCCAAAATAACTGTGGCACACGGGGAGGTGGTGGCTGTCGTGGAGAAAATAACTGTTTTCCAGGAGCAATGAGTAGCTGTGTGCATGCTTCACACAAGCTGTCCTGCCAGCAGCCAGTGTCCCTGGTGGATGCATGGGATCTCTCCCAATTTCCCCTTTGGCTTGCTCCTGCCAGGGCTCAGCTCCCCGCGGCGACCCCTTTCCCCCTGCCGAGGCCTGAGCTCCATTTCTGCATCCACAGGTGGCCAACCCCATCCTACACAGCTGCCCACATCCTCTCCTGCCATTGTGCTAAAGCTGAAGGAAGTTCTGCATAAGTTTATCATGAAAATAAGTAAAACCGTTATCTCCCATAAGAAGAGGCCGAAGAAAACAAGAATTAAAACCAGTGAAGCAGCTGGTAAGTTAGAACTGAATTTGTGGCTGATGAACACAGGATTGATTTGTTCTGCTTTGCAACTACATTTTTTTATTATATTGATACAATAGATCAATATACCAATATACAGATCATATATTATATACCAACAAAATAGTTGATATTTGTTTAAAATCCAAAATTTAAATACTAGAAAATCACTCTGAAAGAATATATTCAGAATAATACCACTTCTTCTTTACTCAAGAAGAAATATCTACTAAACAGCATATTCTCTGCTTTAAAATGTTCATTACTTCTGCATTTTTTCTGCTTCTGTACATTTCATATCTATTCTGGGCACGTGCCTTCTTCCATAATGATGTGTGGAAAACCTGGTGCATGTCATTTTACTAGTTATTTGCTTCATCTGCAAAACCAGGATCCACCATCCGAGGCGGAATTTGCCTCGGGATCCTTAAAAAACTTTAGCTCAGCAAATAAATCAAAGAGCTGCTTTAAAAAATATAAAACCA
This sequence comes from Arenaria interpres, assembly GCA_013399435.1. Taxonomy (NCBI): domain Eukaryota; kingdom Metazoa; phylum Chordata; class Aves; order Charadriiformes; family Scolopacidae; genus Arenaria; species Arenaria interpres. Next base: position 35,508 of record VXAK01012614.1, read on the forward strand.
AGCCCTTAGAGTGGGAAGTTTCCCTGTCCCAGATGGGATTTGCTATGCAAACTGATGAAAAAGTTTCTGTAGGAGACTGCCTCAGCCCGGCTGGTGGTGCCAAGTGGTTCCTGGAGAGGTCGGGTGTTGCACAAGCTCTTGGCAATCCCAGTTAAGCACAAGAAAGATCACGGCCACGGGCATCCTCAGACCTGTAAGGTGTCTTCAGGCAGAGGATACCCCTGCTCGGATCCAGAAGGGTGTGTGTGCGCCGTCATTTCCGAAACATCCTACGTGACCTGGAGGAGGAAAGGCGAGGTGGTGTGGTGAGACTGCAGGCTTAATGGACTCGCATCCTCTTGACCTGAGGTTTGTAAAATGACGTCCATTGGGCATTTTTTTTTTTTTTCATTCTTCATACTGATCGATTCTTGCTAGAACTATAGATGCCAATGCTTCTTTCCCTCACTCCCCTAGATCCACCTCTGGGGCATTAGAAATAAAACCACTCGGTGTTGGACCAAGTGTAGGCCCAGGGAAGGTCGTGTGGGCTCGGACAGAGCCGTTCCCACAGGGCTCCCACAGACCGTGCCTCAGCTGATGGGGACATTGCCAGTAAGACTGCTGTGGGCTCCCAAGGCCCCCCATGGGCAGCAGTGCCCTGAAGACTTTGACAACTGGTTTCACGGTTGTGAGCACTGTGTGTACTGGTTTAGCACATCCTGGCACAGCAGCCCCACGCCGCTGGTGAGCAGGGAATGCTAGTTTGGAGATCAAAATCTTGCTCTTACTGAGCTCGGGGCGGGGAGCAGTCACAGGCTCAGTCTTCCCACCGGAGTTGGTGCGGTGGTCATCTGCCAAACTGAGTCTTGTTGGCCACATGACTGCCAAAGTGTGTGGAGCTGTGTCAGCGCTGGGAGTCACAGGATTACCTCGTGCCTGGTCCCAAAAATATCTATGGATTTTTATGAGCATAGATCACAACTTCTCCTGAAAGTTGATGAAAACTTCTCCCAAAAGTTGGCTTGCTCGTGCAAGGAAGACTTCCCTCTATATCCATCTTTGCTGAGCATCTTGAGCAGCTTGAATTACGGACACTGAGCCTGCCCGAGGAGGTGGGACCCAAACCTCATGTTGTGACCTCTCCCGGCAGACAAAGAGCCGCACTGGCAAGCCAAGCTCTGGATGTTTTTATCGAGTTTTTTTTTCCACGGCGTTGCCTGACCCTGCCCAAATCCTCAGGGGTTTGCCTGCACGCAGCAGCAGCATTGCAGAGCACATGGGGGGGGAATGAGAACATGGCAGCGTGTGGTGCAGTGGGTTCTAGTACATGGAGAACATGCCCACGGCATGCACTGGTGTAAATCCTGTGTCAGGGCTTCTGACACATTCAGTAGGAGCCCAACACACTTGTGCTCCGTCTACTTCGAATTTCTGCTCCAAGTGGCACAATGACATGCAGACGGGGTCTGTGTCTTGAGCTATGAATTGACACGGTGTACCCTGTGGCTCAGCCAAGGGCCTGTACCATGAGATTTTCCCACCTCCTCTTACTCGTCCTGTGAAGAAAAATGTGTGCTGGAAATTAAAACTTCCTGAGAGAAGCCTGATTTAGACAAGACTGAAAATACTGAGGGATAAATCACACTGGCAGTTGAATTCCTCCTGGCTTGTCAATCACACTGCTAATCCCTCGATGTTTGGTTTTACTCATAACAAATGTAAGGTATTGTTCTTCCCGGTCTTCCCGGTGGTACCTCTGAATCATGGAACTCGCATTTCTTTCTGCTCCTTTGCCATTTGGCTTGCAATGAGGGGACTTTCTTCCAGTCTGCAGAAGTGGGATTACCTCTGCTAATATCAGGCACCCAGAGGACAGCACTGGTTACCTGAGTCTGTACAATCAGTGGAGGGACCTGCTCTTTTGAGGTATGATGCCTCAGGACCTGGCACCTTTGCTAAAATTGAGAGCCAAAGCAGGGTCATCATGCTCTGCCTTTTTGATGCAGACACATTTGTAATCCACAATGCAGCAAACTGATGCTTCCAAGGTGTGTTCAATTCAGCAAGACAAACCTGTCATTTTAACATAAGGTTCTTCATTACCTTACCTTTTGGGGAATGCTGATGAATCATCAGAAGGAAAACTTCTCAGTTGGGTGACTACAGAAGGCGCAGAGCAGTGCCCAAGTCGGATGGAAGACAAGCCTTGCTGAGCTGTTTAAGGTGAACTGGGGTTAAAAAATGAACACTACGAAGCAGAAAGTAAAAGAATTGCAACAGTGGGTCAGATTTGGTGTGTCTCCTCAGCCCAAACCTCCCTCTAACAACAAGAAGTAGCAGATGTTCAAGGAAAGATGAGAAACAGGGTAAATGCAGTGACCCTCCCCTTATATGTCTCCCGACTTCCAGCACACAGTGGTTTCAACAAATCTGTAAGTCCCACAGAAAAATCATATATGAGGTCTTTTTTAATTGTTATTTCTGCAATGCCGACTATGGGATTTTTGTCCTGGATCCACATGAGCTCATTCAGCCACTGAACAGGCTTTTCAGAAAGATGGCGTTATCGCAGTAGCCAGATCTTGTGTGCAGCTTTCCACGTGACTGCTGTGGAAGGGCAGCCTGCCAGGCCATCTAAATCCAGCCAGGAAGTCCACCAAATACCACTCAACAAGTCACATCAACTCCAGTTTCCTAGTGGTTAGATTACTGGTTGCAACTCTGACCACAGGGGGAATGGTGCGTACTCCTCTGTGGCATGAAAACAAGGCCACAACGTTGTGGTGCTCAGTCCTCCAGGGCTAAAGGGCTGCTGACGTCTGCTAGAACAGCTACAGGTTTCTCTGCGGCCTGATGGAACATCCCAAAGGTTTTGTGGAGAAGGGAAATGCCTAAAAACAGAGAGGAGAACATTTTATCTGTGCAGGAAGCTCTACCTGTGTTCTGGTGGATGGGTTTTAAATAAGATGGGCTCCTGGGAGCCAGTTAATGTTCACCCCACACAAGGAGCAAAATGCTCCATTTCAGCCCTGGGCTTTGCACAGCAGAGGACAGGGTGCGTTGTGAGTCATAACCCCAAGGAGCTCCCGTCCCTGTGCCCTCGGGGTGTCCTGGGGTGCACCCCCAGGCATCGGACATCTTGAGCCACTTGGAGAGGCTGCAGGTCAAGGAGAGGACATGGCCACCCCAAGGTGCAGTCCGAGGCTGTAACCCACACCGGAGACCGCCTGCTCCCTTCCACGGACTGAGCTGGTGGTAGGAGAGAAAAGGAAAACTTGGAGAAGCCTAATCCATCATTAAAGTCCTCACTAATTCTCTCCTTCCTGAGGACACCTGAGCCGTGGGGCTGGTGCGTGGGGGCTGGCGGCTGCCAGCCCAGTTGGCTTGAGCAGCTGCAGCCATCTGCAGTACTGGTCTCCAGCAAGGTACGATTTCTGTAGGATGAATGGCCCAGGGTTGGATTTCTGCTCCAGCCACCCCAAACCTGGAGAGGGAGAGGTGCAGCTTTCTGGATAAAAGGAGAGGGGATACGTCACATCAACGTCTCTGGTGCAAGGTGGGAGATGCTAAACCTCTGTGTCCCCTCAGTAGCATCGCTTGGGAGGAGGGAGAAATGGTTGCACGGAGCAGAGCTCTCCACTTGCCCCAGTAGTTTAACCTGCTCGGAGCTAGGAAAAACATGAATGCCATATCGAAAACTCTGCAAAGGGCAGGCAGAAGCAAGGCAGGGAAGTCCCATCCCATGGAGGGAACAGGGCAGGTTGTGTTGTAGGCAGTTCATCTAGAGATTTTATCCCCAGTTGCTGCCAACAACAAGGGAAAGTTTTGAGTCTGTGAAAAGGTGTGATGAAAAAAAACTCAGAGTGGTTCTTAAATGTGTGCTTATAAAGTAGAAACGATGTGTAAATTGTGGCTTTCCGGCTTTGGATTTTCATAATGCGGTGATGCACACATACAGATCCAAACTAGCAGTAGTATAAACTGACCTGAAAAAAATTCAGACTGATGCAAAACCTAAAAAGGAAAAAAGATACAAGAATAATGTGCTTTGTGTTTCCCTGTCCTCTTGGGTTGTTAGACCCACTGAGGCTGAAGCAACTTTCAAAGTGCATAAACAAATCAAAAAACTAAAAATAACACCAAATTATTAACTTGTCCAGCTGTATATTCACAAGTGACACTTAATTTTAAAATAAAAGGATCAAGATTGGATTTTGAAAATCCTTGCTACGTTATTTAAGTACGCCATAGACTGTGGTGAGTGTACACATCTATATCCTTCATTGACTTTGCTTTCTACCCTTCACACTGTTGTGTTTGTGGGTTGGTTTTTTTTGCCTTATCTACACTTTCTGCTGCTTGGATAATGAAATCAGCCTGGCCAGAGAAGCTTTCTGGTTCTTCTACCTTGGCATAAAGCAGCCGGGCCAATCTCCACCAGGGCATGAACGTCCATCTAGGGGCTCTCATCAGCCCCTGGTGTGAGGTCCAGCTTGGAGGATGCTGGCGTCGGGCAAGGAAGGTGAGCAGGGCATGGGAGTGACTCCCACGAGTTTCAGTCCTGGCTCAACCGCAGGATTGCTGAATGCCTTCGGGGAGGTCCTGGGCCACAGTCCCACATCTGTAAAATGGGGATAATGTTTTCAACACTTACATGGCTTTCAGGAGGGTCATGACTATTAATGGTCATGAGAAGCTCCACCATGCAAAGATGTGGACCTTATAAGGGCTGCTGTCTCTCTCTTGAGAGAAAAGGCTTAATTTAAATCAGCTGTCTCCTCTGGTATTAAAATTGTTATCACCACTCGTCTTTTGGCTGCCTTGGTGCAATCTTTCTCCTTTTAGAACTAAAACTGCATTTTAAAGCTTTAAACTGCAATTTGACCTCCACAGCTTGGCCAGATTCCTTGAAAATAGTGGCTGAAACTTGCTTTTGATTTTCTCCTCACACTCCTGGCCACAACTGGGCTTGAAAACATAAATACCAGCCATCAGAATTCAAATAAAAATGGCTCTGGAGTCCAAGAAAAAATGGTACCATTATTTGGAAGACGTACTACAAACTGCCAACTACCCTCCTTCCGAGCGATAAAACGCGGATAGTTTTAGTGAAGAAGTAAAATTAGTTCCTGAGTTTCTGGCCCGAGTTTCCTACCCCTGACTGCTATTCCAGACTGCAGTTTAATTCAGCTGTTTATGTGAAGATGCCCTATTGGGATAAGGCAGTGAATCTAGCCAATGTTGCGGAGATGAATGCCTTTATTCTTCTTGAAATAAAAATGGTGTCATGGGATCTTTCATGCCTCCCCGCAGACAGAAGCTTGATTTAAAATGTCATCTGAGAGATCACATCACTAGAAGCACATATTACTTCCTAGCTTGGTGCTAGGGTGTTGACAGAAAGCAATAAAGTGTCCTCAGCCATGACGTGCGGTTAGACGTTGTGCTCCCAAGTGCAGCTCAGCACCCGGGCACCTGCGCTGCGGCGCGGGACAACCGGGCTCTCTGGTCCCCGGACCATGATGGCAGGATTGCACCCCATTGCTGGAGATATTTTTCTGTTCGATTCGGTATAAGTATGGCTTTGTAAAGAGCTAATGAACTTGAAACATCCCTGCTGCAGCATTTACTCAGCTCGGCTTTTGACAGTGTAATTTACTTTTCCCCATCCACACCGCTATTTTCAGACATAGCTAGTACTAGTATTTCAAGTGTAAAGATCCTTGCTAAGCAGAAACTTCTCTGTAGTTGATCAATTATTTAAACCATCCCTTGAAATGCGTTTGCTTAATGGTGTCAGCAACCTCCAAGCTGACACCACTGGACATCATGGATGCACATCACACCCCCGAGGAGGGCTGGAGCCTGAGGAACCGGCATCCACACCTTCATCTACCCACTGTTGCAGGACTGTCTCTCAGTCCGCCTCCTGACCTTGGACTAGCAGTCTGTGACTCCCCAGGCCTTGGAAAACAGGCAGCCTGGGGGAATAGAGTGTGCTGTGTTGCCAGGTTACTCTTGCAGGAGGAGCGAATTTTTCACTGAAGTTGCTAAACATGAGTTTTTGAACCTGGCTTGATGTCCTGCCACCTTGGTTGCCCGGTGTGTTTAGGAGAGGCAGGTAACAGGCAGCCAGGGCATTGCTTAACAAACACTTGGCCATGAGGAAAAAACAACTTTGGCCGTGACATGGAAATCTCAACTGCACCGAGGTTACTACCAGGAGTAAAGCCATCTCACCACCACCACCACCCAGAAAGCCATGCTTGGCTTTCTGCCCCAGGAACCCATGTCCTCTGGAGCAAACCCATTCTCTGCTCCTGCGTCCATGCCCAATCTCCTCGTGGGAATTTGCTGTGTTGAACACCAGCTTAAGGCTAATTTTTTTGGCATGGGGCATCAGAGTCAGCCCTGCTCTGTGATGGCTTCGTCAGGTGTCCTCCAGAGATGTTTTCAAGACAGTAAGTGAGCTGAATGGGTAAATACTCCTGAAAAAAAAACAAAAGGTGTTCTTTGGTGATTTGCTGTCTTTGCAACAAAGGCAAGAAGTAAATGAAATAAGGAAATAGGCGTATTTCTGAGGCCGTTCATCTGAGAGGGGAGAAGTTGAGCAGATGGAGGAATGATGACTCCACAAGCGTTTACCGTGTGAAAAGGTTTAATGGCATGACACTAGCTCCTCAGCACAGGAGATCTGGTTCAGTTCTTGCACTGCTCAAATCACCGTGTTGGTAGGCACTGGCCTCCATCACTGCTGACCATTTCTGCCAGCAGGGAAGACCTCTGGGCAACAAACTCCCCTGTTTGTCTGCAGCTGGGCTAAGGGACACATTTTGTGCTTCTGCGCAGCATCGCTCAGTCCACGGGAGTAAAAGGGCAGCTTTTCCTCTGGGTCTGGTCACAGGAACAGCTTCTGAATCCGGTCCCAGAAAGAATTCCATGCAAAGCGTGCCGGCAGAGGCCGAGGCGTCAGGCTCCCCTCTTACGCTCCTACAACTGCTGCTGCTGCTGAAACACAACCCTCATTTTAAATCAGCTGCAGTGAAACGGAAGGCTTTGAGAAAACAAACTCCCTCCAAACATATCCTTAACTTCATTTCCTCTGGTGGCCCTCCTTCTCTCTGGGCTAGGTTTCATGGGTCACTTTGTTTTGTTTTTTTCCTTCTCCTTCTAATTTTAATTCTTGTCCCACCAGGGGTTGTTCTTTCATAGGATCCCAGCCACAAATTCTCAGATGGCAATGAGAGCTGAGACAGGGGCTTCCCTGTGTTCTCCCTGTTTTTTTCTTTCCTCTTTTTTTCTAGGTTTTAAGCTGAGCCCTAACATATCCCATATTTTATTCATTTAGGAGGATTCTTTTACACCACAAGAAAAGTAGATTGTCTGCCTGGTCTGTAATCATGCTAAAAAGATTAAAACCAATAATAAGTACGGGTTTTTTCTTAAAATATTTTTTCCACCAAACTCCACTTCTATTGAAATGCCGCCATTTGAGCACCATTTATTTATCACATTTCCAAAACCACAGTTGGATCATCCTTATCAACAGTCTCTTCTTACAAAGACAGCAATGTTCAACGCCCTATACAGGGGTAGGGTTAAGATCTGCTTGCCCTAGGAGTTCAGCCAGAGTAAAACCATCTCTGTTGGAGCTGTCTTCTGGATCAGACCCAGAGGAGGAAGACGAGTGACAGGCTGGCTCCCGCTCTCTGGTTTGTTCTCTCCTGGCTAGGCTTGGTGGCCCGTGGGCTCTCACAGCTGCATTGCTCTGGCTGCTTTCCCCGTCTCCAGCTCTCACCCAGAAGACACCAACGATGCTTGCTGCGGGCTTTGGGGCTGGTTCGCTCACTAGGAACCATTAATGCGGTCTTTGCTACTCTAAGGCAATGGATTAAATGATTTTTGCCAAAAAACTGTTCTGAAGTGCGGTACGCCCAACCCAGGCACTCTGGAAGACTCAGCAGCTCCACCAAAATGCCACCGGCAGGGATTGAGGTTAAGTCTGACAGATTTTCATCTCCTCTTCCATTTCTCTTGTTGGCAGAGAAGGTTGAGGTTTGTCTGGTGCAATCCAGCCCCGGAGCACCACTGTCCCCATCCTGGGAGGACTCCCTCAGGGCAAAACTAGTGGGTTGAGAAGCCCAGATCTCTGATACTTGTAATAATAGCAAGACAAAGGTCCCAAAGCCCGTAGCTCCTTTTCTCCTCTCTCAGCACAGCAGCAGCAAGCCCAGACCTTCCCTCTGGCTTCCTCAGGCCTTTGCCAGTCCTTCATGTGCGTGGTTTTTGTTAAAAAAAAAAAAAAAAAGGCAGTTTACAAATCATTCCCAAGGCTGTGAGTCCCGGGCTGGAGACCCACCTCCCCGGCGGTGTCCTGCTGCTCCCCGCTGGCCCCCGGCCCCTCTCCGCAACCGGGGGCGAGGGGAGCATCCCTGTGCTGGGCCACTCCATCCCTGTGATGGAGTCGCCAGCCGCTGGGTGCCACTCTTGTCCTGCCAAACCCCGCCGAAACCGGCGGCGAGGAGGGAGGGAGCCGCCAGCTGCCGGGGCCGCCCGGGCCGCGGGAACTGGTCCCCCCCTGTGCCCCCCGGCTCCCCGGAGGTGGGACCTGTGCCCGCTTCCCCTGCCACAGTGGCCACGCAAGCAGCCCTCCTGGTCCCCAGAGGCGGCTTGCGATGCGGGTAGGTAGGTATTCCCCCTCGCCCTCCCGACCGGGACACCGGCACCCCCACCGAGGGCATCGCCGGGTTCACCCCTCGTGTTTTCTGCCCCCCTTTGTGTGCCCGGCTGCTGCCCCCCGAACAAGCCTGAGCGCTCCGCAGGCACTGGTGGGGGGCCACGGTCTGGAACAGGTCGCCCAGAGAAGCTGTGGATGCCCTATCCCTAGAAGTGCTCAAGGCCAGGCTGGATGGGGCTTTGAGCAACCTGGTCTGGTGGGAGGTGTCCCTGCCCACGGCTTGGGACTAGGTGGTCTTTAAGGTCCCTTCTGATTCTAACCGTTCTGTGATTCTGTGATCTCCCAGCCCCACCGCCAGGGAAAGGTACAGGTGACTCTGCACAAAGACCTGCGGTGGGGTTTCCCCATCATTTCCCCATCGAAAATCACAGAATCACAGAATCACCATGGTTGGAAGGGACCTCGGAGATCATCGAGTCCAACCTTAAACAACAAAAAAAAAAAAAAAAA